>OU893351.1:4531943-5131943 GCA_918026875.4 Diatraea saccharalis | reverse complement strand
TGCGGCGCAGCACAGCGTCGTGCGCGTCGGCGAGCGCAGCGACGAACGCGCGCTCGCGCTCCGCCTGCTCCGCGTCCAGGCGCGCGCGCCGCGCACGGTACGCCTCCTTGCGGCGGTCCTTGTTCACTAACTCCACCTCCTGGTGCGGACATCGAACCATTGTATTTGTCAAAATTTATGTTATTAAACAGAGACTTGGCAAAGGTTAACTTATATCGTTTATTCTCTATATAATATGCATTCGGTCTAATATTCAAATTATAATTTTAGCATAAATTTACTATATAATGTACGTGAATAAACTTATTTTAGATTTTCAATTAACGTATAGAAATTTATTCATTTGTCATTGGCAGAATATAGTATTCTAGTCCGATTTAAATAATACTTGTAGCTGTTTATTTTCATTAAAAAAAGCCAGAAAACTAATATTTCGGAAAAATAAACACGTTTTCTTGCCTTCAATCAAAAACGCTGTCCGTCATATTAATGGCATCATTATGATATGTATACAAAACAGATGCATAGTGTAGAAGATTAAACCATGTCAATAAAACAAGAACAACGTCAATAAAATATAGGAATTAGATTTATAATTATTAATAAATAACGGGTCGTGTTACAAGACACGTGACGCACAAAAAATAAATCACGATTTTAAATTTTAAAACATGCTATTTTAAGACACAAAATCGGAATATCTTTTTACTACGCTGTAAATTTCAATTCTTGTGCAATTTCGTGACTTATTTATCACTACCGAGATTATTAGACTTAATCCAAGACGCATGAATTTATTTCATGACATATTAAAAGACAAGAATAGTGAACGTTCGTTTATAAATTCCACTCCGTCTTAGCAAAAAAACTGTACCGCCTGACATCACGTCAACATTAATAATAAATAAATAACTAAAAAAACTATCTCGGCGGCGTAAAAGATAAGCGCTGTCCACGATAGTTACTATTAAGCAACTTTCCCAATGGTCCGCCACGGGATGGGTGACCATTGTGAAAGCCCTCCTTAACCATCTAACCTGCTTGAGCAGCCGGAGCTCCTGCTTGAGCGTGTCGCGGAAGTGCCTCAGCTCGCGCTCCTGCTCGGCGCGCAGCCGCTTGGCCGCGTGCCGCAGCTCCGTCTCCAGCTGCTGCTCGGCCCTCTCCGCGGCCGCGCGTTGTGCGCGAGCGAGGCCGTCCAGCTCCGTCTCGTGCGCGCGCGACAGGGACACCAGCTCCGCCTCGAACCTGACCCACCCCACGTATATTACATGGTATAAAACAAAGTCGCTTTCTCTACATCCCTATGTGTGATTGACCTCTGGTGAATTGCATTTTTACCATAGGCGATTTCTAAATATTTAGATGACAGATTTGGGCGACTCCTAAGTTTAATGAAAACTGGCATAAATCTTTAAAACTACGCAATGAATTTTCGTACGGTTTTTTTATTCATAGATAGGGTAATTCAAAAGGAAGGTTTTTATGTATAATACGAGACCACGCGGACGAAGCCGCTGGTGGAAGGCTAGTTATATAAATAAGATGAATAAATAAAACCCTCGTATTATTAAATATCTGACAACGAAGGGACCACAACAAGTAGTATATACGACTATCCATATTTATCAATATTCATTTAAATTGAAAATCAGTACCGGGTCAGTGACGGAAAATATCGACAACGGTAAGCTATTTATCGATTGCACTACATGCATCACTTTTTGAAAGTTATCTGTTGCTGTCACTTTGAAAGTGACATTTTAGTATTAATAAGATTATAAAGTTTAGTATTAATAATATTATAGTTCACCTCTTGTCCTGCTGCTCCCTCAGCTGCAGCTCCTTGGCGTTGAGGTCCTGGAACTGCTTCTGCTCCTGCTTCTGCAGCATCTTGATCTCCCTTAGCTCTTGCTTGCGAAGAGCGTGATCGTCCCACGTGCGCCCGCTCTCCTCGTCACCCCATATCACCTGATATCCATAATAGTTATTTAAGCTATGAGTACGGAAAGTAAGGTTTTATGAATAAGAGCCAAATTGACACGAATTCGAAAAATCTTTTACGCTAAAGTTTCTTACAATATTTTTCAATGCTTTTTTGCGAGGAAATAAAACAAATATATAGATTAATAAAACTAAGTATGTATTAAAGGTAAAAATTATTTGTTAAAATTAAACTTAAAATTAGATATTTGAACATGTTTTCGTGTCATACATTTTTATTTGAAAATATTCGTTCTAGGCTCCTTGAAATACTTTTGCCTCTAAAGTTTGACATATTTTCATCAATTTTTTTTTAATTTCTTTGGTGCTCGGTCAAAAAAAAATTAAAAAAGTACTTTTAAGCACGTGTTCAGTAAAGGATTTCAGTACATTTTTATATAACACGCGTTTAAAGACTCACTTTCGGTGTTTACAATGGATTAAAAAAATAGCGCTTTATGAGCAACTGCATTGAAAATAATATTACACTTTCACACATTCAACATTTAAGGTTGAGCATGCCTCAAAATATATTTAAGCGTTACTTTAATTTTTTCGTTTCTGATTTTTGTTTTTTTCTCATAAACAGTTGATAACAGTTTGATAAAACTAAGACTTTTCGACATGTGAAAAGCAAAAAAGATATTAACAATAATTAGTCGAGATTTTGTGAGAAACCGGCTGGTATGTTATAGATTTTGATAACTCACCTTAGAAGTGGTAGTGGTGACAATGACGCCGTCTATCTCGAACTTTCTCGTACGTTTGCGCGTCTTCTTCTTCAGGTTAGCGAGATGGATATCCTCTTTCGACCTATTTGGCAAAAAATAAATACGTTTTATATTATGATACTTAGTATATATCAGAAACTTTTAGAGATTTTTTTTATGATAAAGAATGCGCCTCGGACATAAATTTGAATGAAAATTTTTCGTCTGTATGTTTCTTTGTTCCAGCTAATCTCTGAAATGGCTAGACCGGTTTCGACGGGACTTACACCGACTGATAGCTTATGTTATAAGGTAACTTAGGTTACTTTCCACGCGGACGAAGTTGCGGACACAGCTAGTAAAAAATAAACGAGCAAACATATTATATAACTTACAAGTGAGTCTTCTAACCTTATCCAAACAATAACTTTTAAATGTAAATTTATCTGCATAAATAACTGATTTAAATTTTTAAAGGTATAATGTTGCTGTTAACGACAGACACGCGCTTCATAATTGTACAGAACGAACGACCAATCACAGCGCATTTATCGTGAAGCTCATTGGCTGCAGAAGCCACACCCACCCGGTAGCGTGATTCCCCCACCCTGCGCGCGGTCGCAGAATGTGCTGTGATTATAATCTAGTTGTAAGCTTAACTTTTAGTATAAGGGTAGGACAATTGCGTAAATATTTATGAAGCAATCTTTGATTTCGATGAACCTGAACCTTTATACAGTCAACACTTGAGCCATAGATGCAGGAATCATTAAAAGTTTTTGGTCGAAAGCACAGACCATCCTTGATCCGTGACCAACAGTTGCAATTATAATATCTTCAAAGTGGCTGACCAGCACATTTACGCGCCGATGTACAATAAGAATAAGACTGAATTAGAGGTAAATAAAGATTATAAAAAATAATAATTCAATCTGGACTTATATAAATATCAAGTTACCTTTGTATCCTGTTAACTGGTTGCCCATCCTGAGTCTTCCTCCGGAGTACCACTTGGTCACCGTTTTCTAAGCTCTGGACATCCGTACTGATCCTACAGGGTGATGTGAAATTATGAGTAATCCGATAATATTGTAGTATCGAATAGCAATACAAGAACGAGGCAAACAGTAAAATTCAACTAATATGACACCTCATAAATCATCTATCTATACAGGGTTATGTGTAATTAGACCGGATCCTTTTAAGGGGTTGTATAGGAGGTCGTTTATAATTATTTTCACACCACATAGTATTTCACGTTTGTAAAAAATCCAGAATATGTAATAACCAGAATAATTTCTTAAAGGAAAAAAAACCTAAGCTCAAAGAAATGAAATCCAGTTTTGATCAAATTACAAGTCAGCACAATTTTAGAGCAAAAGTATGCTTTAAATAATTAAATGTCAACACAGAGATGGCGTTGTAAATGACAAGGTTTTTATTATTATTCTATTTAAAACATTTTTCCTTGATGTTTAATTTTTTATTCATTTACAATGAGGGCTACGGCTTTTTCGCTCACCAGATGGCGCGGCAGTCGCGAGAGGTCTTCACAAAATATGTTCACTACGAGATTGAACTTAAATCATACATCATAATACATAAATAAAACATTTCATTAAAAATATCAAATATGCTGAATAAACACGAACTAAACTCTGATTTAGCTCTTCTTTCCTTGCGCTTAATTTTGCATTACTTTTCTTAGTTCCGGCTTTAAATCACTGACATTCATTGACCGGTAATTCATAATCACTTTTCTCTCAGGTAAACCAAATGAATCTCAGGTAAACCAAAATAAGCGTCAAAATTCGTTTATATGAAAATAAACGTGCATAGTTTACCGACAATTATGATATTTGACATTTTGAAGACCTCACGCTACACTAGCGCCTTTAGTGGCAAATTCAAACGCGTTAGCCCTCATTTAAAACAAATATAAAAGACAATAAACTTACATTTAATAGTAGACACAAGAAACTGTTATAGGAAGGGTATATTTAATGTGTATCTATATTAACGTTCTTTTATGATGTGCTACGAATCAACGCCATCTATTGAAATTTAAGTGAAAATCCATAGAATAGACCAAGTCCAATTTTAAGTGTTGCTTGCTCACTTGCGGAATATAACGGCGACTCAAATGAGACAATATAGCCCGATTAATAGCCCAAGTTAAGACGGTCAACATCTGTATAATATACATATTTGTATCTGTGCCTGTGTACACATGAATGGTACTGTAACGTCCCTGCACATTACTATAGGTAAGTTTACTCTTCGGACGATTTATGGTCAATGCTGGCCGTTAATATTTGAAATTATAACTTTATCGTATACGAATTAACATGTTCGTATTTTGCTGGTTGACAATCTTACTTTCTGATCGAGACCGGCATAGAGTGAATATCATTCGTTGTAAGTGTTTTAATGTTATAATATTCGAAAATAAAATCTAGACTGAAGTATAGGGATGATGACTAATTTTTGTTTGTTTGTCCGTCAGGTAAAGTGTTAAAAAATATTAAACACGTATTTTTTTATTTTTTTCTTAATCATAAAATTACGGCGTTACATTGAGTTGAAATTTCGCATGACTTCACGTTATGGTACGTTTTCTACTCAATTGTGACGTAGCGAGCCCCCACTCCTTAACTTTAATGCCTGTTATCTAAGCTATTTCTTGTTAAATTGAAGTAAAAAAAAAATACGTATCTTATATTTTTCTATTATCTGACTGACGGACTAAATAGAATTGCATTTTTTTACCCAGTCATCATCCCTATTCTACCAGCATAAAGTTATCAGCGTACCGACCTATTATTGGTGTTATGCTCGTCGTCGTGCTCGTTGCTGGTGGCGAGCGAGTCCGCGTCGTGAGCGATGCGAGAACTGCCCGAAGCCACCGACCCGCTGTCCGACTGAGACCGTCTGGTGCAACACAATAAATACAATGCACACATTATACGTCAGTTGCACAAACATCCATTGAGGTTTTTAAACTCTAATGAATGTCAAATTTGTATCGGTAATGTCGCTTTAAACAAATTAAAATTTGTGCAATCGGCTGTATACTGCAACAGTTACTGGTGTTAAATAAATATAACAATCAAATATGGACCCTGTCCGTCTAACTCAGTAAAGTTAATTCTTACATTAGCACAAGAACATGCTTAGCCCTTCGTCTACAAAGTGAGTAATTAATATTTGTTTATCATTAAACATGATCGTAAATTATACCACTGTCGGAGATATCACGTAAAATTTTGATGCATGACGTCACATTTCAATACACATGACTCCTTATTATTAAGTTCAATAAATTATATTTATGAATTTTTTCTCCATTTGTGACATTTATACAAGCACAATTTAAAATTATAAAGAAATTTCGTCTAATCTAAAGATTTAAGTAAATAACACTATAATGCTTTTTAATTAAAATGTGACGTCACACGACGCTCCGTCATGGCCGTCCGCGTTTCGTATCTGCTAATTCACAGATTATAAACTGTAAGTCGATTTTACAAAAATAAAATATACTTAACATTTATATTAAAAGAAAATACTTCATAGTTATAAGTTGCCATTTCAAACATACTTCATAATATATTGTTACAACTATAAAGCAGCCAATTATATTTACAATATAAGACACTATATACTCGTACATCACGTATTGTTACCGCCATTTCTGTTGTTGTTCAACAAGTTCATATGTTAAAGGTCTTAAATTTGATATTAGCTTGTACATTACCTCCCGCAGCTATCGGGGCTGAGCCTGGGCGTGGTGGCGGCGCGCGAGTCCCTCACCCTCACCTCCTCGTTGCCCACCGTCACCACTGACACGTGAGATGTGTCCTACAATATGTGACAAAACAATTTTTTTTTTTAGTTTATTTCTTAACCTGGATATAACTCCATCAGTCGAATACATATTAAAAATAAAAATCAAAAAATAATGAAAAAGAAAAGAAAATCTAACATATTAGAAGCTATTTACAAAGTTTTGAATAATATTATCTGATGAAAATATTATTATTATTTTTTTATTTTATTTAATTAACTTTCAATAACAAATAGATATAAAAACATAAAAACTATTGATTAAAAGTTAATTACAAAGTTTAAATCTTTTCAATAGTATTTATAAGGTTTTTAAACCTTTTCAAAAGTCCATTCACAAATTATTTAAAATAGAAAGAAATATAAAGAACAACTTAAAACAAGTTAAATTAAGTGTATTCAATGCTTTATTTTGAAACGGTCGATCTAGTCTTGCTAGGTTGCCAGTGTTTAACAAATTACCCTGTATATTTTAAATATTTTTCAGGTATTTAATAATAGTAATTTAAATAATTAGTAGAGTGTCATAATGATGAATGATGAAAAAATATATTATAAGTGGAGTATAGTATTGTATATGATGCACGCATCTATAAAAATAAATAAAATAGGAGTCTCTATTTGTAAAATTAAAATAACCGCGTTTCATTTATATGTATATATACACGGTACATTTACAAAAAATATATTTTTTTGTTTGTGTGTCTGTTTGTTCCGGGTAATCTTTGAAACGGTACGGTATTGTATGAACTTTATGGTATGGTATTGTGTGGTATGGTATGGTATGGTATAGCATAGTTTGGCATAGTATAGTATACCAGGTTGGCGGTGGCGTGGTTGCTGTCGTCGAACACGCCGGAATCGGCGGCGGCGGGGCTCAGGATCAGCACCTCGCTGCTGTCCAGCCGACGGCATCTACTCCTCTCTACGCAATAACAAATTCCACCATTACCAATACATAATAGGGCATTCTTCTCAGTTTGAAATAGTACTTGTATGTGTTTATTTTAAATTTTATAAAGTCAATAAACTTATATTTCGGAAATAAATATATCGAAATTTAAACATTTTTACAGCCGAGAAGTAAAGAAATTCTGTTTATTCTATGTTTTGTATAAATTTCAAAACAAAATTGATTGATTATATATGTCTCTGCTATTTTT
The DNA here is from genome assembly GCA_918026875.4 of Diatraea saccharalis. Lineage (NCBI taxonomy): Eukaryota > Metazoa > Arthropoda > Insecta > Lepidoptera > Crambidae > Diatraea > Diatraea saccharalis. Next base: position 5,124,244 of record OU893351.1, on the reverse strand, counting down.
TCCTATATCGTTTGAAACTCACTTCACTTATGCCACGACACGTTATTACCAATTCAAGATTGAGCGGTTGCCGCATTTTGAAGTGAACTCGGACACCTGAGTGAATTCGACTTCGGGTTTGGCTGTTTTGTCTCGCGTCCGGGTGGTTGTGGCACTTCGTTATCACCAACCGGCCGGTAAACAACAAACTAGTGACGTACCGCTGTACTGCGTGCAGTCCAACGAGTCCAGCGACGACGGCGCGAAGCAATCGTCGTCGGAGGACGATCCCGCGCCGACTATGACCACCTCGTCGGCTATAGGGGGAGTCGTCGATATTGTCACAGCGTTGGGAGGCAGCTGTGAGAACATACATACAGATTTAAATCGACCAATTGAAAGTTACGTCTTTATTAATATTATAATGTGGGAAAAAATTATTGTTTGTGTGTTTGCCCCGAAATTACTGAAATTATTTCAAATTTACTTTCACCTACAGGCAACTAATTTGATTTTAAATCTATAACGGCACCTCGAGATAAATTGTTAATGTTGCCTTCTGTATTATTGCCTCTGGTAACACTAATGTATCTGTGCTCTTTGATCAAAGAAAATATACGTTTGTCTATGATTTTTGCAAGGTATGTCTTTTAAGCATTGGTTTATTATTTATATTGATTTATATTTATTAAAAATTAAACTAATGAAACAATAGGTATTTTTTAAAATTCGTCAGTCCTGGTAGGTCCTGGGAAGCTCAGTGATTAGAGCAGTCGCCCGCATTGTGAAAGGTCATGGGTTCGAGTCCAACCTTAGAGTGCCGGGGACAAAGTGGATGTTTTAAACATTTTCATTAAGAATATTTTTCAGTATAGCATTATGAATTCAAAACTGATCAAATTTATAATTAGATCCAATAAATAACACAAACACATCAACATTGATTTTTATTTCTATAAACTGGTAAACAACAAAATGTGGGATAAGTTCCTCACATTGTGAAGTAATTAATGAATTGAATTAAAATCCTTTTTTATATTAATTTGGTCACCTTTTTATTATGTTACTGTTTGTCAATTATTGTTATTTTATATGACTGTGATTCCAAAACAAGTTTAATATTTATATATATGTAACTTAAACATGACTGACTGACTGACGCAGTGATCTATCAACGCACTGCCCAAACCACTGGACGGATCGGACTTAAATTTGGCATGCAGGTAGATGTTATAACGTAGGCATCCGCTTAGAAAGAATTTTTCAAGGGGATAAAATAGGGGATGAAAGTTTGTATGAAACTTTGTCAATTTTAAACCGATCGGGCTGAGACTTTGCATGCATAAAGCTACTATGACGTAGGCATCCCCTAAGAAAGAATTTTGATGCTTTATTTCAGGTATTTTACACGATTTAATGAATAATGCCGCTCAAAGAAACTTTACCACGTGGACGAAGTCGCCGGCAAAAGCTAGTATACTTATACATATATACATATATATAGCATACCTGTGCGGCGGTGGTGAGCACCGGCGGATGCGTGGTGGTGACGGTCACGTGTCCGGCTGGCGTGGCGGCCAGCGAGTTGGGCTCCACCACCACCACGCCCTCCGGGACCACCGGCACCACAGGGACCACAGGGACCACCACGTTAGTGGCCGCCACCGGGACCACCACGTTGGTGGCCGACACCGCCACCCTCGCTACCACCGGGTACGACTTGATGTCCGGCTCTTTGGGCTGAGGAGGCTGTTCACAATAATAACTTATTCAACTAGTGGACGGAGGCACTGATTACTCAATGACTGGACTTTTGTCTTAAGCTACACGAATTAAGTAATCGATAGTTGTTCCAGAGACACGAGGTCTATTTATAGGCCATATTCAGTCACTCGATTTCAGGATCTTGTGATGTTAATATTCGATAAATTAATTACGAGAGCAAAATAAAAACTAATAATTCTCAACATGCTCAAATAATTTTTCGATTATTTTATTTTTATAATAACACTGACTTGATTATAATATCTGGCAATGAAATTGTGTCCTTGTTCATATAAAAACAATACTATACATTAAATTATGTGTTTATTCAATTTTTTTTATCATTTGTGCTGCAATTTCGTCTAGAACTGCCAGTTGAGAAAATTAATGAAGTCATTTGTCATTGTGTTTAATAAAGAAAGAGTTCAATGAAAGTCAATTAAAATTTGATGTGTAAACTTTGCAAAACAAGAACTAAATAGATTATTAATTGAAAAATATAATGAAACTCACCGTCACTGGCCTGATCTCCACGGAATTGTGTTGCGATCTCCTCTTTTCTCTATTCCTATCTTCTAGGACCCTTCTATCTACCTCTATTCTATCTTTACCGTCCACAGATCCAGACCTATTGAATTTATCTTTCCCATCTACTCTATTCACGGTAACATTCTCGAATCTCTCGAACGAGCTCGATTTCACGTTCAACTTCGACCTGGGCACTTCTATACTATGCCTTTCCTCGTTCAACGAGTTCCTAGAATCAATCCTATTCACTTCGCTCAACACTTTACCTTCAGATGAACTAGGACGAGTTCGTCTCTCGTTCGTTTTCTCAATTTTATTATTAACAACAACTTCTTCCAGTCTATTTTGGTGTTCTATTTTGATTTCAGTCGTGTCTTTGTCTTTCCTATTATTAATTTCGATTTCGACTACATCTTTCTCAGTTCTATTAACATCTACACTATCTAATTCAGTACTATTTGCTACGATTTTATTATTTATTTCAATTTTCTTATCAATTTCGACGTTAACCTTTTCCGCTTTACTAATATCCGTTTTATCTCTATCTGCTATCGTTTTGTTATCCTTATCATTTATATTGACTTCACTTTCTTTGTCTTTACTTTCTATCTTTATGACTTCAGTTTTATCATCCTCTGATGATCTACTGGAAACTTTGTCTTTTTCAATATAATTGACTTCGACACTAGGTTTAACGATCTCGTTGGCTACCGGTTTTGTTTCCGGTTCGGGAGTCACTCTGACCGCCGGTTTGGGACTATTTCTGTCTTTTATCATGTCTTTCTTTTCTTCTACCGCCTTTTCTGCTTCTCGACACACCTACCGGGTAACATCGATAACATCATATAAGATATGTCATATATTGTCACTTTCTATTAACTATGTAAAATTAAGTTTAAAATAAGAAATATAATGGACGTGACATCTATAGTTGTTCAGTCATAACTTTTGAAAATGTCAATAATTTTGAATGGACATGCACCAAACTAGCTAATTATTTAAATAAGAATAAATAATTTTTGTAACTGTTTTTTTTCTATGATAAAATATAGACAAAATCCACATAGTGACTGCAAATAGTAAAACCTGTTCTCAACTATTATTATAACGTAACGCACCTGATCGACGAGCTGTTTGACCTGCGCCTGTTGCGGCGTTGCGTTGGCGGCATGCGGGGGCGGGGGCGCGGGCGGTTTCTTGGCGGCGGGGGCGTGTGCGGGGGCGGGGGCGGGGACAGGCGCGGGGGCGCGCGGGGAGGGGGAGGCGGGCGGCGTGGAGGGGGGAGGAGGCGCGGGGCCCTTCTCCTTTTTCGGCGCCTGGCATGTCGACACAAACGAAAGTTCTCAATGAAAATTTAGACTATGAATTTTATGTACAGAAATAATATAAGTAAAATGGGTGTAATGTAGTATACTGTAAAGACTGCATTATAAAAAAAAATGATATCTTGTATGTATAATATTTATAATATTGCTTAAATTAATTATGAAAAACAAATATTTTTTATATGTTGTCCCGTGACCGCAAATAGCGCGTGACATTAGGCCCTTCTTATTCATATCAAAACTTTCAGAATTGAACCTATTTTATAATATATTGCAAAACAGAACGATATTAGTTTCAGAGGAACGTGACGTCATAGCGACACCATGATAGAAATTGGCGTTTTCACGGGAAAATTTTGAAAGCTAATTTTATTTTTAGATTTAAAACTACTTATAAAATTTTTTTTTATAAAAAAAAAGTTGTCAACACCCCTATTGTCGGTGGAATAGATCTCAATATGTATGTAAAGGAGGGTATAGTTACCGGCGCCCGCCTGTCAACAGGCGCGGGGTCGTCGCGGGGGCGCTTGGCGGGCGCGGGGGCGGGGGCGGGGGCGGGCGCGGGGGGCACCGTGGCGCCCTGCACCGCCGCACCCGAGGGGGGCTCCGCTTCCGACACTGTACATTACGTGTACGATCATTAATAAAACATATAAATAAAATTATATAGTACACAAACAGGGTATGTACAATAAGGGGTGTTGTACAATAACAAATAAAATATTAACATTTGTGTACTAATTGAAAAAACAGTCCATATGATAGCAGACAATCCGAATTCATGAAATCTATTTATATCCAAATCTTATTTTACAAATTTTGTCATTTCAAATTTAAGTACTTAGATCTTCCAAAATCTTGCATAAGTATAATTATTTACTTTTGTCCAAAATTAAATCCATCAGTAATTAAAACATTAATGCATATGTTCAAACCACATATTAACAATATTCTTCCACTCATCCTTCGTGACACTGGCGCAGGCCTCATTACGCGCACCAAACTACTCTTAATCGGACGCAAACAGACGCCTTTTCGGTTGGTAATTATTTAGTGAGAAGAGACCAAAGTCGCTCTATGCAAGATCTGGGCTTTAGGGAGAGTGATCCAGCACTGTTATCTCCGATCGCTCCAAAAACTCTTAGATAATGGCAACTTGTAATAAGTGACAAGTAATTAATAATAGGTAATTAATAATTAATAATAAGTAATTAATAATTAATAATACAATTAATAATAGGTTATGGGCCCGCAGTGGAAGCGTGCTGGGCCCATAACTTATTATTAATTGAATTTGAAATGAAACGCTTGAGTCACAAACGAGAACTAACTGTATTTCAAAAGAAGGTATTGTAAAATTTCATACAGATGGCGCTAGTGGTGTGATGTTGACGATAGACAAAAATAACAGTAATCATACGCTACATGAAACTTGTTAGATCCTTTCTATTGCAAGACTTATGGAACATCCTGTTTATCTTCTATAATTTTACATTATAACATCTTTATGTTTTAATTTAATTGTATCACAAGGACTATATTGATATTATGTACACCAAAAAAATTATTACATTACGAATACAAATGTAAGATATTGATCACATCTTAGAGGCCGTCCATTAATCACGCGACGTTCGAAAGGGAGTGAGGGGGATCGCAAAAAATCACGATATATCACAATGGGGGAGGGGGGCTGTAGCAATAATATAACGTGTATTGATTTTTGCGTCAACGCGCGATTACTAAAGCTAAAAGTGGCGTCAAAAATTCAAGGTTTATTGTAGGAACTTAAAAATACATGTAATTCGGGTGGAAGGGTAAAGTTATCTTAAACTTCACTATGTATCGTGAAAGGGGAGAGGGGTTTAAAAAATGCTGAAAAAACATCACGTGATTAATAGACAGCCCCTTAAGGTATAAACAGTAATTAAATTAGAAATATCAATACCAATATTAATAACTTACTTTTGACGTCCGGCGTGTCGCCCGACCGGACAGACGTGGAGTCATCTTCCACCTCCATGTGCATCTGTGAGCTCCGATGTTCCTGCAATTATAATATATTGTGTACCTTCTTGAAGGTGGAAGAATTTTTTAAAGGTTCAATGCAAACAAACCACATACAGAGGCAGATACAGAAATCCCAATCAACATGGTGAATCTTCGTCTTTGCAGACTAGAACTATCGATGCTAACGATGACTGTATGATTAAAGTTATGAGTTATGAGTTTTTACATGTCGTAGCCATAGAGAACTTCAAAAGACCCGATTCCGGAGTCTTATCCTTATTAATATAACATTATACAGAAAAATCTGTTATTCAATTGTTAAAATACAACGTATTCAGAGCATAATAATATTAGTTTCTAAATAATATAAAGCGAAGCTGTATTCCCAAGCAGATAGTTGTTAAAAAAAATTGTCAAAATTAAAAAAAAAAACTCATATAAACACTATTATTCATTGGACTAATGACGTTTTGATTTGTCAAAATTCAGATATATTTCCTGAATTAAATATATATCGACATCCGTCACCTTCCCTTGTGAAATTAAGAATTAAATTAGATAATGTTGTCAACCCGTGTGTGTGTTTACCTTCGACGCAGGCGGAGGCCCGGGCAGCTGCGTTTCCGTTTCGGAAGCAATGTAAACCAAACGCAACGCTCTACATTAACGTAAATCTAAACAGACGTTTCTTTTTTTATTATAATAACGTATATTTAGTTATAATCTGAATGTTCCAAGCTTCAGGCTTCAAAAAACCAGAGGATCATTTCTGGGTAAGTGTATTGCTATGTTCAATAAAGTTCCACAAAGTGTAATTGACCTACCCATAAATAAATTTCAAATTCATGTAAAGAATATACTTATGAGTAAAGGCTATTATAAACTTGATGATTATTTTAAGGATCGCAATGCGTGGAATTAATAGCCCTCGCTTTGTTCTATAGACTAATTATATGTTCAACCTATGTCCTACAGACTTTGAAAGTTGTATTTATTATTGTGATAATACATATTATTTTGGTAATGACATGATTTATGTAAATGTCATTACTTATGATAAAAAGCTGGTAAGTTTCTTTCGCTTGTTCTTCTTGTCAGCTAAAAGACGTCCTGAACAAGTGGTAGGGGAAAAAAAATTTTTTTTGGTCGATTTAAAAGTGCTTGTAATAGCCTACTTGAATAAAGATATTTTCATTTCATTTCATTTCAATGTTAAAATCAATAGGAACAATACTGAAACATTACAACACCGATTTAATTTATATACTAACCAATTCTTTGATAGTTCTCCTTGTTGGGACGCGACTTGCCGCGTCTCGATTTAGTCTGCGCGTTATCCGGTTAGTAAGCGTGCGATATAAAGCGATGTGTTTTATATTTGTTAGTAAATATTAATTAAATAATTATATGTCCAATATTATGTTGATTATAAATAAAAAAACGACAATTTCTTTGGAGATGTGACTAACTAAATAAATATACTAGGTAAGGCACACAAGACTGCATTGATTATTTATTAAATGGATTACTTGTATCACACAATTGAAAGAGCAGATAAGGTATTTTATAACTATATTAACCAAACATAATTTGTGTTAACACAAGAGAATGAGTGAGGTTATTATAATTTTTTATTGTCTATTCAACTTTTAAAGAGACAAATTTAATATTATATAACAAATTGTCTAAAAATACGAATATATACTTCAAAAGCAATCATAATATTTTTTTTCAATTACCCCGCATTAATGTTTTTATACGAGACCAGATATGCTATTCTGTTAAACCTCCAACTCGAAGTCGAGCTCAGCGCTGTCATGTGTGCAGAGGGTCTATAGAGCTTCAATGAAATAACATTTTAATTACCTACTCAAGTAGGTTGTATTTAATTGAATCTCTGTACTGTGTCAGCGTTGAGGTCGTCAACTTCTAAGCCATTTTCATAACCAAATAGCACTACAGATATTATTATCCAATAAATATATTAAGAATGTGAAGTGTGTTCTCGTGTATATATCAAGTGAATACCTCAGAGTCATCGTCGAGCAGCTCCTCCTCCACCACCTCGGCTCTGTACTCCAGCAGCAGATCCCTCAGCGGTTTCGAATCGAGGTCACCGCTCACGAACTCGTGTTTCAACAGTTCACTAGCGGTGGGCCTCTTCTCTGGTTCCTAACAACAACAAGCAGAATCATAAATTAATAATTAGACGACATCACATGCATTGTTCAAATTCAAAGATATTGTAGTTAAAGCTCATGTACTATGGAATGTCTGATACAATGAAGGTACCGCAACATCCAGATCTGAGACAATATAGAACAATCAGTTTTCTACATTAGAGTAGCTCGGTGGCGTAGTAGATAAGCGCCGCGGCCCGCGATCGTCGTCGTTAAACTTTTGCAAGGGTCGGTGACCGGATGGGTGACCAAAAAATTATTATCTCGAGCTACTCCGTGCTTCGGGAGGCACGTTAAGCCGTTGGTCGCGGCTGCATTTGCAGTAGTTAATACCCTCCAATCCGCATTGGGCCAGCGTGGAAGGTCATGACCCATCCTCCTTAACCATCCACAAGAAAGGCCTGAGCCCTTGCAGTGTCGTAAAAAGGGCTGATGATGATGATTTTTCTACATTGACCCCGGTACATCAAAGATGGCGAATGGACGTCGTGTTTTTTTTTGGCGACCTCCATAGCCGAGTGGTTCGCACGCGGCTTAAAGCGTCGCCACCTCTATGATTCCGGATTCAATACTAGGTCGAGTCAATGTAGAAAACAAACTTTACTACATTATCTCTGATTTGGGTGTTTATATGTATATACATATGAATCGCTCTGTATATTGATGAAAACCGCGTTCTGTTGTGGAGTTTAAAAGATCTCAGTGTACAGACATCGGGAAACGACTTTTTTATACTATGTATAGATGTACAAACATTATTAAAGATAGGCGACATCACCACCAAACATATAAGTAACAAAATTTTCATTCACAAGCATAATGTCTAAAGGGCAGAATATCAAAGGCGCAGAATGTTATTTTACTTATACTAATAAAAATGTCCTTTTAATTGGATTAGTATAAGAACAGACATTGTCTATTAAAGTCAGAAGTGTCCTTTTCTATACAAATATAATAAAGAGGGAAGATTTGTTTGTTTGTTTGAATTAATGAATGAAAAATTCTTTATTGTACACCAATGGACAAAAAATAAACATATTGATACAATAAATGTGAATTCACAATTGGCGGCCTTAATACTAAAAAGTAATAGGGATGATGACTAATTTTTGTTTGTTTGTCCGTCAGGTAGAGTGTTAAAATATATTGAACACGTATTTCTTTATTTTTTTCGTAATCATAAAATTACGGCGATACATTGAGTTGAAATTTCGCATGACGTCACGTTAGGGTACGTTTTCTACTCAACTGTGACGTAGCGAGTCCCCACTCCTCAACTTTAATGCCTGTTATCTAAGCTATTTCTTGTTAATTTGAAGTAAAAAAAAAAATACGTATCTAATATTTTTCTATTATCTGACTGACGGACTAAATAGAATTGCATTTTTTTTTACCCAGTTATCATCCCTGTTATCTCCAGGCAACCTTGCGAACTGAACAACAATTATATCTAAATTAGATTCGATTTAGGGTAGCTTATGGTATCTCAAACTTTATCACAATATCATATCTCTACATATTGTGGTGTATTTTTTTATTTAACGAATAAATGAAGTACATACACAAAATAATCAGTACATAAATACTTTAGCTCCGAAACTATAGGACTGATTTTAAAAATTCGTTCACCTACTGGAAGCTACATCATATGCGATGAACATAGGATATGATTTATCCAGAAAAACACCAAACAAAGAGATGAAAATGGGAGTGGAATTAAAAAGTTACCATAGTAACCATTGTTATTAGTTGTCATTGTATTTATATCCGTGTCATAATATGAATTGATACACCAATAAACAGTTCCCATGGAAAACTCGCGGGCGAAGGCGCCGGCGGAAAGCTAGTACTACAAACACACCTATAAACACACTCAGGACCATCGGAGCTGAAGCTGTCGGCATAACGTTTGATATTGTTACCTTAACAAGCGCTTTAGCTATGAAATCGTTGAAGGACTTGCTCCACCTGGACGGCTGGTCGAGGGAGGGCGGCTCGCCCTTCTGTATCTTGAGCAGAACCCGCATCGGAGTCATCTCGTGGTTCGGCGGCTCCATCTGAGCGAACTCGATCAGCGTGATGCCCAATGACCAAATGTCCACCTGAACAATAAACAATGAAATATTATCAATAGACTTGTGTCCTACATGTGAATAATACATGTTCTTGTTACATGTTCGGAAATTATGAACCATTACAACTTATACATATATATATATATATATAATGCTATTCTGTTTTGTATTGATTTATAGTACGAATTCGGATGTCATTCGGATCAGCCCTGCGATTCTGTAACAATCCAGACCCGAATTCGAATTCACTCATGTGTCCGAATTCTCATCATTTAGTAAAGAAATCCTATTGATTCCATTTTTGTATAAAAATACTAAACAAAATTGATTGATTAAACGTGTCTTAGATATTTGAATCCTATATCATTTCGAAACTGACTGAACTTATTTCATGAAACATTATAACCAATTCAAGTTTGATCGGATGCCGCTTTTTGAAATGAATTCGGACACCTGAGTGGATTCGAAATCGGGTTTGAAGTTTTACAGAATCGCAGGGCAGATAATACAATTACAGGCATGTAATGTACGTCATACGCATGAGCAACAATAAAGATATTGTGTATCGTCTAAAGCCCGCTTTAGATGAAGAGTACTTTTTTAGTACACTAACGCCAATTGGCTCAATATTGAGTGATTATTGAATGAAACGATTGACATTGAGTAAGTATCAAGTCTAAGTTTCAATAGTACGAGCCAAGATTCAATGAAAAATTAAGCTCGTTTTTGGATTGGATTCAAATTGACATTCAGATTGCGTTCAAGACTAAGCCTGCAGTGTAGGAAAAGTAAAGTACTGATTCCACTATTTACTACTTAAGTTTTCTTCCAAAATCTTTCTATAAGAACTTTTAAAATAAAAAAAAGTAAATAAATGTACGCTCTATTTGTATTTCGAACAAAATTCAGGCTCACCTTAAAATCGTACGGATGATCTCTGAACGTCTCACAGAGTACAACTTCTGGCGCCATCCAGTAAGGCGTGCCGATGAACGTGTCGTGTTTCTGCAGTGTAGACTTGTTCTTAGCTGACACGCCGAAATCAGCTGGAACAAAATATTATATAACCTTCACTCATGTTATATATATAATCGAAGATATTTGTTAGTTATACGAAATGTGGTAAAGATGGCGAACAGGATCACGGTACTCCTTTCAAAGTCCCCATCAAGGTTGTGGGATAAATTTTATCTATAATATGGAGAATCACTGATTTAAATAATTATTCGTAGACACATTTACCACTCGTACGAAATATCATGACACCTGACTAGTTTCAAGTGAGTGCAAGTTAAAGTCGACAGCGCACTAGAGCGGACCGTGATTTGCGCGGAAGCGCATATGAGTTGCTAGTAGGGTTGCCACCATTTTTCCAATCAAAGTACATTAGTTATTATAGGTACAGAAAAAATATACATAGAATTAAAATAAAGGATTATTAACTTTTATTTATTATTAAACTAAAAATTTGTTTTTAAATTAATCGATTCAGCATGAATCGGTAAATTTTATTTAACGAAAAAATACTTACGATTAAACTTCAAAATCTCAAAGAAATCATTTGTTTATATCCACAGGTGGTCAGTATGAATAATAAACGTTTATGTGTTTGTATGTTGGCTAGATTACAAAATCTGAAATTTCTATGAACGTGTTGGAAATGCTTAATTGTTGCTAATCACTATATTTAAAATTTTTAAAGCAAATTATTGTCCTCTAAAAGTGTACTTTAAATTTAAAAGGCTTAAGGATAGCGTAGCTATAGTAGAGGTCTTTATAAACGAAATCTATTGTAATTTAGACTGTCATATTGGTATTAACTAGAAATATATATCAGAACAGGGGATACTCCTGTTCTAACATATATTTCACTAAATAGTTATAACTATAGTTATAATTTAATTTAAATTATTAAGAGATTTATTGATGATTTAGTTAAGTTACGTTAGGTTGCCTGCGTAAGTAAATGTTGGGTATCCTAAATTATTTGAACAGTTCTATTGCGATTGAAAAATCAAAATAAATAAAAAACAAATAATTAAATTATTTTTTAAAACATATGGGCCTCCATGAATTAAACAATAGGATAGATAAAACAAATCATCTTTTATTTAAAAAAAACAACTTCACTAACATTGCGTACAACAATTAGGAAAATAATTAATAATATTTATGTCGCATTGCAGATCAAGATCTAGTCCAAATATCATAGTGGCCAGAACTGACTTATTTGCATAGTAACATAAAATTATATATCGAGTAATGTTAGTATTTATTTACTTATAAGCGTGTATATCGACAAATTCGAACGACAAATATTCAAGTACGAGGTGCTAATGGTACGTTAAAACATTATCCATAACTGTCTATTCCAAAATAACACATTGAAAACATGACGATTTTACACTAATTCAGTTTTCTTTTCAAGTTGGTAATGTTTTAGAACTTTTCAAAGGCCCGTGATTCACGTACACAAAACGTGCAAAAGTGAGATCGAGATCATTTTGGAACAGCCTATTTATATATATTTAAAAGAATATAACTGTAATTTATTGGCGTCACTTGAAAAATCTTTATCGATTCGACGCTGGGTCAATTGAACTAGACCTTTTTCGTAGTTTATTGTCAGTTAAGATTTTATAAATATTTAATGTATCTTGTATATAAGCATTCAACTTTCTTCTTCTAATTTGACTACACGCGACAGCAGCGCCTTGTCTCTGAGTCTCCTCAGAGTCAAAAGTTCATCAGACGAAACACAATTCTCTTCAGCCCACTTCAAACCCAATTCAAATGCGTTAATAGCATCTTCGGGTGATACTTGCGATTTACTCGCGATCACTTCATTGTCATCTTCACCTTTATATGAAACAGTGTGTCTGTCGACAATTAACTCATCATCAGACGGGTGATCGAATACATTTTCCTCTTCGTCCGTTCCAAGATACCACATTTCTAAACATTGCGGACGAATCTGTATTTCTATAGCAATTTGTTTTATAGATACCGGCGCAATATCATTTTGTTTAACGGTATAAGGCATGCTGATAATTTCAGGCCACAAGTTTTCCCAAGCCGAAGCAATTGCCAAAGATGGCAATTCATTCCAAGATTGACAAAGGGAGAAAACCATATCCTTCATGTTCAATTCTTTTAAAGTCTCCTCTTTAGGTTGATCTTTTGATATGGCAGTCAGAAGAAGTTTCTTTTTGTAGTCTCGTTTGACAAGCTGACTGATATTCCGTTCGATTGGATGACTCAATGCAGTACAATTTGACGGAATAAACATGGCGGTGATACATTTATCTTCAGTCGTTAATTCTTCTTCAGAAGAATGATCGGCAACCGTGTTAAGAAGCAGCAAAGCCTTTGTAGGCAGATTATGATCTACCAACCATCTCCTAACTTCTGGCACGAAGCATTCATGAAACCACTTTTTGAAAATGTCTTTTGTCATACACACACTTTTTTGTCCAAAGTAATGTACCGGTAAATTAATATCTTTGAATTCATGCGGATTATCCAATTCTCCGATGACCGCCATTTTTAACCTGTGCGTGCCCGATGCATTAGCGGAAGGAAATATAGTTACACGTTGTTTGTTTAGCTTACGTTCAGATACAGATTTCTCATTATCTGAAACAATGGTCTCGCCAGGTATAATACGCCACAATAGCGCCGATTCGTGTGCATTGTATACTTGCGAAGGGCAAAGTTCTAAATCTTTAACTTTCTTTATAAACTTAAATTTGAATGATTCAGCGCAAGCTATTATATTTTTATTACAATCTCTTTCCCCGACTGCTGACATCAAACGTATACCATGACGACTTTTGAATCTTTCCAACCATCCCTTGCTAGCTACAAAGTCATCCTTTTTCTTTATTTTCTTGTACAAAAATTTCGCTTTCTTAATCAATGCTGAACCAGAAACATGATTATTCCTGTTTTTTTCCTGAATATACCACTTGTACAAAGCTTTTTCGACGTCTGGGTGTTTAGCTTTCCTAAGTGTCCTCCTCTCGCTTGAGCCGCTGTCAGTAGACGCCACGAACTCTTGAATATTATCACGATTCTTTCTGATATCGTAAATTGTGGATCGCCCAACACCATATTCACTAGCCAAGCTACTGAGCGATATGTTGCTATTCACGCGGTCCAGGATCTCGCGTTTCTCGTTGATTGTTAAAGTTTTGTGCTTTCGCTTTTGGAAAGCCATCGCGAAACTTTTTATTACAATTACAAAAATATTTATATGTACGTCACATTGGCGATCACATTCAAGTTTTAACTTGGCGAGAATCGAGCAAAATGTACCTGCGTGTCGGATAACAAGGGACGTCGGACTACAAAAGGCGCCGGATTAGTCGGGGGCCGGATTGGTGGGGGCAACGCCCGTCTCCCCTACCGCGACGCTACGTTACGATCGACGTACATTCGAGTGCGTAACGGCGTTTATTATTTTTATTTGCCATATCATTTTATTGTTGTTTTTGTTGCTTCGATAAGAACGTTAAATATTAAAGATGATTACAAATGAGTAATCATGTCATACACATTAAGCAAAGAATGGCAGGAGTCCTAAGGTGTATTTATTTTTAATTGTTTCTAAAAAAAGAATCGGAATGCTGAAAGTAAAGAATTCAGTAAATACATACATACAATTGTTTACCAGGCTTTATTTAGTCTAAACCATTCGTAGTTATCAAACTTATTTTCCAATGACGAAATGTAAAGGACAATATTCTTCTAAATTAATTAATTTACGTATATTAATAATGACTGTGTTTATTTAAATTTCAAATCACTAAGCTTTTAATGTAATGATATATTAAAACTTGTGTACATATTTTGCGCCCGATTGTACAAATGCGCAGCGTCTGCGCGTAGCAATTTCAGAGCGGCCTTGACAACCGGCGTGATCAGACGCGAGTGTCAGCCTGATATTATTATTTGGTGTATATATTGTTTGGTTGCTGTATAATATATTAGCTAATTATATAATTACATACATGACGCTGCGCTTATATACCTATATGGTTTTTAAACAAAAATAATATTAATACAAAAAATAATATCAATCGAATAAATAAATATTAAGAAAACCTTACATTAAGTATCTAAAGCACGTGTATTATGGAAATCTGTCACAACGAAGGTAAAACAACACCAAGACTCGAGACTAACATAGAGTAAGTTCATTTTCTACAATGACCCTACTGGGAACCGAACCAATGACCTGAGACATGACGACACCTTTCAACCGGTGCGCGAGCTATTCTATCATCATAAATTATAATATTATAATCAGTAGACGCGTTTGAGAGGTTTACGTATTATTTCACGTTTTGTTATCGCAATAAAAACAACAGTAAATTGTTAATTAGAGTCCAAATCATAATCAGGTAAACGTCTAGATATGATATGTCTTCAGATCAGACATTTCGCACAATTTTATCACTCAGCGTATTGCACAGTAGCTCGGTGGCGTAGTGGATAAGCGCCGCGGCCCGCGATCGTTGTGGTTAAGCAACTTTCGCAAGGGTCGGTCACGGGATGGGTGACCAAAAAATTATTATCTCGAGCTACTCCGTGCTTCGGAAGGCACGTTAAGCTGTTGGTCCCGGCTGCATTTACAGTCGTTAATACCCTCCAATTCGCATTGGGCCAGCGTGGAGGGTTACGGCCCATCTTCCTTAACCATCCATAAGGCCTGAGCCCCTTCAGTGGGGACGCAAAATTGCTGATGATATTGTTGATGAATGCACAGATTAGTAATTAGTTATCACTTTATTAGATTGTATGTATAAGACGGGTATTGACGCGATAGATTTTGATAGTTGGTCACGGGCTGACCACGGCCGGTGTAACCCGGCCGAAACGTCGCGCGGGAAATATAGGTAGTTGAAAAACCTAACTATCAAAATCTATTGCGTCAATACCCGTCTTATACAATTTAATATAATGCAACGCGAAAGATCAAAAATTTATTTATCACTGCACGTAATATAATGTTAGTGATTGATTACAATCTCAATGCTGTTTCTTCATTCATGATTTGTTAAGTAATAATAATAATAATAATAAATTCAACTTTGACGGTCAAATGAGTAATTGTTTTGTTTTAAATTTTTTAGTAATTAAAAATAATGTAAAAATAAAATCAAATTATCTTATTTCTGTATAAAAAAAAGCTGTTATGATTTAAAAAAAATATGCAACCTCATTCCAAGTTTCCATTTTATGTTTCAATTGATAAACGACTTTCGTAACGGAGTCGTTTGCCCGCCGATTTCAAAGTGTCGCCTCTGAGCTTTAAATTATAAATAAGCGTTATATTTATGATGGTGCACGGACTCAAGTATTCTTTAACTAATGTCGACTTTAATTATTATTGCTAGATTAAATTAAAATATTTCATGCAAAGAACGAATGGTCGCGTTTAGTTCTTTTCAATACTCTAAAGCTCTTTAGTTTTCGCTTTCGAATGCAGTTTCTTTGAAGCGAATAAACATATAACTTGAAATCTGCCGAGGCAGGATCCAGATTGGACTTGTTATGTATTGTTTGCTCTTGAAGCTAAACAGTGCAAATATAAGTACAAATTAAACAGACACCCATTTAACATGAAACTAAGTGACACTGACATTTGCAGATATTGCAAACGGGAACGTGCAACACCAAAACATCTCCCATGTGAATGTGGACCACTGGTCCACTAACGAAGAATACATCTGGGTCGACATATAATCAGCCCAGAAGATATAAAATCTTTAAAAGCCAGGAATATTGTAGACTTTTTGAAGTCTACCGGGCTAAAGAAGTCACTACAGCCCTGGCGGCGAGCCACAACAGATCTTCAAGGTTCCTAAGGGAACTGCATAGATCCTTACAACAGCAAATAATAATATGTATTGTTTTGTCTTCTTCACATTTACATTCTCAATTAGCAGTATGCTAACAGTTGCTTTATTTGGGATCATTTGAAAGTACAAATTTTTCTTTTGCATGAATTTTTTTAATAAAAATAACATAAACTCGACCGTGTAGTCAATTACACATCGGAAAAAATATATCACACCACCACCAGCCCTTTTACGTCCCCACTGCAGGGGCTCAGGCCATCCTTATGGATGGTTAAGGAGGATGGGCCATACTAGCCCAATGCGGATTGGAGGATATTAACGACTGCAAATGCAGCCGGGACCAACGGCTTAACGTGCCTTCCGAAGCACGAAGTAGCTCGAGACAATAATTTTTTGGTCACCCATCCCGTGACCGACCCTTGCGAAAGTTGCTTAACAACTACGATCGCGGGCCGCGGCGCTTATCCACTACGCCACCGAGCTACTGGACCGAGCGACTGTTTATAATTCAATTTGTCATTGAAATTTTATTCTATGTCATACTTTTCCAAGTCCATGATTAAATGATTTAAGCTGTTTACGTAGGATTAAATAATGTTTTGAATAATCTTGATTGGTAGAATTTTTATCGCTAATATTACATGGAATGGTTAAGTACACTAAAGTGTTACATTTAGCTGCCTCTAATGGGCACTAGATGACGCTACTGTTGTTATTGTTCTACTAGCTCTCCGTCAGCATGGTGGTATTTTACTTTTATTCCTAGGGAACCATTTAGTGGGATAATAAGTGGCGTATATGTTAATTTAGGCATAGAATCACCCATATACCACCAAATGTTATCAAAATTAGTTAAGTAGATTTTTAGGGAATCTTGTATTAAAATTACAAATACATTTTTTGTTAATTACAGTTGTTACTAAGTCAAACAAACGAACACAATAGTTTTAAAAACACAGTAGCGTCATCTAGCGAAAACAGCTAAATGTAGTATTTCATTAACGATTCTTCATTAAATTAGGAACACCGCAAAATTAAAAACGAAAGCTACTTTATTCGATAAAAATTGGAAAAATAATAAAGACTACAAACAAACCTTACAAAAATCAAAGTTTCCGTTTTAAAACAACAGTAGCGTCATCTAGTGCTCATTAGAGGCAGCTAAATGTAACACTTCCGTGTACTTAACCAATATCCATGTATATATACAATCGACAAAGATTATACCGATTAAAATTATTAAAAAAAAAAACAAAAAGAATAAACACTTTGTTTTTTTATTTTATTTTGAACTTTGAAATTGAACAAATTCAAAATTTCACGAGAATTGCATCCGATATTCGGGGAATGATTAGGTTATATATATGAATGAGTGCTCACCTAGTTTGACTCCTCCCGTCATGGTAGCGAGCACGTTGCCGGCCTTCAGGTCCCTGTGTATGACGCGCCTCGAGTGCAGGAACTGCAGCCCCTTACACATCTCCCTGCACACGTACGCTATCTGCGCCTCGTTCAGGCCCTTCTCCAGTTCTGACATCACAGAATCGAGGGCGCCACCGTCGCAGTACTCCAGTAACATCTACACATACATATATGAAAATTAAATAATACTATTCAAATATGCTTCTTAAGAGCACTTATGAATCGTCCATTTTTTCCCCTATAACTCTCTCAGCTGCAGACTCAACAGTTTTCGATCGTTAAGTAGCGATCGTAGGGTTCAATGACCGAGCTTTCAGGCTCAATGGCTAGGAAACTAACGAATATCGCTAATTTGACAGTTGAACTCGATTCTCGCCTAACAAATAACAATATACTTAGAATAAGAGATAAACAATGTAAACTAAATTTCAGGGGTTGGAAACATTTTTTAAATAAGTTATATATTTAATTAAAGTTACTTAATATACTATCGTCATTATTTGCATTAGACCAAGACAAATCAATCGTATTTATAACAAAACTATGTCTTCTTGTCAATCAATGCCGTCAGTTTTGTTATGTGGCGACTAGCGCACCTAACGTTTGTGATTTTTGCACTGACAGCTCTCCTGTACTTCCATGTTCATAAAATGGCAAAGGGATAAAGCATAATAACTACCATGCATGCTCAGTGCGGATTGGTGGATGTTTATGACTGTAAGACGCAGCCTGAAGCTGAGTCCTCCGTTTTAGATAACCCAAATCCTTTTTATCACCTTCTCGATGATCGGTCTGATACTGACAACGCTATCAATGAATTCCATTAATCACGCAATGACTGTCGTCGTCGACTAACGGACTATTGCGTACGATAGATAAGGATAATATAATCGCTCGTTACCGTAATGTATCCTAATAAGAGTCGAATTGTTTACATATTGAATCTAATTTTGCAGCTTTAATCATTATTTCGAATAAATAATGGAATAAAAAAGTTTATTAGGTTTTGTTTTATATATATACATATATATTTTGATATAAGTAGAGCATAACTTAATTCTCCAGGTAATTGTGATCGTAAGAATTAAAAAAGTTCTTTTCTACTGCATGTCGCGTGAATAGGGCCATTTACTCTGGACGCCAATGACAAGAAGGCGACAAAATAATCAAAATATAATAAATGGAGCTTCACAAAAATGTGTTCAAAAGTCGCTAAATTAAATAAAAGAAAAATAATTTAAAAGTATGCCCAGATAATCGTAGGACCGGGACTGTAGTCGTCTTGAGTAATAAATGGATGTAATAGTCAATAAAAGTCTCACCCATAGCTTGTTATCTATGAAGTAGGCCTCGTGTAATTCCACAACGTTAGGGTGGCGGCACTCGGACAGTATGTCTATCTCCACGGTGAAGTCGGCGAGGTCGTCCTCGTTGTCGAGCACGCACATCTTCGCCGCCGCCAGTTGGCCGGTCGTCTTGTGTTGAGCCTTGTACACCTGTTTGAAATATAAAAGGGATGTATTTAACAACACTTATTATTTTTTATTGATAAATTAAATATTTGAGAACGACACATTTCCGATATATAAAAGCCTTCAAAGTTATTCTGATGGCAAAACAGTCAAGAGGCATTCCCTTGTCTCACAGACAGAAATCTTTTAGAATTTAGTTTTGTAGAAAATGTGTCATAATATTTAATTAATGCATTATTGTTTCAATGACTATTTACTCGAATGTAACGTATTTCACATAATCAATGAATTTCAAAATCATTTTTTATTTTATTTCACGAACTCATCAACAATACATTTAATTTCAAAGGAATGTTATTTGTTCGATGTACGTATTCCTTGACATTTTATTTCAAAGAATAGTAAGTTAACTTAGAACTGCGCCCAACAACATTCATTACCACATTTAGAAACCGTCTTTCAATTTATAGAATACGAATACCAAAACAACTTTTTTTTGTTTTAAATAAAATACTGTGTTTTATAAAACCGATCTGCACTCGTCTAACCCGTCAGAGGGGATAGGCAGAAACAATTGATCGTTAATGGTAAAACAGATAGGTAGATAGAATATTCTTTATTGTACACGCAAAACAAAATACACTTATATAACGGAAACAGGAGACGTACGAATGGCGGCCTTATCACTAAATATATAAATAATTATAATTATGTACGTGGGTACCTTCCCGAAAGCTCCATCGCCCAGCTCGCCTATCATCTCCCAGTTCTCGGCCGGGTCGCTGTTGTCCCGTATGTTGTTAAACACCTTCTTCTTCTTCGCATCGTTGCCGCCACCGAGGTGGAGCACCTGCACATAAGATTACCTTAAATATTTGGATTTCGCATAATTTAGGCCAATTGTAGTGGTGTGAAAACACAGAATTAGTTAGGCTTTTTTAGTATTAACGTCATTCGCCTTTCACGATTACGGATTCCGATGAGTTTGCTGATTAAAGACATTTAAAGCTTCATTTTGAGAGACCAGTCAGGTTTCAGTTGCACGGTAGTCACATATGGCTGAGATGGGATTATTCACATAATAGGGATAATGAAAGGGTAAAAAAAAGGAAATTCTATTTAGTCCATCAGTCAGATAATAGAAAAATATTAGATACGTATTTTTTAACTTCAATTTAACAAGAAATAGCTTAGCTAACGGGCATTAAAGTTGAGGAGTGGGGGCTCGCTACGTCACAGTATTGTAGAAAATACATGTATCGCCGTAAATTAATGATTACGAAAAAAAATTATGTTTATATTTTTCAACAATCTACCTGATGGACAAACAGACAAATATTAGTCGTCATCCCTATTTGAGTTACTCGATTTTTCTTAAACCTGGGGTCGCGAGAATATTAAAACGTTATGAGCGCCATTATCGGCCTGATTCAGAATAATATATTTTATAATGACATCGATTTGGGTAAACCGCGGATATTTATTCAATGTATTATTTTATTAACGCTGATATATAAAAATAAAACTTCACGGTGGCTTCAAATATATTTACATTCTGGGTCGCTAGCCAAAAAGGTTTCGAACCTCTGCCTTAACGCATTTGGTGTTAGTAAAACAATCACACGGTTAACGAAATCACAGAAAACCTATACTGTTTCCCCGAAAACGTTTTTGCGATAATAGGGATGATGACTAATTTTTGTTTGTTTGTCCGTTTGTTGTTACATGGAGTTGAAATTTCGCATGACGTCACGTTAGGGTACGTTTTCTACTCAACTGTGACGTAGCGAGCCCCCACTCCTCAACTTTAATGCCTGTTATCTAAGCTATTTTTTGTTAAATTGAAGTAAAAAAAGAAAACGTGTCTAATATTTTTCAATTATCAGACTGACGGACTAAATAGAATTGCATTTTTTTACCCAGTCATCATCCCTATTCATGATGCCATGGAGCGGAGATAGGATGTCCCTCTGATGCATATTAAAGAAATTGTAAGAACTATGTCGAATTTTCGTTAGTGGACAACCATGAGTAGGCCCTCAGCAGAGCGATCGTCTAACTCTCTTGCTTTGACTTTAGCTATAGCTATTCTTTTTAAATTAAATGTTTTTTAATTGTGTATATTTTGGTTTATTTTTCTTTTCGAAATAACATCCGTCTAAATCCGACATTTTGTAAATTAAATCTAACTTCAATAATTCAGTTAACTAGACTAACCAAAAGCATTGATTAAATATGTAGATAATAGAACAAGAACATTGTGTAAGAGTATTCATTGATAGTATATCAATAGAACGTTTTTATGTCTAAGAGTTATAGGGAGATTGTTATGCGGTCGCTCTCATTTCAGGGCGATTCTGTAAAAATCCGTATTCGAATGAGGAAGTATTAAAAAAAAACGAAAGCACTAAAAAACCACCTCCACTAGATGGCGACTCTAACAAAAGTTGATTTTTGCAGGAAACGAATAGACCAAAGGCAGTCATTTCCGTCCCTTTTAACTAACATATTAAAGAATTGAAATATGAAAAGTTCGAAACTTAGATATCAATACAAATATGTACATACAAATAGAATATGAGTCTTATATTTTTTTTTTTATTTATTCGAGACAACAACAGCCATTCCAAGATAAAAAACAAAAGATATTATTACATTTATAATAAATCCGGCCAAAAAGTAACCCATAGTAAAAATAACAGTAAGCCTAAGGGCGCTTGTGCACTACACTGAATTTTCAGGTCCGGCGGTCCGATTTTTTCCGGTCCGGAATGACATGAAAAACTCGGATGAGTAGCTTGTGCACTTGTCCGTTTTTTTCCTGATCGGAGCGGCGCAGTGTAGTGCAGCTCTCTTTGAAGCTACACGTCACTTACGCTAGGTACGATGAGATTTTTGGAACGTCGGTAATTCCGTTCGAAGACGTAGAAAGGTACCTAAATAATGATCTGATCGTTTTACATAAACCATAATAAATTATGGCAAGACGAAAGCATTTTTTTTACTGCTATCGGATGACTACTATCAGATGTAAAAACTTATACCCTTACTTATTTAGGAACAGCATTATTCACATACAATAGCTAAAAATATCTGTGACATTAGAATAAAATTACTGATAATGGTCTAGTACTTGATGTTTAAATTTTTAAACGTGCTATTTTTTCGAAGTTTTGTAAAAACAACTTTCAGCGATTACAGAGATAGACCAATCGGTGGCGCCATTTCGTAAACAAATCGAAATTAGTGCCGTGTTAGCGGAGAATTATTATGCTAAATGAACTTTACGAGATCAGTTGACTGTATTATATATAGGCATAATTTTTATACGCGTGGTGTAGTTTCTTTGAGCAGAAATATTTTTCCCTTAGAATACTTCTTTTTTTAAATTTATTAATGACACAAACATACATAAAATTTTGTATTAAATACGAAAAAGACATTGAGTGTCACTTGATTACTTTTGTAAATCTTCTGTTTATTCTTTATACTTCTGTTGTCAAATATTTATCTATACTTATCAATTGTCTAAAAAAAATTTCATAATAACAAATTTCCAGGCAAACTTTCATCCCCTATTTTTCGCGATAAAATGTAGCCTATGTCCTTTCTTAAAGTTAAGTCTATTTACTATATTAATTTCCATTTAGATGGGTTCAGTTGTTTAGGCGTCTAAGCGTAACAACACTTATTTATCTTACCTTAAGCTATCGATACTTTTAATACGATTCTAAAATCTAGCTAAGTATCGATACTAGAACCATACGCTGATCAAATTAGAACTTTACCGAGTTTGCCAAAGCATATGCAGTGATAATTACCAACTATATTAAATCATCATATAAAATATAGCATTTTATAATCAACAATAAATATCGATTATAAGTTTATTGGAAATTAACTATATTGCCGAAAAAAATATCGATTCAAATCGTTTATTTTTACCCAAGCCTATTCCTTATGAATTTTCCGGATCTCGGACACAGCAGTGCACAAGCGTAAACACGTTTTTCATTGCCGCCATCACGGAACTGAAAAAACCGGTCCGGAATAGAGAAAAGTAAAATTCCGGACGGTAAAATTCCGGACGGTAAAATTCCTGACAGTGCACAAGCGCGCATTACCTACATATGGCTTGACATATCGGACCTGAAAAAATCGGACCGCCGGACATGAAAATTCAGTGTAGTGCACAAGCGCCCTAAGACATAACAAGATTTAAACAACCCAACCAATTATGTCATCATAAGCATTAAATTATAAATCTTTATAGATGTTATGGACAGAATTCTATTATTGAGTTTTGAAAATTAATTTACTTTTATACATGAAGGAAAACCGGAAGGGTTGTCATGGAGAAATCAAGAAAGTACCGTAGCGACATCTAGTATGATTTCGGAAACCAATTTTATTTTTTAAAATACTTCCTCATTCAAGATTGAATTCACTTCAAATAATGGTATTTGAAGTGAATTCGGCGAGCTGAGTGAATTCGAATTCGAGTTTAGTTTTTTACAGAATCGCATCGCCGGTCTGAGCTTTATCTCGTCATCGACACGTGACAATATTAAAGTAAAGAGAGTAAATTAAGACTAGAGAGGAAACATGTGTATGCGATTATGAAAATATGAAACACTGACCTTTTTAAGATTATTGAAGAACGACATGTTCGCACCGAAGCCCGCCTTCGCGGCGGGCGACCGCCTCAACCGTCTTCACACATAATAACAGTCACTGCACACCTCTGCCGCTGCAAACAAACATACAAACAATATTTGAAATTTACGATGTTCGGGTATCTGTTGGTGTTGCAAGATAAATGAATAAACAGAAATAAATAGAAGATGAAGTTTGCGTATTATTAAGCTGACGAATAGCACTCATTTTATGTTAAATTCTACTTAAAAACAGTGTAAATGGGGATATTTATTAAAAAAAAATTCCATTCATTTAAACAAGAAAAAGATTTTGCACATACAGGTAGGAAGGGTACAAATTTATGTATTCCAACTCAATGAATCGTAGTGAATTCGAAGAACTCATATTGTATGAGTATACGCATTTATAATAAATTACCGAATGATATTAAAACTATTGATAATGTTATTACATTCAAACCCTGTTTATTTAAATATTTAATGGATAAAAAATATTATTCAATTAATGAATTCTTGCAAGATAAATCTCATTCTTAATTATTATATGAATGCTTTGATTATAATATGAACCTATTGTATCTTATGACTATGATATTTTGACATTTGCTATTTTTTATGTAATTTAATTTTTTGACATATAAAATCAGACAATTTATTGTATATTGACTTTAATATTTGCACATCGTCTTGACGATAAAATATGCTGGTCTAAAATTGTAAAACTACCTTGTTACCATATTTTCGCAAAAAAATATATATTATTATTATTATCTATGAACAAATGTGAAGTTACTTTATTACCCGACTACGTAGCGAAAAGGAGGGTTATAAGTTTGGCTGGTATGAATTTAAAAATGTCCATCTGTTCCCTTATAACTTCGAAACTACTCATCGTAACTGGACAAATGAGGTATTATTAGAAGCGTCTTCATTATCCGCGTGCTGTGACGTTACATTAAATTGGCAATAGCGCCCTCTACATAGTATAAAGTATCAAACTAAAAATATATAAATCGTTCAATCATTCCGTGTATGGTATCAAAGGGCTAAATTGGCATTTATTAATTTGTTTTGTTATGATCAGTAGCATACGACCACGCTGCCCTTTGGCCATCGCTATTATAATATATCTATAGCTTTAAAATAATTTTCTTGTATTAAACTTTTTAGAGCGTGGTTTAGCTGTAGGCGGCTTTTAGTTTTGGAACTCGTTTTAAAAATATATACATTCAAAAGAAGTTTCATTTACGATCAATAACTCAAAAATTAGTTTTAACAAGATTTTTTGGATATTGTTTTGAATCAGAGATCTTGTATAGACTAATCAATTGTGTATCTATACAGTATATTATGACTCAGTTACACTGATCAACGGGATCCGCGGGTAACTCTCATCTTATATATATAAAAATTTTGTGTCACGATGTATGTTGCCAGTAAACTCCAAAACTACTGAACCGATTTCAATCAAATTTCACATGTACCCGTATTTTGGTTTAACTTACTGGATGGGATAGTTGTCATCTCAATTATTCGCTTATGTCGTGAATGTAACCGAATAAAATGTACTAATTAATTGTTTTTTAAGCAAGTGTTTATTTACTGTTTAGTTTTATGAAGTTCTCATAGATGGCGATGTACGTAGATTCATAGATAAATTCTTCAATATTTATCGATCGTAGAACAAAGATGGCGCTTTGTTCTAGATGGCGTTTATTCTAAAGTAATCTGCGGTAACGTTTCTTTCAAAGAATTTTGCGTAGATTACGTTTTGTAAATCTTTTGTAAACTTCAGAACTGTTTTTTTTTTTATTCATCTGTATTTCAAATTGCATCGAATTGGATTAATATATCTAAAGTTTCAAAGATAAAGTGCTGAAACATATTGGACATTCGTTGGTATTTTGTTGTACTATCATCGAACTTAAACATCAAGGTAATTTCATCATCAGCTCAAAAAACAACAGCGTTCTTGGAAAATATATGTTGTCCAAAGTAACTATATCACGCGGACGAAGTCGCGGGCAAAAGCTAGTTAATTATAAAACAAGTAATTTCATTGTGAAACTGTTTGTTGGTCCAATAAAGTTAAAAAAAAAATGACCGACCAATGAAAGAGAACCACAGCCGAACCCCGCACGCGACTGTTATCGAACGGTATAATAGAGCGATTACACTTAGGTCTATGTACTTTTTTTATAAGTATAAACGAAGGCGACATTCTATTGGCACAGGAATAAAATTTGCCGATTATACATACCTACGCCATTAAGACGTCTCCAAAACGAAGTGTTGGTATTTTAAAAATATACCTACGAACGAATCAAACATTCCATATTATATTTTCACACAAACCGAATTATCTATGCGACCTTGTGGACGTGCCCGCGATAGACATAAGCCAATCGAAAATGGCACTTAAATCGAGCGCAGTACGTGCTCCGTCCGTCGTCTGAGGATCCATCTAATCCGCGAGGTGTGGTCCAAACTACGGGCTAGAGCATTCTTCTGTACTTTACGTTATAACTGTTGTTGGAAATCTTGGATACAAAACGTATATCTATACTTAATATTATAAATAGCAAAGATTTACTTGTTTGTTTGTTTACATCGAATAGGCTCCGAAACTAGTGGACCTATTTAAATATTCTTTCACCTTTGGGTAAGTACATCATACGGGGTTAAAATAGGCTATAATTTACGCATGCAAATTCACGGAAAAACCACTAGTTTCCTTATATAAATAAAATTAGCTAACAACGCAAGCTTCGTGTTGCTATTTCTTTGTAATATTACAAAGAAGGAAATTTTGTAACTTTGATTCTAGAAAGTAATCTCCGGAAACCTGATCATGCAGGTATCATCCATCATTCTTTAATTTTTGAAACAGAAAAATAAGAATCGGTGTTACAGCCAGACCTTCGATGTTATATAATCGTCTAAAAACCATGCAATCTAATGACATTTAAGGCAATATATAAAATATTCGGTCACCCATCCGCTCGCTGACCTTTGTGGAAGTTGCTAACATTACAAAACATCAAGTCCCTCTTATGAATAATATTGTTAATTATAAAATATCTCAGCATTTGTGTATAGTTCTGGTTTTATCGCGCCGCTTCCGTTACCGGTCGATATCAACTAAAATTACCAAACAATAAAAGCATTATTTATCGAAACACAACTCTAATGGAAGTGATAACTTGACTAATGTTTAAATAAAAGTAATCGATCGTGTTCCAGGCCAACTTTTATATTTTTAAGAATGAAATAAATTAATTTTTTAAAATATTTCATTCATTTTTTACAGTACAGATAATTAATAAAGTTGCCATTTCGTCTTAATAAAGTGCATGTGAAATGAAATGAAAATGTTTTTATTCAAGTAAGCTCGTTACAAGCACTTTTGAATCGTCCAAAAATATTTTATCCCCTACCACTTGTTCAGGACGTCTTTTAGCTGACAAGAAGAACAAGCGAAAGAAACTTACCAGCTTTTTATCATAAGTAATGACATTTACATAAGTCATGTCATTATACCAAAATAATACATATATTGGACAATAATAAATACAAGTTTCAAAGTCTGTAGGACATAGGTTGGTACATACCTATAATTAATCGTTATAGAACAGAGTGAAGGCTATTAATTCCATGCATTGCGATCCTTAAAATAATCATCAACTTTATAATAGCCTTTACTCATAAGTATATTCTTTACATGAATTTGAAATTTATTTATGGGTAGGTCAATTACATTTTGTGGAACTTTATTGAACATAGCAATACATTTACCCAGAAGTGATCCTCTGGTTTTTTGAAATAACCATGTAGCTCATGAACTCTTTCGAATGAGCCCAAGCACGATATTTATCTGCTGTTAGTTTTCGAGGAGTTAGGTACTCTACAGATTATCCCTGCTGGCTGTAGCATCAGGTCAAGATCATCATATTATTATCGTGTTATTTGATTTGCTATACGCATCAAGTTTCCAGTTCTACTAAAACTACCTTTACGCGTATGATTACCTCTACATTAGTTTCTTTTGATAGATAAAAAAAGAGATAATACATCATCTCGGAAAAGAGCCGATGACTTTCAAGATGCTCATAAAGCATAGCTATCTCTCGATTAAACCACACAAACACACACACACACATAAAATTTTTGAAAGCATTTTTCATTGAGAAAATTTTACAGTATAACATTGTAAAAGTAAAATTGGTTTAATATAATAACGCCCTTCTTATTTCTTGGGGGGTCAATTATTATTAGCAGAATTGAAGCCTCGAGACACATTAGCATAGTAAATAATAGTAAGTTTATTATAAGCTGTTTCCCGCGACTTACCCCGTGTAAAATGTAGCTTCCCGTAGGTGAAACAATTTTCTTGATCCGATCAGTATTTTATAATATTATTAAGTATATATTGGACTTTTTTACTATACCATTTTCTTGGTATCAAGTTGAAAATATACTTTTGCTTGTGTATTACTTAAAATGTTGCATCTAACACTCATATAATTGGATAGGTTCACAATGACGTCATAAGGACATTCACAATTACAGGGAAACGTTTTTTTAAATATAAAGACGTGACTCACGGTGATGTCACCGTTTGTTTTGTGACGGGCTACGTGGAGAGAGATAAGCGATATTAATATAACCTTTACGTAAACACATAGTAATTGGCGTTAACTATAATTTATAATTAGAGCGTGGCTTTAATCAAACAGTATTTTGATATTAAACAATGAGGAAGTATTTAAAAAAAACGAAAGCACTAAAAAAGCACCTCCACTAGATGGCGACTCTAGCAAAAGTTGATTTTTGCAGGAAACGAATGGACCAAAGACAGTCATTTCCGTTCCTTTTAACTAACATATTAAAAAACTGAAATTTGCAAAGTTCGAAACTTAGACATCGATACAAATACGAAAAAGTACAAATAGAATATGAGTTGTTCATAGAGTTTTGAAAACTAATTTACTTTTAAACTTGATAGAAAACCGGAAGGGTTGTCATGGAGAAATCAAGAGCGTACCGCAGCGACATCTAGTTTGATTTCGTAAACTATTTTTTTTTTAAATACTTCCTCATTCCATGCATACTATATCGTATAAAAAAAACACTGTCTAGGAACAGAGCAAATAGCTGTTCGAAGAATCGATCACAAATTCTAACGAGACGCGCGAATTAGATAGATAGATAGATATAGCATTTATTTGCATCACTTTACATGCCTTGATACAATATTAAATATAAGAAACAATTAAATATTAATCAAAGAACTTAAATCTATAATCTTATTCTTGTGTGTGAGTTACAGCGATGCAAAAAGGCAAAAGTTCAGCGATATATTTGCTCCGAGAGAGCAAAACGCTGATTTTCAACTCCTGCCTGAGGCATGAGACCACAGTATGAGACCCATGCAACGAAACCAGACACCTAAAACCAGTCAGTCGTATTCCCATCGAAAACCAACTCCTCGTTAGTACCAGAGCTCAAGGACAAATTATAAGTTTATGTTGTAAGGGGACGCAATCAATTAAATATTATGAAATATAGTATAATAAGTATTACATTTCTACCACCAAATGAATATAATACGATAACAAATATATATGATAAACATATCGTGTAATCACCTATGACTGCCTATGTGTTGGATATTTGTAGTTCCAAAAGATGTTTTTTAAAATTATTCTTAAAGGTATTTAAATTAAGGTAATTCGTTGATTTTTACGATGCTATGACATTAGGTCGTATTTTTGTGTACCTCCTTTGTTTGTACACAGAGCAGGGCATTAAGTTACTGAAATTGTACAACTGTCCCATTGATATCAATATCAGACTTATTTAATAACCGATTAAAGTTTAAAATCGATTGGGGGTAGGATGGGAAAGTAACATTACTACATTATAATACATTGTACGGCCTCGCTTGTCCGAGAACTGATCAGGTGTACCTGAGCCCATTATCACTTTAATGGGAATAAGTGTCTTGTATTCTCTCCTATGGCTTCTCGAGTGTTATACAGGGTTTTTTGACGGTAAGTCTCTTGAGTGTATATCGAGCGAATTCCCGCAGTATGGAACAAAGGTGACTCCCACATAACCAGGTCGGTGCCTAGCCTAGTCGGGGTATGTGTAAAGCAATATCCATAGATCATAAAAAAAGGTTTATTATTAATTACAGAATATTGGCAGTATGTGGTGTGTCATTTTATTTTGTTCTCAATAAATTCAATACTAAGCGTTGGATTCCTCCACGTATAAAGATAAAAACGTAAATAAATTATAATTAATGAAAATTCGGGAAAGTGGTTAATGAATTGATCAGTTTTCTTACAGCGAGTTAAAACTAACGTGGTCAAGGTTAACTAGGAAAAAAAATTGTGGTCACCCATCCGAGTCATGTCCTTCGCGAATGACGCTTAACCACCGCAATCTCATAACAAACGATTTAACGACTGTCCCTTTTTCGAATCCGAATCACGTGTCTCCCAAACGAATCCATTTAAAAGTCAATTTTAATATGTAACCGACGATCTCCTTAGGTCGGCGGGTCACAGTGAGACTTCAGTAATCCCATTAGTCGTATGGCATTGGGAAATTTAACTTTATTGTCACTGGTATAAGGCTTGATTACGAAAACCGTCAAGCATAGGTCAAACGGGGTCAATTAGAAGAGGAGGTCAGTAGCAAAGAATCGGTGTGTTCGTAGGCAGGTGCTTTTTCTATTGAAATAAATCAAAAGTAAATGTTTAATTTGCACAAACCAAATTTATATCAAATAAACTGTAATTTAAAGGACGGATCGAGCGAATTATGCGAGTCCCTTACAACAGTTAGTCGAACACAAACACTAAGGGCCGTACGAGTGAGTGAAGCGAGTCTCTTACAACAGGACGCCGAACACAAATACTAAGGGCGGTACTAGTGAGTGAAGCGAGTCTCTTACAACAGGGAGTCGAACACCACTTATAAATGTCACATCTTATTACGCAGCATACATATTCTTTACCCATTGTAAATAAGTCGAGGAATGCGATATACCCGCCCAGATATCCGAGTGGAAGTGCTAACTAGACGAACGGTACATTCGCGTGCGCAGGGCGTTAAGCATTTTAATTTCTTCGTGTCATCCGACGAATACGAAACAGGACTTGCGTTCTAAAACTTATATGCATTAACGTGTAGACTAATACATGTAAATAATAGGTGGGAGTGAAGCTTTATATGTAATAGAAACACAAGGTCACACTTGTGCGCACATTTGAATTATCGAGTTAAGACCAAGAAAATTAGACTACAAAAAAAAAACAATTCTTGAATACTTAAGTATTTTTGTCTATGTTTTAAATACTTAAGTATTTTTGAGTATGTTTGTCTATACAAATTCTACTAAATATTGTTTTAATGTCACAGGTCGTCGACCCCCCCCCCCCTAACGTGTGACGTAATTTATGGATGGCCCCTTGAATAGTTTCTTGAATTTGAATTTTTTTTAATTACCTCTTTGTAATTTTTTTTAAGCCGGTTTTAGTTGTCAACAAAACTTGACAATCTCTTTATCTATTATTGAAGTCGGTAATAAAAATACACTGTTAAAACCTGACTACAGTAACTTGGTTTTCATTTTCAAGTACCTAAGTAATTAGCACAAGTATTAATTAATTTACTACTTAATAGGCTTGTGTCCTACAAGTAAAAATACAGGTTTTTGTTATATCTTCGAAAAATATGAACCATTTTAACTTATAAATGTTTAACTAAACAAATTTTAAGTCACTAATTTGGAAAATATTACGCTCTGAAAACTTGAAAAAAGTAGAGAAAATCTACTACAAAAATTTGCTAAAATACATAAGGCATTAAATTAGATATAAAATATGTTACAAATTTCATTATAACAGTTATAAACATAAACGCACAAATAACAAAGATATTACAAAAATTGTCCAGACGCCCATACATTTTTCGCTACTGTAGCACCGTGTGACGTCACTGAGTGCGTTGAATTTGTAGGGAGCCTTTACGGCCAACTAGCAGCAGTTCTACAAACACAGCACCGTATCTCCGATACTATTAATCGCAGACATGCTGTTACTTTGACATTATTTTTCAGATGTTAATAGACTGTTTATTTATGAAATAAAAAAAAAGTTGTCAACTAGCCTATAATGTCACAATAAATTATGTCTTCATAATTAAGATTTCAATGGAAATTAATAGCGTCAATATTTGAAATGTTCAGCATTTAATTTAAATGAGGAAGTATTTTAAAAAAAGAAAGCACTTAAAAAGCACCTCCACTAGATGGCGACTCTAGCAAAAAGTGATTATTGTACCAAAGATAGTCATATCCGTTCCTTTTAACTACAATATTAAAAAAACTGAAATTGGCAAAGTTCAAAACTTAGATATCAATACAAATAGAATATGAGTTGTTTATTGAGTTTTGAAAATTAGTTTACTTTTATACATTTAAGAAAACCGGAAATGTTGTCATGGAGAAATCGAGAAAGTACCGTAGCGACATCTAGTTTGATTTCGGTAACTAATGATTATTTTTTTTAAATACTTCCTCATTGTTTAACTGCAGAACACATTTATTACACACTAGCTTTTGCCAGCGGCTGCGCCCGCGTGGTCGTAGCCGCTGTAAGTATCCTATTATCTAAGTCAGCTAATACCCTATCTGTAAACCATATTTCATTAAAATCCGTTAAGTAGTTTCGGCGTGATTGACGGACAATTACTCAAACAAATAAACTTTCACATTTATAATATTTTATCATGAAAAAGCATTCGTCACGTTAGTAAAACGATTCAAACACGACACCGCAACAGTAAAGGTATTCGAGTTGATTCTCGGTAGAGGTTTTTTTTAATGCATTATTATCCTTACCTATATGACTTGTACATACATTATGCGGTGTCGTTTCTATACAAATTGCTCCATTCATAATCTCATAAAAAATAATCAGGGTCGTAACCTCGTTGTAATGTACACTGTACGACATAAGCAGGCAGACTCCAGACTTTGATAGACATAAGTTTCGTCAATTATAAAACTTATGTCGTGTATGTACACATAATTTCATACTTTTTTATAAATATATGAATAAGGTCTATCATCTCTATCGCCAAGTCCAAGGCGACAACTAAGAATCGTCTACGACTTAAGAGGTCTGTCGTTAAAATAGTAATAATTTAAGGTTAGAATAGAATAGAATATTATTTATTGTTAACATTACAAAAGTTATATTTACAAATTTAAAATAGTTTAACAAAATAATGTAACAATTGGCGGCCTTATCGCTTAAAGCGATTTCTCCCAGGCAACCATGGGATGGAGTGTGTGAGAGAGAGAGATAACAATTTTTGAAGACGGGGGTGTAAATATTATCAATAACATTAACAAGAAATTATGATCAACTAATATTAATTCAAAATAGACAACAAAATACGTAGTGAATCCATGCACAATACAAATATATACGCAATACGCAACATACATACACACATGCATACATCTCATACATCTAATAAAAACATATATATATATATAGGAGTATTTTTAGTCGGCAGTAGCAAGATATTTGATTGTGAAAGGTAGAATTCCTTTACGCTGTTTTTTAGAAATTTGCAAAGATTTTGCTCGCCTTATAGAAACTGGAAGGGAATTCCATAGACGAGCAGCTTGTACAGTGAAAGAAGAATCATAAAAAGAAGTACAGTGAGATGGAATCTCAAGACTCAGGCTCTCGTATGATCGCAATGTGTAAGGATTTGTGCAGTGCAGAAAACTGAAACGTTCTTTGAGATAATGAGGGTAAGTGGGACTGAACAAAATATGATAGAGAAGAGATAATATACAAAAATTCCGGCGTAATCGTATGGGGAGCCAATTGAGTTCGCAGCTCTTAAAAAATTCGCCTGTCTCATGTAACCCGTACAATAAGACTCTTAACCGTAAAGAGCAAATAGAACTGGTGAATTTCTCATACGCTTATTTCTTTCGTTGAACAAATCAAATCAAATAGCCTTTATTTCTGATACATACAATTTCATTTATTATAATAATTAGCATGCAATATCAATATTATTTACTATTATTATTGTTATCAACATTATAATTATCAATTTAGACTTGTTTTACTAATTGATATAGACATCGGTTATTAGTATCAGCTTGCCCCTTGGCAAAGGCCTCCCCTATCTCTTCGCTGACAGTGAGCGTATTTTCTACAATGTTCAGACGAGCCACACGAACTGACAAAAGAAATATCTTAGAAGTATTTCAAAGTTTCAATTAACATGAAAATTCTTAAAAACAAAAAAAATCTATTTATTTGGGTAAGACAAACAGTGACAAAATACAATATATATTACACGCGGACATTACAAAACAAATTGATAATTTTGCCACCAATACATCCACCACAATTAATATAAATGAAATGTAACAAACGGTGATACCTGACAATGATGATGTATTCATTAATATATCATTTTGAATACAAATATTACAATATAGAAAAGATCATTTTCTAGATGACGACACCTTGAAATGAAACAAGCGTGCGAGTCACACGGCACTCTAATAAAAAAAAATCACATAGGCGTATTTTCATTATATCAAATGCATTTTCCACACCACAGTACATCCACCTGCCCAGCTGGTAACGGGAGAAAGTCGCGCGGATACCACAAATATTTTCTTGCGTAAAAGCAAATATTTTTATGAACTTTCGCAGATTAATTACGCGATTTTCTTTTTAAAACGATCCCACGACTAGAATGGGGATGGCCAAGCTTTTAAAATCAGTGGCATAAAAAGGCAATTATGAATACGGAGTGCAATAGCGCAGTGGATAGCGCGCTCGGTCTTCAATACGAGTTAAGCTACCTTCGTCGAAGTTCTCGTAGGGTGGTCGACTAAAAACTTATTATATCAAACTCCTCTGTACTTAGGGACGTTAAGCCACTGATCTCGGCTGCATCTGCAGTTATTAACACTCACTATTCCGCGCAGGGCCCGCGTCGGGTGTCACGGACCATTTTCCCTCTTCGAAAACCTCTGCAGAAATATTTATCAACTGGAGAGCGATTCTGTAAATATCCGAACTCGAATTCACTCATGTGTCAAAATTCACGTCATTCAGTGAAGAAATTCTATTGATTCGAATTTTTTGTATAAAAATACAAAATAAAATTGATTGATTATACGTGCCTTAGGTATACTATTCCTACGTCATTTCGAGACTCTTCACTTATGCCACGAATCGTTATTACCAATTCCAGATTGAGTGGATGCCAAATCAAATCAAAATTGTTTATTTAGTTTAGGCTTTTACAGAGCAAAACTACGGCGGGAGACCTTGTACTGAGAAGAACCGGCAAAAAACTCAGCATGGACTGCTCTTTTCTCCCTGTTTTGTTTCACACAGAAAAGTCTTATTGAAAAGTGACTTCATTAGAATATGAAGTCACTTTCCATTACAATATTAGAAAATTAAATAAAGTTAAAATATCTAACACCATGCCTTTTTGTCATTTAGATATTCTTTAACGGTATAATATTCTTTACTTTGTAGACAATTTTTAATACAACTTTTAAAATGATTTATTGGCAAATCAAATACATCACTGGGGATTTTGTTAAAGTACTGTATACCTTGACTCATAAAAGAACCTAATACTTATATAATAGTTGAATAATTAGTTGAATTAATAGTTGACAACATTTTTTTTTATTTCATAAATAAATAGTCCATTAAAATCTGAGAAAAATAATGTCGAAGTAACAGCCTGTCTTCGATTAATAGTTTCGGAGCACTCAGTGACGTCACACGGTGC
The DNA here is from genome assembly GCA_918026875.4 of Diatraea saccharalis. Lineage (NCBI taxonomy): Eukaryota > Metazoa > Arthropoda > Insecta > Lepidoptera > Crambidae > Diatraea > Diatraea saccharalis. The sequence goes on along the minus strand of OU893351.1, from coordinate 5,088,097 downwards.
TACAATAGCGAAAAATGTATGAGAGTCTAGACAATTTTTGTAATATCTTTGTTATTTGTGCGTTTATGTTTATAGCTGTTATAATAAAAGTTGTAAATTTTTTTATGTCTAATTTAATGCCTTATGTATTTTAGATTTTTTTTTCAAGTTTTCAAAGCGTAATATTTTCCAAATCAGTGACCTAAAATTTATTTTGTTAAACATTAATAAGTTAAAATGGTTCATATTTTTCGAAGATATAACAAAAATCTGTATTTTCACTTGTAGGACACAATTCGCGTTAAGATTTTCACATAATCTCAGAGCTACGTACTGTTTTACACTAGCTGTCCTCGCGTTTGGACTGCGCCTCCACTTACCATCAGGTGGAGCGCAGTCATTTGCCCTCCATTTTATATATAAAAAAAAAAAGCTGATCTTGAGACATCGATTTAATAAACCTACCGTAGCAGACGGAAGAGAAGCAATAAATAAATTGTATATGTATTTCTAGAGAGCGTTAAATATTCATCATTGAATAATATGCCCATGAATAAGTTAATTAGTTATAAGTAACGGTCAAGTTTACACATGCAATTTGCTTAATTAACACACCGGATGGCTTAAAGTTGTGCTTGAATAAATAAATAACTAATATAGACGACATTCAATTACCCACAATGGACCGATTAGAGCTTCTAAGTGTGGAAAATTGGAGCCCCTGACCTAACCTAGACAACATACAATGTATTGTTCAGATCCAAAGCTAAGTACCTAGTTAGAAGAGATAGATAGATAGATAGATAACTCTTTATTGTTGACATAACACTATTTACAGAAACAAACAAATTAAACTTAATTAAAATGCAAACAATTGGCGGCCTTATCGCTTAAAGCGATTTCTTCCAGGCAACCTTTGGATGGAGAAAGAGATAGTCTTTATAACGGAGACGGGGGTGTACATTTGAACAACAATATATCTACAATTAAATGCAACAATGAATATAAAAACAAAAATTACATACCTACAATAAATATTTATATAAATATGATTTTATATAATAATAATCGCATACATCTATATGATCTACATATATAAATACATATATACACATATTAACAAATCTGGAATAAGTAACAGTGCAGCAGCATCATAGTAATTATTGTGTATGGAAATCTGAAACAATGGGATTAAAAACACAGATAAGCATTTGTATATAATTATTTGTCAATAAATATATACAATGTATCGCGAGAAAAATATCTGTTTTGTCATTTTCGATAATGTAATCAAAAGCGAGTTCATAGTCTAATGAAGTCACTTATCAATGGGGAAGTGTTTAAAAAAAACGAAAGCACTAAAAAAGCACCTCCACTAGATGGCGACTCTAGCAAAAGTTGATTTTTGCAGGAAACGAATTGACCAAAGCCAGTAATTTCCGTTCTTCTTAACTAACATATTAAAAAAACTGAAATTTGAAAAGTTCGAAACTATCAATACAAATACGAAAAAGTACTAATAGAATATGACTTGTTTATTGAGTTTTGAAAACTAATTTACTTTTAAACTTGAAAAAAAAACCGGTAAGATTGTCTTGGAGAAATCAAGAACGTACCGTGGCGACATCTAGTTTGATTTAGGGAACTAATGTTCTTCCTCCTTTGTACATCTCGGTATGAAATAAAACAGGGAGAAAAAGACAGCCCTTGCTGAGTTTCTTGCCGGCTCTTCTCGGTAGATTTGCGAACCGAAGCATAGCTTTCCACATTCACGAGTGCTTGTAACAGCCTAAACTAAATAAATAATTTTGAATTTAGATCCGAACTTCATTGTCATTCTGTCATAAAATCAGTTTTGAACTCGACGTCGAGGACAGCGTTGTCACAATATTGAGATTCAATCAAATAAAAAATCTTTTTTTATTTACCTTTTTAAATAGGTTTTATTAAACATCAATGCTGTGAAGGTGTCGAAATCGACGGCAGAACTGACTACGAAATCTACGTGTTAGACAATAGCTCTGCTGGAACCGAACCTACCTCAGAGATGACGGCACCTTCAAATAGACGAAAGAGCCATTCGATCACGGAAGAATGTCAAGAGATTGATTTATAAATTACCACTAAAAAAAAGTTCCAAATACACCAAAATTAAGTATGTGATGCTACTGTTATTATGTCACTACTATGTTACGTGACAAAACCACCGATAGTGCGTGACGTCACTCGTCCACAAACAACATCAGACAATTATATGGCAGTGACATTCATAGATTCTTTATATATATATATTACGATGACATTTCTTAAACGAAAGCAGCGACGTCCGTCTCCGCTACGAGAATCATTTGATTTTACGTCATTCATTCATTCGCATGGCAACACATGACGTAACGGTGATCGTGAGAGATATTATAGTGATGTTCGAATAGAATTTTCGAAATCATATAGTCATTAATTTAAGGATTATATATATAAAAACATTTCGTCGAGATAGATTCCCGGTCGGGTCAACGTAGAAAATTAACTTTTCTTGTTTTCAAAATACTACTTTCAGATACATAATGAGCATATCTATATGTTGTCTTATACTATATTTAATATTATCATCATCAGCCCTTTATTTCGTCCCCGCTGCAGGGGCCCAGGCCTTCCTTATGGATGTTGAAGGAGCATGGACCATGACCCTCCACGCTGGCCCAATGCGGATTGGCGGGTATTAACGACTACAAATGCAGCCGGGACTAACGGCTTAACGTGCCTTCCGAAGTACGGATTAGCTCGAGATAATCATTTTTTGGTCACCTATCCCGTGACCGAAAGTTGCTTAACGACAACGATCGCGAGCCGCGGCGGTTATCCGCTACGCCACCGAGCTACTCATTTAATATTATCTTAATACTATATGTTTTCCCGCGACGCCGGCATATATCATACCATATGTCACTCGCGTATGATGTAGCCTCCCGTTGGTGAAGGAATTTTTAAAATCTTTCCATTAATTTCGGAGCCTATGCAATAAAAAAACAAACAATGAAATCTTTCTTCCTTATAATATTAGTACAGATAAGACATTTGTAGTTACTATTATAAGTACTTGCCAGGTCAAGACTGAATTATTTATTTTTATCTAGTTAACTAGAAAAAAAAACTATGACTAAGATAATTAAAATTTGTAATAGTACTTGATATCATATATCAATTAAAATATTTGCCGCTTAATCGTAATCGCCACAAGGTCAGGAGTCTTACTCTGTTATGAAATTCCCAATAATTTTGAAACTATTTTTTTTAATTTATTAAGGGTTACAAATTGTAAAATAATATAAATATAAAAATATTATGAATCAAAATACATGTTTTTTTACATCTACGCTTATAATATACTGTACCTACCTATTTAGTTAGCCTCTGCTGCTAAATTGAGTTAATACCAGTCAGGTTCTCAGAATTACTACGTATATTTTAAGCAGATAAGTAACACTAAAATTTGTTTCGTATATTTAGTAAAAACTTTTTAATTTACTACTTTTTATCATATCACTGCATAGTGTAAAACGAAGTTGTTTTCTTATTATCTGTCCCAATGTATGCTTAATTTTTTTTTCTTTAATCGATAGAATGTTTCAAGATGAAGGTTTTGTAACGGTGCGCCTGTGCCATGCCACCGTTTGTTTTCCTAGGTTTCAGTATGCAAACTTTTTGTTTTTGAAATTCAACATCATTTCATTTTATTATTCGTCTTTCATAATTTAAAATTTTGACTAATCAATTATACTCTTTATGGATGTCAGTTCGTAAGAAATTCTTCTATGCACAACATGTAAATCAATATATAATATTAATCGTATAAATTTTGTTATGTAATTTTAAAATAATTTATTGATTGTGATAAAGAATGTGATATTGTGATACAAATTATATAACATATGTACTAAATTGCAATCTGTATTTTGGACGATCCAAGAGTTTAACTAGAAGCCCGACAAGGGTTTCTTATTTACCCTTATACAATTAATAAATCTATACTCAAGCTAATCAGCCTTATTAATTGACCCAAGCACCGAACCCGTCACAGTTTTATATGTATAAAGCAGGCGAAACCGCTGGCGGAAAGCTACTTTATTGATAAAATCAAAAAGAGTTTCATACATGGAACGTAACAAACGGAATAACCTTTTTTAATAATACTTTAACATTCTGCGTATGCGCATCGGCGTGAACGCATAATATAAATTAAATTATAAAATCACCCGTCAAAATAATCATACGGATTATCAGTGATACGTCACATATCAAACACATTCCATAGATATATTTTGATAATGATTTAAGGCCTACCACACACTAACGTTCGAAGCGTGAACGCACCCATTACAATTCCGGAAAATTATAATAAAACCTATATAAATAATGTCCATGCATTATTTATTATAAGAAGCGCTTAGTTACTCGGAAATCTACTTGCCACTAGATAAATGTAATGCTATAAAATACTATTAATATTATAAATGTGAAAGTTTCTTTGTTTGGATGTTTGTACGTCAATCACGCCGAAACTACTGAACGGGTTTTGATGAAATTTGGTATACGGATAGGGTGTTAGCCGACTTAGATAATAGGATACTTTTAATCCCACTTAACATTTCCCTAGGGACCATGCAGGTGAAGCCGCTGGCGAAAGCTAGTATGTAATAAAATTAAAATTAAAAATGATGACCGTGGCGGATCTCAATATTAACATATTGAAACAGAATAATATGAAGTTAACTTTTAAGGAACTCATTTTGAATTATAATCTAATGTCTCACATAGTATAATCTAATTTCATCTCAGTAGCTCGGTGGCGTAGTGGATAAGCGCCGCGGCCCACGATCGTTGTCGTTAAGCAACTTTCGCAAAGGGTCGGTCACGGGATGGGTGACCAAAAAATTATTATCTCGAGTTACTCCGTGCTTCGGAAGGCACGTGAAGCCGTTGGTCGCGGCTACATTTGCAGTCGTTAATACCTTCCAATCCGCATTGGGCCAGCGTGGAGGGTCATGGCCCATCCTCCTTAACCATCCATAAGGAAGGCCTGAGCCCCTGCAGTGGGGACGTAAAAGGGCTGATGATGATGATGTCTCACATAACCGAACCTACTAGGCAAAATAGCTGTATCTACCATATCAGTAGTAATCTCGTCAGATTAAAACTTAAATATATATAATTCTGATCATAATAAAGGTCAAATTTTAACAATTCCAGTCATAAACAAATAAAAAAATATATAACGTAATGGTTTACTATAGAAACTATTCTCATGAATATATATAAAAAAAAAAAATCGTGAGTGTCCTTACGCTTTAACCTGGACGGATATTTTATCTGAACAACAGGTTAATAAAGCATTAAGCTGGTTTCATGATACTTTCAGTCTTTACTATAACTTGTTTTTCAATTAAAAAAAAAAGTCAACATGCCGCGCCTCGATGGATAACAAAGAGTATAAAGAAATCGTCACCCTTAAAACGTAATTAGAGATTTCAATGTTATAAAATTCAAGACACCTCAAATAATTTCTGATTGTAAAAATTGCAGCCCTATCTTGAGACAGATAAACAGTTCTAAAAGATATTTGAATAAAAAAATTCTCGTAAACTGTAAAAACAAATGCAAAGCTACATGGCAGATTATAAATTACAAAGTTGATAACATTGTTACATTATGTAACACCGATTTAATTGACTATTAGCCAGTTGCACAAACGTACATTAAAATTTTCATTAGTTTAAAACCACATTACCCATACAAATTTGACATTCATTAGAGCTTAAGGGCGTCATTAAACCTTAATGGACGTTTGTGCAACTGACCGTATAATAATGAAAAAATTATAGAACCATTGAATAAAGCCAAAACGTTTAATGAATACTTTATATCCACTTCATATTAAGATGTATCATCGTTTTGCCCAGTATGAACAATGATCACAACAAAATACAATCTATAAATTCTAGCATCTTTTTTAGACCAGTGAATCCACATCAGAGTCTCTGCAAACTTTCTTATCCAGATGATTATTAAATGATTTTTTGACGCCTCGTCGTCTTTGCTACTTTAATTTTAAAATTTAATTATATCCCATATAAGCATTGATGGTAGATGGACTGAAATGAAATGAAATGAAAATATCTTTATTCAAGTAGGCTTATTACAAGCACTTTTGAATCGTCCAAAAAATTTTTTGCCCCTACCACTTGTCCAGGACTTCTTTTAGCTGATAAGAAGAACAAGTGAAAGAAACTTACCAGCTCTTTATCATAAGTAATGACATTTACATAAATCATGTCAAACTTAGAAGTTAAAAAACTTAGAAAAATAAAAACATAGGTATATATTTTTTCCTGGTAGCGTTTAATACACTATTACCGACCATCACACTTTTATGCTTATTAATATTTATAATATTATTAAAATTAATTATGGAAACAAAACAAATATTTTATACTTGCTATCACGTGACCGCAAACAGCGAGTGACGTCACGCGCGCGCCGTGAAGTCACAGCGACGCCATGACAGAAGTTCCCCGCGTAAACGCGCGGGAAATTTTGAAAATTATTTTTATTTTTAGATATATCTCGCGTATGTACATAAAATATAAATAGTTATTTTCACCCCTATTCTTAAATTATACAATTTTTATCGTTTAATTATTGAACTAACGATATTATAATTACTATTTTATATAATTAAATGATGTTGTAATTTGAGAAATTCGAATTCGAAATAAAAAAAAAAGAATATTACAATATTGTCTATTAAAAAAGTTTCTTAATATCTGACTGTCAGTTGTTGCTAGGCAACGCTTTGTTATTAAACATTCTTCATCAAATTTCCATGTTTAACGGAACAAGTCCATATTTAAAAAAAAAAATAGGCTGTAGTGTACATTATACGCAGGCAATTTAGGTTAGTTCACGCGGGTAAAGTCGCGGGAATACCGCTAGTATATACATTAACAGTTACTTTGTTTCCTTTATTAATAAGTGAACACATCATTAAAGTAAATTTAACTTTCACATGCATCATTAACTTGAAGTTAATTTATATCTATAACAGGTATAAAAATACCAATAATTACATTAAGTTTTTCATATACCTGTATGCAATTTCTTATTTACTAAGTGACCCCACAAACTCTGTACTGCTTTAAATCAATAAACATAATATAAGCCCCTTTTAATTAAAGAACAATAGCAAACATAATTGCTACATTAATAGAAGTTGTAAAAATGTTGATTAATCACTATTATATAGATCACTACTGGGAGATTTGTTTCAGTTTGTTATAACTTTTTACCTTTTAACTAGGTATATTTATAAGAAAGTTCAATTTGGTCTCATAGTTTTGCATTATTAATTTGATCTTTATTGTAAAGAATATCCATAGGCAGACTCAATGCTAAAGGCATTCTCTACCAGTCTACCAGACAGTACAGCAAAAACAATAAAGAATGCAGTTATAACTATAATAATAATAATAACATACTTTACATTTAAACAGATTAATTCATAAATAAATATATTTACCTACAAATATCAATACATTTAGCAATAGAATAACATATACTTATATTATTATTATGTTAATACACAACTTACTCATTATTACAAACAAAAAATATTATTACAATACTATCATGAATAAGCAATAGAGTTTAAATTAATTGTGCAAATTTCCCTTAAGAGCCATATGACAAATTTTCACTCTGTGATTTGAGTTCTCGAGAACTTGTTCAAGGTCACGAGTCCACAATACTGTGTTGAAACCACGTTCAAGCTATTTTGATACTTTTCCCAATTTTTGTATTTATTTTAGTATTTCTATGGTGAGATTCATTATCGATTCCCGAATATTTTAAACGACTGCTCTCGAAAAGGAGTCTATTGTTTTTAGAATTAATGTATGTATGTGAGTATTTTTATTGCACCATAACTTTTGAAAGATATAACGGATATGAATGTACAGGGTATCATTAGAAACATCATCCTAAGTTACCACAAAATACATAGAGTATCAGTGAAACTAGCTTAATTATTAATATTAAATAGGTATGGGGACGTGTGACACCATTTAAAAAAGTATGTTTTTTTTATAATCATAACTTTATGGGTATCAAATTAAAGGTCCATTAAAAATATATAATCTGAATACAAAATTAACTGCTCACTAAAATGAATAAAATATAAAAATTATTTAAAAATTAAAACACGACTGCTAAGATCGGACAAAAATTAAAAGAAACAAGTTTAGCCAAATCATAGGCTATAAAAATAAATAGCGATGACAATATATCAATAAAATTATAAATATTAACTAAAAAATTATCGTGCCATATTTTTCGTCTACGATTTTGAAATATTTTCGTCATCCATAGGAAACATGGACTGTTTCCTGTTTGGAAAAGTAGTAAATTAGAATTATATTAAACTAGTTGTGCCCGCGGCTTTATGCGAATGGAAAGTAACCTAAGGTTCTTTTCTCATGGCTAGATGCGATGTTATTCGATATGAATGAACGATATCACACGAATCGCATGCACTTATAAAATGTATGGAAAAACTCAAGTGTTTGCTCATGAGATTGTACTATCTGTCAATATCGGTCACAAATCTCATGGTCTGCGGTATCACTTCAAATGTATGAAGGTGGTAGAACGCTCGATCTGCTTTTGATTTTCTGTTCAATAATATCGAGGAACGATTCATTTGCTCATACTTACCATATCATCAAAATATATTGAATTTTACAAAAAAATACGGCAATATCCGTATATAAACAAATGAAAAGCTCGATGGTGCCGGATAGCTCGTTTGATCTGCGATTGAGGAGGTTAAGCGACGATTGCAAAGGCCGGCAATGGGATGGGTGGTCAATTTTTTTGGTGGTCAAAAAAGAGATAAGGCAAAAAGAGCATATACGAAATGTCCAACTAACCGCAATCTTATTCGTTTTAAGGTTCTTCGAAATTGCTGCAGTCGTATGTGTAGGGATGCTAAGCGACGCTTCTTCCATAGCTCTCTTACTGATCGCAATCCTACTGATGCCTGGCGGTTTTTGCGCTCTGTAGGAGTGGGGAAATCTACTGCTACTGTGTCTACCAATGTAGATTTAAGCGTCCTTAACAGACACTTCTCCCTTCCTCCTTCTACTATCAATGGTGACATAAAGGATTCTACGCTCGCAGAACTTTCACTGGTTCCGAGGCCAGACTGCACATCGTTTGTCTTTTCAAAAATATCCGAAACTGACATTAAAAATACCATTCAAGCCATTTCCTCCGAGGCTGCTGGCGAGGACAACCTAAGCGTAAGAATGTTTACCCCTATTTTATCTTTTCTCCTTCCTATACTTGTTCACATACTTAACTTCTCACTTGAATCCGGTTCTTTTCCCAAAATTTGGAAGATGGCGCACATTATTCCACTGCCTAAAGTATCTAATCCTTCAGTCCCATCTCATTTTCGTCCTATTTCTATTCTTCCCCTTCTCTCTAAACTTCTTGAGCATATTGTTCATAAGCAATTATCAACTTTTCTTTTTTCTAATTCCCTTTTGAATAGGTACCAATCTGGTTTCCGCCCTGGTCACAGTACTGTAACAGCTTTAATAAACATTACTGATGATATTCGTTGGGCTATGGAGAATAAAGCTCTTACAGTTCTAATTCTTCTAGACTTCAGCAGTGCTTTTAATTCTGTCGATTTTGACATTCTTCTCGCTATTCTTCGTTCTTGCAATATCTCTCCTTCTGTTCTCTCATGGTTTGATTCCTACCTTCGGGGACGCACGCAACGTGTGCGTCTTGGTAATAAATCTTCTGATTGGTGCGACCTCGGTGCGGGTGTTCCTCAGGGTGCTGTTCTCTCACCTCTCTTATTTTCTATTTTCATTAACTCGGTTACTAAAGTTATATCTTCCAACTTCCACCTCTATGCAGACGACTTGCAGCTTTATCGACACTTTAGAATAGAAGACTGTAACTCGGCACTGGTAGCTATTAATAACGATTTGGATCGCATTAGTACTTGGGCAAACTCGTTTGGCCTCATGCTTAACCCGAGTAAATCTCAGGCCATTGTGATAGGTAGCAGGTTTCGGCCACAAAGCACCATACATCAAAGAAAAAGTGTTGCCAGTTGACACTTAATAGAAAAATAAATATTCAGTCAAAAAACGCAAGCAAAACATAAAATAAATTTTGTATATATACTTAAAATAAGTTTATGTCTTTTATTCTCTTATTCTTATTTATTAGTAAATTACTGTATAATATTAAAAAACAATCGAACATATATTTCCATCAGTGTTACTATCATTAATTAATTAATTAAATGTCAAGAAATAGTATTTATTGTATTTGCATTATTACATTACATTATTTATGTAAGATTTATTTATTATATGAAAAGGGAAATGATGTCGTGGCCAGATATCAATTCACGACGCGATGGGGTTTTCACTCCGCCTTCGTTTCAGAATAGAAGCTTTCGCTTGGTTGCCCCGGGCTGCTCGCAGCCCGGGGAGGTCACGAGTAGCTAGTGGAATCGGGGCGGTGGGGTTTTAAGTCCGCCTCCGTTGCAGAATTTGAGATTTTCGATATTTTTTGATATGTTTGTTTTAAAGTTTGAAATCGCCAACAAAAAGTTAATAAGTTCTGTCTTTAAATGAAAGTTGTTTAAGCACCATACATCAAAGAAAAAGGGTTGATAATATACACGCAATAGAAAAATAAATATTCAGTCGAAAAATGCAAGCAAAACTCTAAATAAATTAAAGTCTCTTATTCTTATTCAACAGTAAGTTTATAATTAGTATGAAAAAGGATCAAGTAGATATTTCCCCCCGTGTTACCTTAAATAATACACCAAATAAATAAATGTCAAATTTCAAACTCATACATATGTAGAACACCTTTATTTTGAATATCAAAAGAACATGTTTCTCAATAATCTAAAAGTATAGAAAAATATGTTCAGCCTTACACGATCATCTTATAAACCAAATATTACGATCAACAAAAGCGATTCTTTTCTGACACTTCGCCGGCCGCTGCCGCGGCACGCTCGCTGCGCTCGCTCGGCTCGTGCGTTGTCTTTCATACACTAACCAAACCTAACCCATATGTCAATATAATAAACCTATAACACTTTCGTATTAAAACTTTTTTCATCAATGACATACATGAAAGTTTCTCAAAAATCTCGGTATCAAAAAATTTACAGTTTTTTTTCATCTGGCAACACTTCAATTGAATACATATTTTTGTTAAAAGTATTCTTAAAAATGTTACCAAGGACGCCAAAATCAACTCTGTAAAGTGAAAGTCATGAAAAATGTTCAATTTTCCTGATAAAATGGTCGCTGTATAAGCCGCCATCTTGAATTTTGAAATTTCAACCTCAGACCAATGTAGCCCATCTATTGGCGCATCCAACGCAGTTTCTATTATTTTCCTAGCGGCGATAATGACTGCGCTAGAGTCCAAAACGTGAATAGTGGGCATTGAACTTTCAAACAGCCGTAGCTGCCGGTGTTGCCAGATGTAGGCGATAAAAATAGTCAAATGTCATTTTGGGATGTGCCCTCCATCGACGGATGCCAATTTTCGAGTTCTAAAATTGTTCCTTTGACAGTTACAGTTTTTGGGGTAAATCTCAAAAAATACCCTAAAATCGGGTAAAATTTTTTCTTCATATGAAAGAGTTTGAAAAGACACATAATTGCCCCATACATGCCAAACACCTGCGGGTTTGCCAAGTCGGTCAAAATCGAGGTTGAATTTCAAACGTTGTTTGCTCTCAGTGTTGCCAGTCGATCGGTCTATTTTTTCCATCGGGTATCTTGAAAAGTTAAAATTAAAATATTTGCATCAAAAAAAATCCATAATTCGACAAAAAGTGTTTCCTCAAAAATCTCATAAAATATCAAAAATTTTCGAGATTTTTTTTCACCAGGCAACACTTTAGGTACTTGCCTAAAAAATGTTTCCCCGAAAGTACTCTGACAAATGTCGCCAAGTGCGTCAAAATCGGCTCGACGTGGTGACGATACCCAATTTTTCGGATAAAATGGCCGCTGGTTTGGCCGCCATCTTGAATTTCGAAAATCCGGCTCCGTATCGGTGTGGCCAACTCGATAGCGCATTCGATGCACTTTTTACCATTTTCCTAGTGGCAATACTGACTGCGCTAGAGTCTACAAAGTAAAAAATGGGTGAAATTTTTCAAATCGCCACATACACCAGGGTTGCCAGGTGTCGACGACGAAAATGGCCAAATATCATTTCTGGGAGCATCCTCCGTCGAAGGAATGCATTTTTGAAATCCCGAAACGGCTCCTTCTACTTTTCACCTTTTTGGGGTAAATCTCCGAAATTACCCTAAAATTAGGGAAAAAGTTAACGTCATTCGAAAGAGCCAGCAGAGACTCACGACCGCTCCATACAAGGCGAAGAGCTCCGATGTTGCCATGTAGGCTAAATGTGCGTTTGAATTTTTCGAAAAAGTGAAAAAATCACAAAATGGCCGCTGCCGGCGCCGCCATATTGATTTTCCCGAGTTTCATAATTTTCCCATAGTCACGACTATATTTGGCACGACACCTCATTCACAGATTTTCTCCGCTGGCCACCCAGGTTCCCAAACAATTCGGGTTATGAGGGCATGTCGAAAAACACGTTTTCTACCGTGGAGCCCAGGGTTGTCAGCTCGCAGAAACGAAAACTACCAAAAGTCATAGGGCTCCCCCGGCACCACACCGCACCGAGTCTGTTTTCCGCGAAAAGTGCGTATTTCGAAATTTCACTTTTCTCCCAAAATCTCCTAAACTACCACGAAAATGGTAGAAATTAGTACTAATGTGGAAATATCCTACTAAGCCCCACGACCGGCCCATAGAACGCGAATCCGTCCGACGCCGCCATCTTGGAGAAAATCTCACAGGAAAATGGCGATTTTTCATTGCCGAAACAAAATGGCCGCCCCCGCCGCCGCCATATTGACGCGCAAGCGAAAACTCCCCGTACGTGAAAGTCGACTATATTTCCGAGTCGCCAGCGTAAAAATCCCTCCTCCGAACCTACAAAAAAACAATTGACGATTGCCCGAACAGAGGTCGAAAAATGACAATTTTTCAGGTAAAATATCTCGGCCGCCATTTTGTTTTTTTAATCAAACCTTTTTCCAGCGTCATTTTTTTAGCCAAATCTACGACCATTTCGAATATCGTAATCGTAGAGTGTATAATGTAGAAATTAAAAAAATTATCTCGCCGCCATTTTGTTTTTTGGCTGTACCGATATGCCATTTCAACTCATTTTAAAAAAATATTGTCACTTTCCATACATGAAAACGTCATTTTCCCCCTCCTTCTATCCGAAAAAAGCATGGAGTGAGTCAGTGAGTGAGTCAGTCAGTGGTAATTAAGCTTTATATATTATAGACTAGCTTTCGCTTGGTTGCCCCGGGCTGCGGGCAGCCCGGGGAGGTAACGAGTAGCTAGTGGAATCGGGGCGGTGGGGTTGTAAGTCCGCCTCTTGTTATGTTGGGTTTACAGTTTGAAATTGCCTAGAAAAAGTCAGTAAGTTCTATCTTCAAATAAAAGGTGTTAAAGGACACAAAGCACCATACATCAAAGAAAAAGTATTGCCAGTTGACACTTAACAGAAAAGAAATATTCAGTCGAAAAATGCAAGGAAAACTTAAAATAAATTTTGGATAGATACTTCAAATAAGTTTTGTCTTCTATTCTCTTATTCTTATTTATTAGTAAATTACTGTATAGTATTAAAAAACAATCGAACATATATTTCCATCAGTATTACTATCATTAATTAATCAATTTAATGTCAAGAAATAGTATTTATTGTATTTGCATTAATACATTACATTATTTATCTAAGATTTATTTATTATATGAAAAGGGAACCGATGTCGTGCCCAGATATTAGAATAGATCAATTCACGATGCGATGGGGTTTTAAGTCCGCCTTCGTTTCAGAATAGAAGCTTTCGCTTGATTGCCCACGAGTAGCTAGTGGAATCGGGGCGGTGGGGTTTTAAGTCCGCCTCCGTTGCAGAATTTGAGTTTTTCGATTTTTTTTTGTTATGTTTGTTTTATAGTTTGAAATCGCCTACAAAGTGTTAGTAAGTTCTGTCTTCAAATGGAAGGTGTTTAAGCACCATACATCAAAGAAAAAGGGTTACCAGTTTACGCTTAACAGAAAAAGAAATATTCAGTCGAAAAACGCAAGCAGAGTTTCTAAATAAATTATTGTCTCTTATTCTTATTCAATAGTAAGTTTATATTTAGTATGAAAAAAGATCGAGTAGATATATCCCCCAGTGTTACCTTAAATAATACACCAAATAAATAAATGTCGAATTTCAAACTCATACCTACGTAGAACACTTTCATTTTGAATATCAAAAGAACATATTTTCTCAATAATCTAAAAGTATAGAAAAATATATTTTAAGTATTAAATATCGTGTCAAAAATTGGATTTTCTTCATACTTACTTATGTGAAAGTGTGGGTAAAGATACCTACACAAATGGTCCATATATACACACTATAAAGATCCCGAATTGTCAAGTCCATCGAAATCAAAATTGAAATGAAAATGGTCACGATCATCTTTTAAACATTATAAACCAAATGTTACCATCAACAAAAGCGATTCGTTTCTGGCACTTCGCCGGCCGCTGCCGCGGCACGCTCGCTACGCTCGCTCGGCTCGTGCGTTGTTTTTCATACACTAACCTAACCTAACCCATATGTTATAATAAACCTATACAAGTTTTTCTTGCTTTACTTATTACAAAGTTCTTGAGCATAAACGAGTAGCTAGTGGAATCGGAGCGGTGGAGTTTTAAGTCCGCCTCTTGTTATGTTTACAGTTTGAAATTGCCTAGAAAAAGGTAGTGAGTTCTATCTTCAAATGAATTGTGTTTAAGTACAGAAAGCACCATACGTCAAAGAAAAAGGGTTGCTGGTTTACACTAAACAGAAAAAGAAACATTCAGTTGAAAAACGCAAGCAAAACTAAAATAAAATTTGGAATTTGCTTGAATAGATTCTCTTATTCTTATTCAAAAGTAAGTTAATATTTGTTAATACAGATATTGGAGTTTTAAGACCGCCTCTTGTTATGCTGGGTTTACAGTATAAAATTGCCTAGAAAAAGTTAGTAAGTTCTATCTTCAAATAAAAGATCTTTAATTACGCAAAACATCATACATAAAAAAAAAGATTGCCAGTTTACACGCAATATAAAAAGAAATATTCAGTTGAAAAACGTAAGAAAACTTAAAATAAATGTTGTATATATCGCCTTGTAGTCTTCTATTCTTATTCAATAGAAGATTTCCTAAAAATCACTGTATAAAAAAAACTGTTTTTTATTATCCGGCAACACTTCAACAGAATACAAGTTTTTCTGTAAGTAATCCGAAAAATGTTATCAATAACGCCAAAATCAGCTCTATAAGTAAAAACCGTGAAAAATGATACATTTTCTAGATAAAATTGTCGTTGTCTTAGCCGCCATCGATAATTTTAAAATTTCAGCCTCAGACCTAAATAGCACACTTATAAGCACATTTGGTCACAGTTCCTTAATCGATTGACCAGGTCTCCATTTATTATGGCTCGCTTCGCTCGTTTATTCTTTTTGTTTTTTTCGCAGTTCTAATCTAACCGATTGATCAGGTCTCTATTGATGGTGTCCTTTATGGCTCGCTTCGCTCGCATTTTATTTTAGTCATAGTTCTAAACCTACCAATTAACCAAATCTCTCTTAACAGTTGCTCCTTATGGCTCGCTTCGCTCGCTTTTTGTTTTAGACACGTTGCTAACATAATCGATTGATCACGACTCTCTTAATGGTCTAGCATTATGGCTCGCTTCGCTCGCTCTTTATTTTGGTCACAGTACTTTAAGCAATTGACCAGGACTCCATTTATTATGGCTCGCTCCGCTCGCTTTTTGTTTTATTGACAGTTCTAATCTAACTGATTGACCAGGCCTCTATTGATGGTGTTCTTTATGGCTCGCTTCGCTCGCATTTTATTTTAGTCACAGTTTTAACCTTACCAATTAACCAAATATCTCTTAATAGTAACTCTTTATGGCTCGCTTCGCTCGCTTTTTGTTTGAGTCACAGTGCTAACATAACCGATTGATCAGGTCTCTTTTAATGGTCTCGCATTATGGCTCGCTTCGCTCGCTCTTTAATTTGGTCACAGTCCCTTAAACGATTGACCAGGTCTCCATTTATTATGGCTCGCTTCGCTCGCTTTTTGTTTTATTCACAGTTCTAATATAACTGATTGATCAGATTTCTATAGGTGGTGTTCTTTATGGCTCGCTTCGCTCGCATTTTATTTTAGTCACAGTTCTTACCTTACCAATTAATGAAATCTCTCCAATTGGTCATTCTTTATGGCTCGCTTCGCTCGCTTTTTGTTTAAGTCACAGTTCTAATCTAACCGAATGACAATGTCTCGCTCGCTTTATTTTTCTGGTGAAAATATTGGAATTTTTTTCTCACCACGTAAAGAGTGAGTAAAGATACACAAACGGTCTATATATGCAAAGCTTCCGAGTTGCCAGCTCGGTCAAAAACATTCTGAAATTAATATGGTGACTACTATCAGTGTTGCTAGTCGATCACTCAAATTATTCCATCAATTATGTTACGAGGGTCAAACTGAAAGTTCTTAGAACTGGCCACTTATAAACAATATAATAAAAAAATAATTCTAAAATTTGAAAATATAACTCTTTGCCAATATTACTGAGTATATATTTCATTCATTTGTCATTTGTTTTACGATTTGGCGGCAAATTGAAAATTGTCTGTGTCACGTCATCATGAATTTAACACGAGAAAATTTTCGTGCAATGATTTTTTATGACTTTCGATGTCATTTAAGTCAACAAGAAAGTTATGATAGACTACGATTGGCCTTTCACGATGAAGCCCCATCTCGTGCGACTGTTTACAACTGGTTTAATGAGTTTAAACGTGGTCGCACTAATCTCACTGATGATTTACGTGAGGGACGGCCTTCTACGGCGACGACTGAAGATAACATCTGTGTTGTGCGGCGTATGATAGAGACTGACAAAAGAGTGACCTATCAACAGATTCGGACAAGCTTAGGCATCGGTATGAGTCAAGTGCACAAAATCCTCCACGAACATTTAGCGGTCAGGAAGCTTTGCGCCCGGTGGATACCTCATAATTTGACTGAGGCTCAAAAACTCCATCGTGTGGATTGGTGTCGTAAAATGATTGAAAGATTTAACGGAGGTGACTCAAATGCTGTGTTCGACATACTAACAGGTGACGAAAGCTGGATTTACTGTTATGATCCTAAAACCAAAAGACAATCTGCTCAGTGGGTGTTTCCTTTCGAGGAGTTGCCAACTAAAGTGAAGAGAGATCGAAGTGCGGGAAAAAAAATGGTGGCCTCGTTCTTTGGAAGGATAGGTCATTTTGCAACAATTGTGTTAGAGGATCAAAAAACAGTTTCTGCAGAATGGTACACTACCAATTGTTTGCCACTTGTCTTGGAAAAAGTTCGAGAGAAACGACCTCGCAGTAGGATCCTCCTTCACCACGACAACGCCTCGTCGCACACCGCCAAGCGAACGATCGACTATTTGGCGACATCAAACGTTGAATTACTGGGTCACCCGCCGTATAGCCCCGACCTCGCGCCTTGTGATTTTTATTTATTTCCAAAAATTAAAGAAAAACTTAAAGGAAAGCGGTTTATGAATGCTGAAGAAGCGGTGGCTGCGTATCGCGATGCCATTGAAGAGACCCCTAAGGACGAGTGGGCAAAGTGCTTTTCCCAGTGGTTCCATCGCATGCAGCGGTGTATTGACGTGAATGGACAATATTTTGAAAAGATATAATAAAACTAATAACTGGCTAATGTAATCAGTTTTTGATTTTCTAAGAACTTTCAGTTTGACCCTCGTATAAATGCAACAGTAAAAATTTTGTTAAACAGTGAAATCACTGTAAAAAGGTATTTAAATATTTTTCATAAAGACATACACGAAAGTTTCTCAAAAATCCTGGTATAAAAAAATTTACAGATTTTTTTCATCTGGCAACACTTCAGCTGAATACATATTTTTTGTTAAAAGTATTCGGAAAAATGTTACCAAAAACGCTAAAATCAGCTCTATCAAGTGAGTCGTGAAAAATGAACAATTTTCTAGATAAAACGACCGATGTTTAAGCCGCCATCTTGAATTTTAAAATTTCAACCTCAGAAATATGTAGCCCATCTATTGGCGCATTCTAGGCAGTTTTTATTATTTTCCTAGCGGCTATAATGACTGCGCTAGAGTCCAAAACGTGAATAGTAAGCATTAAATATTCAATCCACCGTACCTGCCGGGGTTGCCAGGTGTAGACGATGAAAACAGTCAAATGTGAATTCGGGATGCGCCCTCCATCGACGGATGCCAATTTTCAAGTTCTAAAATTGTTCCTTTGACAGTTACAGTTTTTGGGGTAAATCTCAAAAAATACCCTAAAATCGGGTAAAATTTTTCTATGATACAAAAGAGTCCATAGAGATGCACAATCGCTCCATACATGCCGAATACCTGCGGGGTTGGCAAGTCGGTCAAAATCGAGGTTGAATTTTAAACGTTGTTTGCTCTCAGTGTTACCAGTCGATCGTTCTATTTTTTCCATCGGGTATCTTGAAAAGTTAAAATTAAAATATTTGCATCAAAAAAAATTAAAAATTCGACAAAAATTGTTTCCTCAAAAATCTCATAAGGGATTAAAAATTTTCGAGATTTTTTTTCACCAGGCAACACTTTAGTTACTTGCCTAAAAAATGTTTCCCCGGAAGTACTCTGACAAATGTCGGCAAGTGCGTCAAAATCAGCTCGATGTGATGACGATACACAATTTTCCGAATAAATCGGCCGCTGTTTTGGCGGCCATCTTGAATTTTGAAAATCCGGCTCCGTACCGGTTTGGCCAACTCGATAGCGCATCCGATGCAGTTTTTACCATTTTCCTAGTGGCAATACCGACTGCGCTAGAATCGACAAAGTAAAAAATGGGCAAAATTTTTCAAATCGCCGCTCCTACCAGGGTTGCCAGGTGTCGACGATGAAAATGGCCAAATGTCATTTTGAGGAGTGCCCTCCGTCGAGGAAATTCATTTTTGAAATCCCAAAACGGCTCCTTCTACTTTTTAACTTTTTGGGGTAAATCTCCGAAATTACCCTAAAATCGGGGAAAAATTTTACGTCATTCGAAAGAGCCAGCAGAGACTCACGACCAGTCCATACAAGGCGAAGAGCTCCAATGTTGCCAAGTAGGCTAAAAGTGCGTTTGAATTTTTCGAAAAAGTGAAAAATTCACAAAATGGCCGCTGCCGGCGCCGCCATATTGATTTTCCCCAGGTTCATAATTTTCCCATAGTCACGACTATATCAGGCAAGGGACCTCATTCACAGATTTTCTCCACTGGCCACCCAGGTTCCCAAACAATTCGGGTTATGAGGGCATGTCGAAAAAAATGTTTTCTACCGTGCAGCCCAGGGTTGTCAGTTCGCAGAAACGAAAACTACCAAAAGTCATAGGGCTCCCCCGGCGCCACACCGCATCGAGTCTGTTTTCCGCGAAAAGTGCGTATTTCCAAATTTCACTTTTCTCCCAAAATCTCCTAAACTACTACGAAAATGGTAGAAATCGGTAGTGAAGTAGAAAGATGCTACCGAGCCCCACGACCTACCCATAGAACGCGAATCCGTCCGACGTCGCCATCTTTGAAAAAATCCCACTGGAAAATGGCGATTTTTCAATGCCGAAACAAAATGGCCGCCACCGCCGCCGCCATATTGACACGCAAGCGAAAACTCCCCGTACGTGAAAATCGACTATATTTCCGAGTCGTCAGTGTAAAAATACCCCCTGCAAACCCACCACAAAAGAATTGACGATCGCCCGAACAGAGGTCGAAAAATGCCAAATTTCCAGGTGAAATATCTCGGCCGCCATTTTGTTTTTTTAATCAAACCCTTTTTCAGCGTCATTTTTTTAGCTACATCTACGACTATTTTGAATATCGTAATCGTAGAGTGAATACTGTAGAAATTGAAAAAATTATCTCGCCGCCATTTTGTTTTTTGGCTGTACCGATATGGTACTTCAACTCATTTAAAAAAAATATAGTCAGTCTCCATACATGAAAATGTCATTTTCCTACTTTAACTACCCGAAAAAAGCATGGAGTGAGTCAGTGAGTCAGTCAGTCAGTGGTAATTAAGCTTTATATATTATAGACTAGCTTTCGCTTGGTTGCCCCGGGCTGCGAGCAGCCCGGGGAGGTCACGAGTTGCTAGTGGAATCGGGGCGGTGGGGTTTTAAGTCCGCCTCTTGTTATGTCGGGTTTACAGTTTGAAATTGCCTAGAAAAAGTCAGTAAGTTCTATCTTCAAATAAAAGGTGTTAAAGGACACAAAGCACCATACATCAAAGAAAAAGTGTTGCCAGTTGACACTTAATAGAAAAAGAAATATTCAGTCGAAAAACACAAGCAAAACTTAAAATCAATTTTGTATAGATACTTAAAATAAGTTTTGTCTTTTATTCTCTTATTCTTATTTATTAGTAAATTACTGAGTAATATTAAAAAAACAATCGAACATATATTTCCATCAGTGTTACTATCATTAATTAATCAATTAAATGTTAAGAAATAGTATTTATTTTATTTGCATTATTACATTACATTATTTATGTAAGATTTATTTATTATATGAAAAGGGTACCGATGTCGTGGCCAGATATTAGAATAGATCGATTCACGACGCGATGGGGTTTTAAGTCCACCTTCGTTTCAGAATAGAAGCTTTCGCTTGGTTGCCCCGGGTAGCTCGCAGCCCGGGCAGGTTACGAGTAGCCAGTGGAATCGGGGCGGTGGGGTTTCAAGTCCGTCTTCCGTTGCAGAATTTGAGCTTTTCGATTTTTTTTGTTGTTTGTTTTATAGTTTGAAATCGCCTACAAAAAGTTAGTAAATTCTGTCTTCAAATGAAAGGTGTTTATGCACCATACATCAAAGAAAAAGGGTTGCCAGTTTACGCTGAACAGAAAAAGAATAATCAGTCGAAAAACGCAAGCAAAACTCTAAATAAATTATAGTCTCTTATTCTTATTCAATAGTAAGTTTATATTTAATATGAAAAAGGATCGAGTAGATATTTCCCCCAGTGTTACCTTAAATAATACACCAAATAAATAAATATCAAATTTCAAACTCATACCTACGTAGAACACTTTCATTTTGAATATTAAAAGAACATGTTTTCTCAATAATCTAAAAGTATAGAAAAATATATTTTAAGTATTAAATATCGTGTCAAAAATTGGATTTTCTTTTCTCAATACTTACCTTTATGAAAGTGTGGGTAAAGATACACAAATATACAAATGGTCCATATATACACGCTATAAAGATTCCGAATTATCAAGTCCATCGAAATCAAAATTGAAATTAAAATGGTCACGATCATCTTTTAAACCTTATAAACCAAATGTTACCATCAACAAAAGCGATTCGTTTCTGACACTTCGCCGGCCGCTGCCGCGGCACGCTCGCTACGCTCGCTCGGCTCGTGCGTTGTTTTTCATACACTAACCTAACCTAACCCATATGTCATAATAAACCTATACAAGTTTTTGTTGCTTTACTTATTGTAAAGTTCTTGAGCGTAAACGAGTCGCTTGTGCAATCGGAGCGGTGGGATTTAAGGTCCGCCTCGTGTCATGTCGGGTTTATAGTTTGAAATTGCCTAGAATATGTTATTAAGTTCTATCTTCAAATAAAAGGTGTTTAAATACACAAATCACTATACATCAAAGAAAAAGGGTTGCCGGTTTACACTAAATAGAAAAAGAAATATTCAAAGCAAGCAAAACTAAAATGAAATTTGGAATATATCGGCTTGTAGTCATTTATTATCTTATTCTAATTCACTAAATAGAAAAAGAAATATTCAAAGCAAGCAAAACTAAAATAAAATTTGGAATATATCGGCTTGTAGTCATTTATTATCTTATTCTTATTCAAAAGTAGGTTAATATTTATTTAATACAGATATTGAAGTTTTAAGACCGCCTCTTGTTATGTTGGGTTTACAGTATAAAATTGCTTAGAAAAGGTTAGTAAGTTCTATCTTCAAATAAAAGATCTTTAAGTACGCAAAACATCATACATAAAAAAGGGCTGCCAGTTTACACGCAATATAAAAAGAAATATTCAGCTGAAAAACGTAAGAAAAACTTAAAATAAATGTTGTATAGATCGCCTTGTAGTCTTTTATTCTTATTCAATAGAAAATTTCCAAAAAATTAAAGTATCAAAAAAAAAAACAGTTTTTTATCATCCGGCAACACTTCAACTAAATACATTTTTTTTCTGTAAGTAGTCTGAAAATGTTATCAATAATGCCAAAATCAGCTCTATAAAGTAAAAACCGTGAAAAATGAAACATTTTCTAGATAAAATGGTAGCTGTCTTAGCCGCCATCTTGAATTTTAAAATTTGAACCTCACCTACCTGTATTATACGAGGGTCAAACTGAAAGTTCTTAGAAAATCAAAAACTGATTACATTAGCCAGTTATTAGTTTTATTATATCTTTTCAAAATATTGTCCATTCACGTCAATACACCGCTGCATGCGATGGAACCACTGGGAAAAGCACTTTGCCCACTCGTCCTTAGGGGTCTCTTCAATGGCATCGCGATACGCAGCCACCGCTTCTTCAGCATTCATAAACCGCTTTCCTTTAAGTTTTTCTTTAATTTTTGGAAATAAATAAAAATCACAAGGCGCGAGGTCGGGGCTATACGGCGGGTGACCCAGTAATTCAACGTTTGATGTCGCCAAATAGTCGATCGTTCGCTTGGCGGTGTGCGACGAGGCGTTGTCGTGGTGAAGGAGGATCCTACTGCGAGGTCGTTTCTCTCGAACTTTTTCCAAGACAAGTGGCAAACAATTGGTAGTGTACCATTCTGCAGAAACTGTTTTTTGATCCTCTAACACAATTGTTGCAAAATGACCTATCCTTCCAAAGAACGAGGCCACCATTTTTTTTCCCGCACTTCGATCTCTCTTCACTTTAGTTGGCAACTCCTCGAAAGGAAACACCCACTGAGCAGATTGTCTTTTGGTTTTAGGATCATAACAGTAAATCCAGCTTTCGTCACCTGTTAGTATGTCGAACACAGCATTTGAGTCACCTCCGTTAAATCTTTCAATCATTTTACGACACCAATCCACACGATGGAGTTTTTGAGCCTCAGTCAAATTATGAGGTATCCACCGGGCGCAAAGCTTCCTGACCGCTAAATGTTCGTGGAGGATTTTGTGCACTTGACTCATACCGATGCCTAAGCTTGTCCGAATCTGTTGATAGGTCACTCTTTTGTCAGTCTCTATCATACGCCGCACAACACAGATGTTATCTTCAGTCGTCGCCGTAGAAGGCCGTCCCTCACGTAAATCATCAGTGAGATTAGTGCGACCACGTTTAAACTCATTAAACCAGTTGTAAACAGTCGCACGAGATGGGGCTTCATCGTGAAAGGCCAATCGTAGTCTATCATAACTTTCTTGTTGACTTAAATGACATCGAAAGTCATAAAAAATCATTGCACGAAAATTTTCTCGTATTAAATTCATGATGACGTGACACAGACAATTTTCAATTTGCCGCCAAATCGTAAAACAAATGACAAATGAATGAAATATATACTCAGTAATATTGGCAAAGAGTTATATTTTCAAATTTTAGAATTATTTTTTTATTATATTGTTTATAAGTGGCCAGTTCTAAGAACTTTCAGTTTGACCCTCGTACTGTAGTATGTAGTATATACAGCCAGACCTAAATAGCACGCTTACAAGCACATTTGGTCACAGTTCCTTAACCGAATGACCAGGTCTCCATTTTATTATGGCTCGCTTCGCTCGCTTTTTCTTTTTGTTTTTTTCGCAGTTCTAATCTAATCGATTGACCAGGTCTCTCTTGATGGTGTTCTTTATGGCTCGCTTCGCTCGCATTTTATTTTAGTCACAGTTCTAACCCTACCAATTAACCAAATCTCTCTTAACAGTTCTCACTCCTTATGGCTCGCTTCGCTCGCTTTTTGTTTTAGACACAGTGCTTACATAATCGATTGATCAGGTCTCTCTTAATGGTCTGGCATTATGGCTCGCTTCGCTCGCTTTTTGTTTTATTGGTAGTTCTAATCTAACTGATTGACCAGGCCTCTATTGATGGTGTTCTTTATGGCTCGCTTCGCTCGCATTTTATTTTAGTCACAGTTCTAACCTTACCAATTAATCAAATCTTTCTAAATGGCCACTCTTTATGGCTCGCTTCGCTCGCTTTTTGTTTTAGTCACAGTGCTAACATAACCGATTGATCAGGTCTCTTTTAATGGTCTCGCATTATGGCTCGCTTCGCTCGCCTTTTGTTTTATTCACAGTTCTAAACTAACTGGTTGATCAGATTTATAGTGATGGTGTTCTTTATGGCTCGCTTCGCTCGCATTTTATTTTAGTCACAGTTCTAACCTTACGAATTAATGAAATCTCTCTAAATGGTCACGCTTTATGGCTCGCTTCGCTCGCTTTTTGTTTTAGACACAGTTCTAATCTAACCGAATGACAATGTCTCGCTCGCTTAATTTTTCTGGCTAAAATAGTGGAATTTTTTTCTCACCACGTAAAGATTGGGTAAAGATACACAAACGGTCTATATAAGCTATAAAGCTCCCGAGTCGCCAACTCGGTCAGAATCATTCTGAAATTTATGGTGACTACTATCAGTTGCTAGTCGATCACTCAAATTATTCCATCAATTATGTTATAAATTCGATAGTAATTTTTATGTGAAACAGTAAAATTATTGTAAAGAAATGTTTTAATATTTTTCATAAATGACATACATGAAAATTTCTCAAAAATCCCGGTATCAAAAAATGTTCAGATTTTTTTTTTCATCTGGCAACACTTCAGCTGAATACATATTTTTTGTTAAAAGTATTTTCAAAATATTACCAAAGACGCCAAAATCAGTTTTATAAAGTGAAAGTCGTGAAAAATGATCAATTTTCTAGATAAAATGGTCGCAGTTTAAGCCGCCATCTTGAATTTTGAAATTTCAACCCTATACCGGTGTAGCCCACCTATTGGCGCATCCAACGCAATTTTTACTATTTTCTTAGCCGCGATAGTGACTGCGCTAGAGTCCAAAACGTGAATAGTGGGCATTAAATCTTCTAACCGCCATAACTGCTAGGGTTGCCAGGTGTTGGCGATGAAAATGGCCAAGTGTGATTTCGGGAAGTGCCCTTATTCGACGGATATCAATTTTCAAGTTCTAAAATTGTTCCTCTGACATTTACAGTTTTTGGGGTAAATCTCAAAAAATACCCTAAAATCGGGTAAATTTTTTCCATGATACGAAAAAGTCTATAGAGATGCACAATCGCTCCATACATGCCAAATACCTGCGGGGTTGCCAAGTCGGTCAAAATCGAGGTTGAATTTTAAACGTTGTTTGCTCTCAGTGTTGCCAGTCGATCGTTCTATTTTTTCCATCGGGTATCTTGAAAAGTTAAAATTCAAATATTTGCATCAAAAAAAATCAAAAATTCGACAAAAATTGTTTCTTCAAAAATCTCATAAAGTATCAAAAACTTTCGAGATTTTTTTTCGCCTGACAACACTTTAGTTACTTGCCTAAAAAATGTTTCCCCGGAAGTACTCTGACAAATGTCGGCAAGTGCGTCAAAATCGGCTCGATTTGGTGACGATACCCAATTTTCCGGATAAAACGGCCGCTGGTTTGGCCGCCATCTTGAATTTTGAAAATCCGGCTCCGTACTGGTGTGGCCTACTCGATAGCGCATCCGATGTAGTTTTTACCATTTTCCTAGTGGCAATACTGACCGCGCTAGAGTCGACAAAGTAAAAAATGGGCAAAATTTTTCAAATCGCCGCAACCGCTGGGGTTGCCAGGTGACGACGATAAAAATGGCCAAATGTCATTTCGGGGAGTACCCTCCTTCGAGGAAAAGCATTTTTAAAATTCTTAAACGGCTCCTTCTACTTTTCACCTTTTTGGGGTAAATCTCTGAAATTACCCTAAAATCGGGGAAAAAATTCACGTTATTCGAAAGAGCCAGCGGAGACTCACGACCGGTCGATACAAGGCGAAGAGCTCCGATGTTGCCATGTAGGCTAAAAGTGCGTTTGAATTTTTCGAAAAAGTGAAAAAATCACAAAATGGCCGCTGCCGGCGCCGCCATATTGATTTTGCCGAGTTTCATAATTTTCCCATAGTCACGACTATATCAGGCAAGGGACCTCATTTACAGATTTTCTCCGCTGGCCACTCAGGTTCCCAAACAATTCGGGTTATGAGGGCATGTCGAAAAACACGTTTTCTACCGTGGAGCCCAGGGTTGTCAGCTCGCGGAAACGAAAACTACCAAAAGTCATAGGCCTCCCCCGGCACCACACCGCACCGAGTCTGTTTTCCGCGAAAAGTGCGTATTTTGAAATTTCACTTTTCTCCCAAAATCTCCTAAACTACCACGAAAATGGTAGAAATTAGTGCTAATATGGAAAGATCCTACCGAGCCCCATGACCGCCCCATATAAAAAAAACCAGTACATTGCCGCCATCTTGGAGAAAATCTCACTGGAAAATGGCGATTTTTCATTGCCGAAACAAAATGGCCGCCCCCGCCGTCGCCATGTTGAAGCGCAAATGAAAACTCCCTCTACGTGAAAATTGACTATACTTCCGAGCTGAAGGAGCAAAAATCCCCCCTCCGGACCCACAAAAAAACAATTGACGATTGCCCGAACAGAGGTCGAAAAATGTCAAATTTCCAGGTTAAATATCTCGGCCGCCATTTTGTTTTTTTTAACAAACCTTTTTTCATTGCCATTTTTTTAGCCCACTCTACGACCATTTTGAATATGGTAACCGTAGAGTGAATACTGTAGAAATTGAAAAAATTATCTCGCCGCCATTTTGTTTTTTGGCTGTACCGATATGGTACTTCAACTCATTTAAAAAAAATATAGTCAGTCTCCATACATGAAAATGTCATTTTCCTACTTTAATTACCTGAAAAAAGCATGGAGTGAGTCAGTGAGTCAGTGAGTGGTAATTAAGCTTTATATATTATAGATATATATATTATTATTTATATAATGTTTGAACCGTTATGTATTTTTATTTTCTCTCTTTCCCGGTATTTGAATTTGTTTTTTTTATTCCATATTAATTTATTTAGGAGGTACACACTGACTACCTTATTGTATTTCTTTTTCCTGTTTTGGGCCTGCTGGTAGAAATTTCAATTTGAAATAAGCAGTGCCCTTGTACTAATGTCTGTTACATTTGTTCATATGAAATTGTATGTGTGTACAAAATAAATAAATAAATAAATAGATAATCCAACATTTTGTGGCGGCGGCCATCTTGTATATAAAATTTTGTCATAGTAAACAGTATTCTACTACTCAAGCCCTTTTATTTAATGCCCGTATTGAGGGAGTTGTGAAAAATATGTAGGTAATCGAACATTTTTGGTGGCGGCCATCTTGGATTTGAAATTTGTCATAGTGTTCAGTATGCTACTACTCAAGCCCTCTTATTTGATACCCATATTGATGGAATGGTGATAAAATATGTGATCCGACATTTTGTGGCGGCGGCCATCTTGTATCGATTTTCATCAAAGTGAAGAACACTCCCGACTAATACACCTTTTAAACAAAATCAAAATGGGTTCATCCGTTCGGGAACTATGATGGCACAAAAAGACACAAACACACCACACACACACACAGAGACATGTCAAACTTATAACACCGCGTCGTTTTTGCGTCCGGGATTAAAAATATATTGAATTTAGAAAAAGTTGTTTCATATGCGGATCTCCGATAAATTTGATATCGGTCGAATTGCATCGAGCCATAAGTCTAAGTTAATCCTCATTACGTAAGTCAAGTTCTAGTGAAAGTCTCTTCAAAATCGGCCAAGCCGTTTCAGAGATTAGCCAGAACTAACAGACAGACAGATAAAATATATTATTTTGTATATGTACCATGTATACACACAAATGTATTTAGTGAAAAGCGGTTATTTTAATATTACAAATATGCACTCCAATTTTATGTACTAGTATAAGTGTATTGAGAGAAGAAGTACCTTGCTTTATTTGCATTTCATAATATAAATATATATTTTAACTTTCTTATACAAATATACCTAGGGGTCTTTCGACCTATGCTGAAAATAACAAATGTGTATTAGAAATAATTCAATAAGCTATATAAATTCCATATAAATCGAACTTCGTGACCAAAGTTGGAAGTCCCACTATACTGCTCTATTTACGCTCGCTCGAACGTATCTAGATCGAAAAATGGCGCGAAGAAATGCGACACAGGTCTAACGTTGAGGAGCGCTCGCGCGGTACTGAGCTCAGACGGCCGCTGCATCTTATTTTGTAGTGATTTTGCGTTTACATTTATCGTATTTATTGAAATAATATAATAAATTTATGCTTTAAAATTATAATAACTTTGTTCCTCATGAAATAGTCATTAATCTGGCATAAATTTTGTTAAATAATATTGTTGTGGCTAAGAGAAATTCAAAGTTAACTTCAAGCAATTTTTGATGTTTTTTGGTTTGTAATATAATTGTTTTTCTATATTTAATCAGTGCTATTTCAAAATTTCGAGCTACTGTTTACTTTACGACTATATAAGAGATATCATTCTATTTCTTTTATTTCGTTTGTTAAGAACAGTAGCTCAATCCAGGACTTCAAAAAAGTGTCTTTGCGCATTTTATGAAAAACTTTCTCTGGTATTTTGGATTTAATTAAAAAGATGAGCAAAATTTCCAAAAAGTTGAGCCACTAATTTCTATACCAAGAGTTATTCTTCACTATTCAACAAGTCAAAATTGTTAATTTGTTTTTGTTTCCGAGAAAAATCACGCAGAAATCACAGTTGCGATGTAATATGGCTCTTAAGGAAGTTACAGAAATGACACTAGTAACCTAATTATAGGAATGTTGTCAAACCTGTCGGCCCGTCAAGGCAGACCTGGTCAAACTGCAAGTGTTGCGGAGCTGTGACACTAATTAGGATGTAACTGTTACACACTCATCGTCAAGTTAACAAGTATATTATATTGAAGGTTAAATTAAAGTTATTTTACCAATAAGGACAGTGTGTCATCTGTAATCTAAATAAGATTAGGTATAATGACAGGGTAAAAATGAAATTCTACATAGTGCATGAGTCAGATAATAGAAAAATAATATAGATGTATTTTATTTCCTTAATTTTACAACGAAATAGCTTAGATAATAGGTATTAAATGATGAGACATTAATGTATAGAGGAGTGACGTCATGCGACATTTCAAGTCAATGTATTACCTTATTGATTACTTTTTTCATTCATCATTCATCAGCCCTTTTTACGTCCCCACTGCAGGGGCTCAGACCTTCCTTATGGATGGTTAAGGAGGATGGGCCATAACCCTCCACGCTGGCCCAATGCGGATTGGAGGGTATTAACGACTGCAAATGCAGCCGGGACCAACGGCTTAACGTGCCTTCCGAAGCACGGAGTAGCTCAAGATAATAATTTTTTGGTCACCCATCCCATGACCGACCCTTGCGAAAGTTGCTTAACGACTACGATCGCGGGCCGCGGCGCTTATCCACTACGCCACCGAGCTACTCTTGTTAATTGATTACTTAACAAATAAAAAAATACATGTTAACCCCGGATTTATCTAGAATTTGTATGCAAACGCAAAAAGGAACTTTTATAGTTGTTTATTTTTTATTTAATGGAAGTAATTGCTTCCTAGCAATGTGGCCGCTGATTGTGCTTGAAATATAATTTATATTTTCTTTGCTTATAGTGTATTTAATACTGTATTTCTTTTTTTGCATTCGAAAGGTACACTGATAGTAAGTAAAGTTAATACAAATGGTTAAATTCCTCCAATTGATTTGAAATCTTAATCAAAATCAAAATTCTTAGTAGATTTTTGACCCACAGCAATAACCTGACATAATGTACTCTGCACAGTTCTAGAAGGATATAGGTTACCATACAAAATCAGAATCATTTGTGAGAATTATTTATCGTAAATTGAAGATGAACTTATGCAGTGTTAGGATTTCCAGTAAATTTAGATTTAACTGTAGACTGTGTAAATTTTTAGGTATAAATACTTTTTTTTTAATGGGACCTTTGATAATTCAATTTAATACACACTTAAAATAATAAATTGCAATGAATAATTCGATAAACATTTACAGTATTATTAATAAACAAGGTTTAGCATTGGTGTTTTTACGCTGAGACTGCACTAAGTATTAGTCAAAATTTATATAATTAAACAGAGACTCAGCAAAGTTTAACCTAGTATGAGGTTCTATTGGAGTAATATTAGGTTGGGGGAAAAGTTCTTTTGCATATAGTATGCAAAAATTTAAATCTTACTGGCTGTACCAATTTGTATCTGGCTGGTTTTCATATCATTAAAAAGTTTGTGTAGAATGTGGGAAAAAAGTTGTGATCAAAGGTCGGTCAGACTGTGACGAAACCTGGGTTTTCTGGGAAAATTTGCAACAAGGTTGTGCTGTTCTGTTATTGCCAGGCAGGAACATCGATTTTGAACTCTAATGCGAAAAACTGATGAGATTAAAGCAAGAAGTTTAGAAAAAGTAGCCAGAATTAATCAATAGAAGGGGTGCGGTTTTTCATCATGATTACGCTAGACCTCACACATGTTTTGCCACTTATTTTTGCTAAGTTTGGCTGGGAGGTGTTAATGCATCCACCCTATAGTCCTGACCTTGCACCTTCAGATTTCCACCTGTATCAGTTTCCTTGAAATTTTGTTAGGCAGTGTCATCATCACGTGAGAACTGCCAAAATCACTTATCATGGTTTTTAGATTAGAAGCACCAAAAATTCTATAGCAATAGGATCAT
This sequence comes from Diatraea saccharalis, assembly GCA_918026875.4. Lineage (NCBI taxonomy): Eukaryota > Metazoa > Arthropoda > Insecta > Lepidoptera > Crambidae > Diatraea > Diatraea saccharalis. The sequence continues at coordinate 5,056,962 of OU893351.1, read as the reverse complement.
GTCTCTACCTACAAAATGGTAAAAAGTTATCAAACAAAATGGTACCTACATACTGAAACGTAAATTAACTTTATTTTGAATTTTCACATAAAACATGAAGAAACTTTTCCCCCAACCTATTATTTACCCCTAGAAAGTAGTAGGTTTGCTTATTCTCTGTATACTTTAAATTTGAACTAATACTAAAATTGCAAATTTAACATAAATTTACTCTGAAACTAAACCTTGTTTATTAATAGCATTGTTAGTGAATAAGTTGGTAATATTAAGTGTTAGCCTATTCTAATCATTATTACCTATATAACCTAAACTAAATTTTATTTTTTTTATTTAAGACCTGCCTTTACTAACTTCTATCATATATATTTTGTACATCTCTGGAGTCTACTTCATCATTTGAGTAATAATTTGTCAATTTTTGCCAAATAATTCTTTAATTATACTATGTAAGATTAAGAGTGGCTATTAAGTACTGGTACTTCCAGTCAATAAAGTGGTTTAATAATTTTGTCAGGTTTCTATGAGATCTAATTATCAAGGATAAATTTTCTAAAAAAAATTATATTCTAAATCCTGAGTATTGTCTATTGGTTGAGATTTGAAACAATGGTCACTGTCATATTATTATTGCAAAGAAATCCACCGTCAAATTTGGTGAGGGTGAAATGAACCTCAAATAATAAGCAGACCATGTGTACAGTCAACAGTACATCAGGTTACAAATTTGGTGAATTTATTCACTTGATTTTAAACCTTGTTGCTTTGAAGGTTGAGTTTAAAATCAACAGGAGAAATCAACTCCACTATTTGATGAAAATAACTCTATATAATTACTTAATACCTTGTAAACAGTAATATTTTAAATTTAAACATTTTTTTTAAATATTTTATAAATATTGACATACTTTTTGTAACCCTGACACTTTACAATTTACGCTTTTTATGTTAATAAGACCCTAAATTTATGCATGTAACATCAGAATGATGACTTCAAGATGCTAATTACTCGCATTGAGCAACTTAAATATAGAATAATTGCAAATAAAAACATAACATTGCGATTTGTACCATTTTAAAATTTCTACATGTTTCAATATATATTTGATCAGTAAGCATGTCGAATTTCACGCTTCAATATGCAAAACGAGATAGAGTGAAGGTGAGACACTCACCAAGTAAAATTGTCAGGCAGATCACACACAAACACTGCAATCCGATATAGAAAATTCCATACACGTATGTATCACACTGAACATGAGTAATTGTTAAGCTCTTTAATTGAATTACTGGTGTCACAGCAAATATTTGCCCGGACAAACGTTGCGATGCGACACCCGAAGAAACTAGTATGAGGACCGGCCTCGATAAAAGTGTTGCGTACTCCACAAAAAACTAGCTTCTCTGAATCACCCATTGAACTACTGAACCGAGCTTCCGTTGCAACTTGGCACAACCTACCATGCAACAATATCATATGACGCTTATTAATACGAGAATATTGCATCTTTAGCAGAACGAACTCTCGCTACAGTATTACTAAAATATTCAATAGGTGAAAGGGGACATACCTTGGTAAAAACTTGTCTTCTACTAGAACTCACTATTAGGATGTGTCCGTTATAGCAAAAATAACACTAAAACACTCTCAAAATAGTCCACAAATAGTTTATAACACTGCTTTATAAACACAAACGCGATGGAACAACCAAAACGAACAGTATGCGGCGGATATGCGCTAACACAAGACAGACGCCATTTTGATTTCGTCAACTAACAACCAAAGAGAAACTAGAACATTTACGTTTTGTTATACTTTATTCATCGATTTATTTATTAGTTTAGTATTATTTTATAAGTATATGCAACAGACGCTTGTAAAACAATACGGGATATATATACTTAAAAAATTTAACTATAATAACAAATTATATTATATTTACTGAAGTCCAAAAGTATATTTTAGAAGAACTTCATTTAGTTTTACACTTTCTATAGTACAACCATAAAACAAACAACGCTATATAGAGTTGCACCTTGGCCTTAACTTTTTCAATAAAAAAAAATATTTTCACATCAGAAGAGGCTGTATGAGCTATTTATTCTTTTTGTCTTCTATTAAAAAAAAAGCTAAGTAAGATGTCTTGTCTATGAAGTATTATGATGTTGACAGTTCTAAAATTTTATTTCCTTTGAGGGTAAAGCCGATATTCGTCGTTTTATTGAAAACCATACCATTGTGATTGCAGATAAACAAATGTGTATTGTATATGGTATGACCGTTATTGTCTATGGTAGTAGTGAACGACTTTTTGACTCATATTTAGTGGCTTAAAATAAGATATGAAATAAATAAAAACAAAAATGTGGTGGCGTTGATAACTAATTTTGTTTAATTGCAGTAAATAGTTATTTACTGCAACAAAATGCCACCATGTAGAGGTTCATTTATCATTAATTGCAAATTGCAATGAATATAGGCCGATGCCGGTGAAAGCGATGGGTTCTTCTAATGACTTTAAAGGCGTATCTATGATGAAATATTAAATTTCATGTTTAGAAAACACGTAATTTTTAAGGCGATGAAACAATGAAAATTAACATAAAAATGAAACATCGAATTTGGTCTTATTTAGTATATTTTTTTTCTTACTTGAGACAACTAATAAACAAATATGGCATCTTTATGAAATTTGAAATTTGACATTTCACAGTGTTGAAAATTTTTGAATTATGGAATGAATGACCTACTGAATAATGTATATGAAAAATCATTTTTATGTATTGAGTCTTTTAATGATTTAGTATTACAAAGAATTAATTTTACTATGTGACTAAACTTCAATAGGAAATGGACTATACTGAGTTGATGACTTCGGAGAAATATGAACAATGACATAAAGTATCAGTTTTATCTTGTTAAGATATTATATTTTTTATAAATATTCATAACATAGATATTATTGGATTAAATATCGGACAATTTTATTTCTGGCTTTTAAGTTTTAATATTGGAGAATATTACACTTGTATGTGACTTACCGTAGTGTCTCTTATTGAATTTTGGTTAGATTTAAAAGTATTTTTAATACAGTAAGAAATATAATTATTTGGCAATAAAAGGACGATGGTAACGTCCCAGCTAATACATCTATGTTTAATAGCATTAATAAAAATGAAGGTATATTGAAAAGAACAAGTGAGATTTCACGAAATATTTAGAATAATGTAAAAAGGAAACAAACTGAATATATGCAATATATTGATACTGATTTTGGGTAAATCATAAACTAACATAATAAAAGTGATGGTGGATTTTATTAACAACCTATTAATTATTACAACTAAAAATATTACATACGTATTTTTTGCTTCAATTTAACAGAAAATACCTTTGTAGAAAATGAACAAAAGCATGTCGTCATGTGACATTTAAACTCAATGTATAGAGTCTGGCAAGCGAAACGTGTCACAAGAAAAGGGCGGCAATTTCAAAAATTCTTAAGCAGTAAACACTGAATGTAGTACTGCAAAATAATTTTGATACTTTTATTAATTATATTTAATCTTAACATTTAGATATCAATTAAAATTATTTGTTTTGGAACATTTGACTAAAGCGTGACTGTTCTTAATTGTACAGTTAACAGCATATCAGTAGGCCTATTCACTAACTCAACTGACAACCAAGAATCGTCATCACCGTAAAAAATAGACACTTTGATTGTGTCAAAATCACTATTTCGTATTCTCTATCAATGATGAGCAATTTCGAAATGTCAATATCGGCATTCTCCACTGGACTCCATTTTGACACTTGATTTCGTATCGATAAACTGTATTAAAGTAACATTGTTGCAAAGCATATTTGAAGTCGTCGCATAGTACCTCTTAAGCCATTTGTTGTTAAATTAAAGCGAAAAAAAATACGTATCCAATATTTTTCTATTATCTGACTGACGGACTAAATCGAATCTTTTTTTTAACCCATTCGTTATACCTATTGGCTAACAGCACTTATAATATTAAAAATTCATATTTGTCATTAATTAAAAAGGTGTTTTTTGCAACGACTTCTTTGTTTTTTTGTAATGAATATGGGCGACTCTGGCCACATTTTTTTAATAAATGTGATGTTAGCCAATTTTGATTTCTGGCCCTTATATTTATAATGTGTTCATAACACATACATGTCTCCTAAGGGATTTTCATCACAACCTTTTGCTCTGATCCAGAACCACTATCTATCAAATTAAATTAGTCAATATAAACACCAGATTACAATAAAAAAAACATTTATTTTTGTTACAATTAAGTGCCATGGATAAATTACATAATACAGGTGTCACAAAATCATCATGTTAATCACAATAGAAAATTTAAGATAAGATTTTGACTATGAATCAGACTAAAAATACTTTAGTCTGATTCATAGTCAAAATCTGTTTCTAAATATTCTACACCTGATAACAATGACAAGGAATCATCAGAGTCACTCTCTTCACTACTGTCTGCACCAACAGATATAATAAATTTTTCAAGTTCGTTTTCAACAATGCCATCTTTTAATTTGTAATCATTTTCGACATTTAAAACATGATCAGTGTATTTCTTCCAGTCACTAGGGGTAATTAAGTTAAAACACTCTATTATTAAGTTTTCCATTTCCTTTCCTGGTATTCCAATGTTTCTGCTTGCAATTTTTCTTTTTGCTTGACTCCAAACCATCTCTATTGGGTTTAAGTCACAATGATACGGTGGCAGCAATAAAAGTTCATGATTATGTTCTTTTAAAATCTCTTCAGCTTCATATACAGGCAATGTTTTCTTATCATTAACCAAACACATTAACTCTGCCTTTGTCTGATATTCCTCAAAATGTATTCCATTATTTACAAGCCATTTACGGATATCTGCTTTGGTATTAGACATTATAGGCGGTTTATTGATTTGTTTTATATGGTAGCTGGCATTATCCATAACAATTACACTGGGCTTACTTAAATTTGGTATTAATTTTTCTCTGACCCATTTCATAAAGTTCGATGAGTTCATATCATCATGATAATCAGCAGATTTGGATTTACTACTGAACACTAATAATGCACCAGGCACAAAACCTTCCTCAGATCCAGCATGCACAACAATATGCCGTTTTCCAGAGGATATCTTTGTAGTGACACCAGTTGTTGAAGGTCCTTGCCAAGACTTTTTAACTTTATAATTCTGATGTACATAAGTTTCATCAAGGTACACAATTTGCTTTCCTTCGTTTCGTTTTATATTTATTTCTCTCAAATACTTGTGCCTCCATGCAGAAATCTGGTATTTTTCTATAAGCATAGAACGTTCATTTTCATTGCTTTTAAAAGAAAATCCATTCTTAAGCATAATTTTTCGTAAAGTCTCACGGCTACCACTGAATCCTATTGCATCTTTTAATTCATTGTGAAGGCTTCTTAATGTTGGAACAATTTTTTTCACACAGTAAAATTCATTTACTTTATTCCGAATTGCACTTAAATCAAAATTATCTAAAGCAGACACTGTTGGTTGATGAGGTCGTTTTTTCCCAGGAGTGTCCCATTTTCCTTTATTAATTAATGCTTCATTTTTTATCCTTCTTAGTGTCCTTATACTTACATCTATAAAAGATTAAACACTTTGAAACAAAGATATGTTAAATGTATTTAAAAGCAAATAATGATAGACACATACATCAAAATAATTTAAATACCTATTCAACTATGAATGCAATTTATGTTTAATTTAGTTAAGTTTATGTGCATATTTAGCATGTATAACAATTACATGGTTTGATTAGTTTCATGAATTCTGTGAATTTCCTTGTTAAACAAAACATTCTTATGACATCATTGGATGTCAACAATAAAAACCAATACATCATAAAAAACCTATGTAAATATTATAGGAATACTATCAATCTATCTTAAATCAAAACAAGAAAAGAGACCTGTCATTGAAGAAATTTTTTGTAAGTACTGCGTTTCCGAATTCAGCATTTCTTGTTTTTCTAAAGTTTTTATTGCATTTATCTCCTCCATTATTGGTTGAATATCACCATCACAGTTATCTGAAATAGAGCAATATTTTATAAAAAATATCTGTTTAGTTAATTACAGAAAATTAAACACTTGACCGTTATTTGAAACTTTATGGTTTGGAGATAGGCTCTATGGTTTCCTGCTTGCCTATTTGCCTCTCTTTCTACATATTTTGCCTTTCACTCGCACATCTGACGTCTACTCGACCACCAGGCAGGCTTTGCGCGCTTGCTTCATTGGCGTCTTGTTTCCTGCAGCGCACGGACGTGCTTCAACGGGTGTCTAGTGAGTACATTAACGAATCTTTCTTCTTAGAAGTCAATTGTTGTAGATACCCTAGCCTCTTTTATTATATTTAAAATTCATGAAATGAATTCAAAAATTTTTTATTTATTTTTTCAAAGTAATAATTTTATATTTGGTTGTTTATACGACCTCCGTAGCCGAGTGGTTCGCACGCCGGTTTCAAGGTGTCGCCATCTCTGAGGTCCCGGGTTCGATTCTCGGTCGGGTCAATGTAGAAAATGAACTTTTCTATATTGTCTCGGGTCTGGGTGTGTCTCATATACTCCATAATATGGGAGCTTTAGCTACTCATCTTGGTATCTGAGCAATGTACGTGATTTTGTTTTATATATTATATATATACTAGTACGTAAATCTACAATTTTGCCAACCATATATGAATCATTTTTGATCAATAGGGTAGACTTTACTTTCTTTCGAAATTGTTCAATTTCAAATGGGTAATTATTTATTTTTAGAATTTATCAACTACCCTCTTTTTGCTATAATAAATTTCTTTTATCTAGATATTTTCAGAGAATCATTAACTTTATAATGAATAATTCAAATGATGGAAATGTTTACAGTAATAATGAGAATACATTACATAGTGATTCGGCTAATAACGGATCTCACAATCGAACAAAGAAACGAAATAAGCGTTGTCGCAGTGCCTCGAGTAGTAGCTCTTCGAGCTCCTCGTGTAGTTCTTCGTCATCCTCATCGTCTTGTACAGAGCCTGTGCGGTCAAAGCGTAACCGTCAACGCGAGATCGTCGTTTCAGTAAATTAATTCGCGAAGTGTGTCCTACGTAAACGAGTGTCTTATTACGATATGCCATCTACGTCGCGTTCGAATCGTAATTACGAAGAAATTATAGATGGTAACGTTAGCGAAGAGTTACTTCGAGATTGTAACGTTAGCATTTATTTTCAACCCGGTTTTAATTTTGAAATCGAAACAAAGTTAAAGGAACCCTCAGTTCCTAAAACACATCAAAGTTTTTTTTTTAAATATTAATAGATATTCAGTAGTTTCATAATAAACGAACGGTGTTAAGTCCGTTATGCAGACACTCGGAAATCTTATAATCTTTCGCCCGCATTAACTGATTTAGACGTTAATGATGAATTAAAGATATTTTAATGATAAACCATTTGCTGCGTTAACTTTTGTGTACTGAAGCAACGCGATGCTTTATAAACAGCCTTACGATCTTTGCTGCAATAGGGACACGATAAAACCGTGTTCCATTATGAGCAATTTCATGAAATCAATTCCTCTGAAATGCTACAAATTATTTGTGGTGATAAGGCCTTAATAATACAGATGAGGAGAGACGCTATTGTAAATTTCGTTCGAGATCCGTTAATTAAAGTAGCCTTAAGAAAAATTCCGCCATACTGCTAACAAGGCTAACGAACCTCCCCTCGCTGGGACAGGTATTTCTCAATGCTCCCTCGCAGGGAAGCGCTCATGGATATTGTGCATCTACGCATATTTCTCATGCAAATCAACCTCCGTAAGGTTGGTATCAACCTCGTTCCTCGCAGGGACAGAAGATACAAAGCAGAACATTTATTCAAACAAGAGGAATTTACTACCCTCCTATAAAAACAGGTAGAGTGCGAAAAGCTTTTGTGATCTTGAACAAAGCAGACTAACGAACCTCCCCTCGCTGGGGCAGGTATTACTCAATGCTCCCTCGCAGGGAAGCGCTCATGGATATTGTGCATCTACGCATATTTCCCATGCAAATCAACTATCGCAAGGTTGGTTTCAACCTCGTTCGTCGCAGGGACAGAAGGTACAAAGCAAAACATTTATTTAAACAAGAGGAATTGACTACCCTCCTATAAAAAACAGGTAGAGTGCGGAAAGCTTTTGTGATCTTGAACAAAGCAGGCTAACGTACCTACCCTCGCTGGGGCAGGTATTTCTCAATGCTCCCTCGCAGGGAAGCGCTCATGGATATTGTGCATCTACGCATATTTCCCATGCAAATCAACCTTCGCAAGGTTGGTATCAACCTTGTTCCTCGCAGGGACAGAAGGCGACAAGTAGTGATTTTCATTCGGCCACTTTATACAATAGAGGCTTTGGTGCAAAGAAGGTCGTTTGAACAATAGAGATCACGATCACAATAGAGGACGTAAACATACAGGTCCATCCATTGAGAATAATGCGCACGCAATTAATGTAAGTTTTGACAAACAGGCACTCAAAGGGGGCCAGTTGTCGCAATATCATCACCGTTGGCGTTACTGGGCGCTCCATATTATATTTTGAGGCTCAATCAGGGGTATCGCATACCCTTTCTTCGGGGGTATCGCAAAGTCGTAGTTGTACCAAATCCTCATGATATTCGGTTTGCCACTCCTATCACCGACACAATGACATCGTTAATATTACTATTATAGAGTCAAGCTGTTCTCGAACCAGTCAAAATAGCACCACGCTTTCTTTCAAAGATGTTGGTTGTTCTAAAGACCGATGGCTCTCCACGGCCCATTTTCAACCGTTAAACGATTTTGTCATAACAGCCCCAAAAGTCACAAACTGGGTAGCCCAAAGTCTACGAGCAGAGGGGATACGTATAACTGTTACTGGGACGATTTTCCCATGACCCACTAAGATCAGCAGGTCTTACAATTTCGAGCTCAGCTCTCGAAAGAAAGCAGTTTCTTAAATAAATGCAGTAAATCTGGAAAAATCTATACTAGTTCCTCAACAAAGCCTTGTTTTTCAGTGGATGAAAGTAGCGCAGCAAAAAGAATTACAGCCTTATCGGCCTATTTAATTTTTCCAGCTTCGTAATCCCTCAAGGGCGATTACATATATACATATATATATATATATATATATATATATATATATATATATATATATATATATATATATATATACCAATCCACCCTTCTATGGCAAAGCGACAACAAAACAGCTATTGCTTATATTCGAAACGAAGGTGGAACAAAATCCGCATCTCTGATAAATATGGCATACCAAAACTTTCAGTTAATGAAGCTGCATTTAATTTGAATAATTGCGTATCACATACCGGGAAGGTACAACGGCCATGCAGATCATCTATCTCGTTTCTGATTACCACCAGAGTGGCATCTTCTACCTGCATGTGCAGAAGTTGTGTTCAAAAAGTTTGGTGTGCCTGTGATAGATTTATTTGCATCAAAGACTGCTCATGTCGTTGCGAATTATGTTTTTTGGACCAAAACGATGTTTATTCAATTTATCACGGAGCTTTTTCCCGTTAATAGAACTATGCGAAAGGTTGGATTTTCCTTCCTCCTTATCTAATTTTCAAAGAATTTAGTCACCTCAACCAAGCTCAAGGCACTTATTTCCTCAGTGGGATCGAGTAATTTGGTGAGCAGGTCTGAAATCCAGAGCATTGGTTCCACCGTTTACCACCCTACCCCACCTAAGTCGTTACCTGATAGATACCTCAACGAATTTTTCCATCTTCGAAAGTACAAGAGATGATATTGGTAGTGTGGATTTGTAGTGCTGGTCAAGTAACGTAACTGACAGCTCAATCTTTTACAATCATCATGGCGTTCATCTACGCGCAAGACATATAGGGCAGCCTGGCTTAGATGGCTTAAATGGAATAAGCTACATAAGTTTAATGCTTTTCAACGTAATGGTTCAGTATTAGCAAGGTTTTTAGCTTATTTATACCTTAAAGAATTATTCTCTTATTTATAACACAGTATTGTTACGTAATATCCACGTTGTGTAATACAGAACTATCAGGTTCCCATAGTTCTCACGTGTTTATTCGACACGTTGTTACGTCAATTTCTTTTAAAAACCCCGTAACACACAAAACGTCTGTTTGGGATGTTGATAATAATCTTATGTCTTTTTTAAAACATTATACTTTGACAAAGAAAGCAAATTCTTAGTCTCTGGACACACTGCAATATGACTTTGTTTAGGTCATAGAGTTCACGACCTTACTTTATTAGCAGTAAATTTTGACCATTTTAAGAGAAATGACGACTACATTATTTTAAAATGTAAATTTATATATCTACTAAAACTATTGCACATTATCAAACAGTAAATATGTGATACCCTTATTTTATGACGTCTGTTACCCCTATTACAAGATCGACAAATAATCTTTCAGTCGACGAAATCTTATATCTCGTAGTAACTGGAGATCTGAAAATACTTTTAAAAAATTTTATAAACGTGAACGTGTCCAACTTCAGCTATAGTACGAATCAAAATATTATAAATACTTTTGTAACAATTACAAATTGATTAATTATATAAATTTAAGCAACATCACTGATTTTGTACTACTTTCAGTTTAGTAATTATTACAAATTGCATTGACTTAATAACTAAGTAAGTCTTTGCTACATAATATCGAGCTTATTTAATTTGATACAAACAATTGTGTAATTTTCTTTCAAATCCATTTTCATGTCTAATGTCACATTGGCGTCATTCATCTCCACCAGGCGATAACAAACACGTCTCAAACCATAAAGTTTCAAATAACGGTCAAGTGTTTAATGACAGCGTTTTTCCTGAAATAAAACGCTTATTAAATACTTACCTTATTTGAAACTTTAATTTAAATGCTGCCTGGTGGGTTTTTCGACTCAATGAAGCAAGCGCGCAAAGCCTGCCTGGTGGTCGAGTAGACGTCAGATGTGCGAGTGAAAGGCAAAATATGTAGAAAGAGAGGCAAATAGGCAAGCAGGAAACCATAGAGCCTATCTCCAAACCATAAAGTTTCAAATAAGGTAAGTATTTAATAAGCGTTTTATTTCAGGAAAAACGCTGTCATTAAAACGAAAGTATCAAAATTATAATACAAAACTAACCTAAAAAAGATACAACTTTATCTAATCGTTGTAATTTCTCCATGAAATTTTTATTTAATTCAGTTTTCACTTCAGTAAACTTGTCAATCATGATGGAAAGAAGTTTCCTCGATGAACTTTTTATCGGCTTCGACATAATTTTTAACCAAAAACACAAGTTCAAATTCGCAAAAACAACAAAATTCAATATTCTTGAATTGTCTAACGTAGTGTCAAACTGACAGTTCTATGTTGTTGCCATATGAAAACGGAAAAATAGGTGGTGTCACGTTTCGCTTGCCAAACTCTAACCGTAATTTATTGATTACATAAAAAAACGACGCTACCCTGATTATAACTTTTAATAAAAAATATATGGTTATTTATCGATAACAACAAAGGAAAAAAAAAGAAAATACAAATATTATCAAATAAAACAACATAAAACATCAATTTGGTGAAAAAAAAAATAATATAGAAAATATAAAAGAAAAGTTTATTTCAAACCTAGCAAAATATGTTACCATTTCAAATCATTCTTTAATTTATTTAGTTACTTTTTTATCATAAAATTTCAAACTTACCCGTCATCTGGGTTGGTTTGTAAATATTAACATTAAAAGAATTATAACTTTGGATGAATAATGTTATTATTAGAGATGGTTTCAAGCTATTTTCAGTAGTAATAAATTAAATAGGTAGGTTATAACAACTTAAATAGGTAGATTACTTAGTTTATATTTGACAGTTTGTTTACTACTTATCTCAAGTAAGAACAAATGAACTATACTCGGGTATAGAGAATCATGTTATGGCAACAAAAATACTTAGATTGTCAAAGAAATCTGAAAGCAGCTGTGCTATACGTGTTTTTATATGATAATTTTATCAAAAATGGCAGTCTAATCTGTAATAAACAAACAAATTAGATGTGAAACATAAAGTTAAGATGTCGAGCCGCCGTTCGATACTCGGTTCAGCCTTGGACGCGTTGCCTGCACCGTCTGACCCTTTACGAGAGTTATTCGAAGCTTGCAAAACTGGGGATGCAGCGAGAGTTAAGAAACTAATAACTCCACAAACTGTGAATGCCAGGGATACAGCTGGTCGGAAGTCAACACCTCTACACTTCGCTGCAGGTAATCTTAGTGTTTTTAAATGCTATTATGTAAAGTTCAATAGTAAAAAATGATAAGTGAAAGGGTTCGTTTTTTCATTAATGAAACAATAATTTTTGAGTATTGCATAATTGGATACGGTGGATGATCGCGTTCGTCAGTTTTTATCTAATTTTTGTCCCTGTTTCAGTAGTTTTTATGTAATTCGTGAATTCATTAGGCTTTTTTTTAGTTTTTCTTAATGATTGTGTTAATGAAAGTTTGCTACATACACAAGCATTTTACAGTTTGTTGTCATGCATATTTTTAATGTTTTGTTAACGTTTTCACACTGATGATTTATGTGATTTATTATCCTTCATTCATCTGAAAACATTTGAACCAATGAATGAGTAGTCAAAATGTTAAAAACATTGCTACCAAAATTTCTTTAAATATTTTTATTAGACATGTTTTCTAATTTTTAAATAATTATTTTCTTTGTAGTGAGATAATTCTTATTGGATTTTTATTGTATTGCATGCATTTATATTATATTTTTTTTTTATGTACTCAACAAGGCCTTTAAACCCATATTGCTATGATATAATTCAATATTATTTTAAATAACTCCACAATCCATCATGTTGGATATTGTCACTAGGAAAACATATTACCATAATGTCTTTCCACAATTGATTTTGAACCTTATCTTCAATGTACAAAGCTTAAAATGATATGACAATAAGGATGATAATAAATTTTTGTTTTAGTCTATCCATCAGGTAGAAAATGGAAGATGATTAAACACATACAATACATTGCTTTGAAATGTTGCATAATGTTTGTATACACCCTTGTACATTTTCTATACTATAGTGGTGATGTCCACTCCTCAACCTTAATGCCTATTATCTATGCAATATTTTTGTTAAATTGATGCAAATAATATGAACCTAATATTTTTCTATAATCTGACCGAGAGACTAAATAGAACTTCTTTTTTTTACCCAGGCATCATCTCTATTATGTTTAACTAGCTGTACGTAACACCGGCAGGTTACGGGCGCAGGGAAGTGGTAGAGATACTAATAGCTGCTGGGGCGGCTCTCCAAGCGCGAGATGATGGTGGTCTCCAACCGCTGCACAATGCATGCAGCTTTGGTCATGCGGATGTCGTGAGGGCGTTACTTGGCGCGGGGGCGGCGCCCGCTGCTAGAGATAACTGGGGATATACGCCCCTGCATGAGGCAGCTGCTAAGGGAAAAGTGGATGTCTGTATTGGTTAGTCCTCTCTTTACAATCATTAAAAAGTGCGTAAAAATAACTTTTGTAGTGTCTGGGGTACCAATGTTATTTTGTTTCTATAATTATTTTCATCATGAAGTGTGTATGTATATTATAGTACAAGAGTCAGTGACAAAATATGCATTTGTAACATTTGATAGTTGAATATGGAGATTCATCGCACAGTAGCCAGTGCAGAGGTCAAGTGCTAGAACACCCAGTGATGTATAAACCTTAGTACTTCTACATAGTGAAGAGTCAATCATTAGAAAACTTATATAATCTTGTCAGAGCTCTCAGTCTAATTTAATTTAAGTATTTTTACTTAGCCAAGGACAGAATTTTTTATCTGTCATGCATTGAACACTAACTAGTCTTGACTATATTTCAGCACTACTGCAGCATGGCGCAGACCCTAACATAAGAAATACGGAGGGCAAAACACCCCTGGACCTTGCTGATTCTGCCACCAGGCCTGTCCTGACTGGTGAGTGAGCGATGTCTATAGTGATATTATTTTACAATCTTCATTTGTTTAGTAATTTGTACCGATTCTAGGGCTCGAGAATCTCTTTTGTCTGCTAATATCTAGTAATTGGAAAAAAGTTCAGTTCAGTTTTGGAAAACAATTTATTTGTGCAAATATGAACTTAAAAAAAAACTGGTCAAAAGTGAATAGGACTCAACTACAAATAAATATTTCGTTTTAAAAAACTATATACTTAAAGGTTTATGTAATTTATTTTCAATATGTATTTTAAACAATTTATCCCCAAAGAGGTATGTTTCGAATTCATTAACTTAAGTTGCATGAACACCTTGAGTTAACCGACTTAAATATTTGGGCTAAATTTCAACTCGATCTTGCAGAAAGATGGAAAGATACACAGATAACCGACCGCTATAAGGGATCTGTTTTTACCTTTTAAGTTACTGTATACATTACGTGTGTAGGGGAGTATTGCGCGGCGGACGTGTTAGAGGCGGCTCGATCAGGCGCGGACGACCGGCTCGCCTCGCTGCTGACACCCCTGAATGTGAACGTGCACGCGAGCGACGGCCGCCGGTCGACACCCCTGCACCTGGCCGCCGGGTACAACAGAGCCAGGGCGGTCAGGCTACTGCTGCAGAGGGGGGCCGATGTACACGCCAAAGATAAAGGGTTAGTATTCATATTAGATTCATCAAACTAGCTTGGCGATTTTAATTAAGTATTAATAAAGGAAATAACACATTTATAATAAAAATAAAAAATAAATGGTGACAGGTGACACTCAAATCTGACGCCTAGATATTTGGGTATTGGCTAAGGTGAAAATTTCACCAATGACAAGGAGTCACCTAACGACTTTGGGCAACGCTTAAAGTTAGGAATTGCACTGTGCGGCGCCTAGCGCTGGGTATTTGCGTAATGTGACGTATACATTTACTCTTTGGCTATAATTGAAGTTGGAATCAAGGACTTTATATATTTGGATTAAATTTTCAGATTTTTGTATATGGACATTGATGACTTGAGTGCTCATTTCAAGGTCATGTTTTATTTTTCTTAGTTTATTACCTCAAAATATATTTCTACCTTTTTATGTGTAAAGGCTAATTACCTAACATTGGCGAAACTGTGTAAACGCAAATAGGCCATACATTAAAAAAAGAAGACAAACTAAAGCATGCTAAATCAAAGACAAACATTGCCTACTTAAAGTGCTTAATAAGGTATTACCTAATGTTTCAGGTTTGGTGAAACTTAACATTTGCTTAAGCTATTCTAAATATTAAGTGATTTCTAGTTAAGCTATATATTATAGCCTAGTTCTAGTTTAGGCAAAATGGGTATCAGTCTTCCAAGTTGGTTTCATACATGTAATAAGACCTTTATAATTAATAAGGGTTGATTTTGAACCTCATCAACCACATAGAGAAGGTCTACTATAAACAGTAATTAGTTAATTAAATATTAAAATTGAAAATATTAATTTAAATAGTAGTGAGCAAACTGTACAGTATATCGACAAAAAACGGTCATCGACCTCGGTCAGTCATACACAGCCACATGTTTGTCATCTTATTTGTTTTTAATTCTGATGTCCTCGGTGGCTAAAAGTTTAAGCACTACTCAACTACAGTAATGTGTTGTATTATGAACAGCGGTCTGGTCCCACTCCACAATGCTTGCTCGTACGGTCACTTCGAGGTGACCGAACTCCTGGTGCGAGCGGGAGCGGACGTGAACGCTACTGACCTGTGGGCGTTCACCCCCCTACACGAGGCGGCCAGCAAGGCGAGGCTCGAGGTAACTATAGTGGGGTACAACGAAGAATGACATTTTTTCAACATTTTCTATATCGTTAAGTCATCAATTTTGTAATTTGTATTAAGTGTGAGTATGAATTATCTATTTGTCCCTGGCACTCTGAGATGGGACTCGAACCTTTCGCAATCCGGGCGACTGGACCTAATAGGACTGATGAATTTTTAAGCACTTGTATTTTTTTTTTTGCTACTACAAAGCGTATTCCATTAATGTTCGGGCAATCCACCCAAACAGCTGAGAGAAATATTTTTACAATTATTTAAATCTTTCGATAAATGTCAGTTTAGGACGTAAGGACTTATTAAGACGGGATTTTATGAAATTCAACCCCTAAGGAGGTAAATAAGGGGTTGAAAGTTTGTATGAAACTTCGTTACTATGAGTGCTAGGAGTTTTATAGGGGCCTACGGCCTTTTATAGGGGCCTTTTATAAGTTTTATAGGGGCCTTTATTTATAGGAGTTTTATTACCTACTACCACGTCCAGAATTAGAATATTTTAGGTTATCCTCGGCATCACCAAAAACTTCTAGAACGGCTACCCGTCCCTTTCCCACCCAGCGGCTATCCCTTTATGCGATTCAAATGACATGTAACGCCATCTAGTAACGGGTGGATGAAACGTCGCGTCGCTGCGCTCTGTAACAATAATATTATGACATTATGTACAGGTGTGTTCGTTACTTCTAAGCGAGGGGGCGGACCCCACGCTTTTGAACTGTCACGGCAAGTCGGCGTTAGACGTGGCACCGAACAGGGAGCTGCAGGAGAGACTAGCGTGTAAGTTCAAATAAGTTTGTCATACTACTCACAAATCCACAATTATCAATTGTTTATCATTTGCTCATAGTCTTTAAAGTTAATTTTTGAATATCCCTTAAAGTAAATTTTATCAAGTTAACATTTGTTATCTTATAAAAGTCTTTTTGAAAAAAATATATGATTAATTCCAACAACTTTTTTTGCACACTGTACTTTACAGAAGCTTCATTCTAACCAAATGTCATGTAAATTCGCCCAACCTGTAAATACCGTGCCTCATGGCGCTCGGACCTCTATGTCTACACAAGACATCCGTCCGGGATAAGTCTCAAGGAGCAAAACTATTTCAAGAATGTTTTAACGGATGCTTATCAGAATTTTTATAATTAATGTCATGATGATCAAACACTTAGAAAACCTCAAATTATTATATTATGGTTTTATCACCTATTTGTTCTGAATAAAGTTTCTTCTACATTAAAGAGTATTTAACTTAAATGCTCTTTATAGAATTAAGAAGTTTCGTTGAAAACTGTTATAGAACAACCAGTTACAACGGTTACTGTTATAGATCTTTTTTATCACTGTATGGTAACTTAAGGCCACAGTTACAGAAGATCAATGTTATTTGGTGTAGATAAAGTATTATTATAGTATATTGGTCCTCGAAATAATATATATTTCCCATTTTTGTTTGTACAGTTGAATATCGGGGTCACTGTTTATTAGAAGCCTGCCGATTAGCGGAGCCGTCGAGGGTGAAGAAACAACTGTCATCTGGGAACAATCATAGTCAGGTATATGTGACACATTCTTCATCATCAACAGTGGTGATGTGATTATTTATATCGATAGAAGATGATTTATGAAGTTCACTTGAATCGAGTGTTTTAATACAAAAATTATCTCATTTTTGTTTAAATATTTTCACTTAAAAGTTTAAAGTAAACAAAAAAATTTGATTTCACTTCAAAAGGAGGGTAATTAGGTTATGAAATAAACGTGAATCTAGTACATACATCTATTTATATATATAAAATTCTTACGTTACTAAGTGACTGACTGACAGACAACGTACAGCCAAAACTACTGAGCGTAGAAAGTTTAAATTTGGAATGAAGATTCCTTAGGGAGTGTAGAGGAGCACTAAGAGAGGATTATTGAAAATTCCGTTTATATTTTCATCCTTTTATTTGGTGTTTTTCTGGATAAAATATGGCCTATGTTCACCGCATATGATGTAGCTTCCCGTAGCTGAACGAATTTTTGAAATCGGTCCATTGCTTAATACAAGACTATTGTATCGTAGTAATCAATGGCAACGATTATAATTATTAAGCAACTTTCGCAATGGTCGGTCACGGGATGGGTGACCGAAAAATTATTATCTCGAGCTTCTCGGTGCTTCGGAAGGCACGTTAAACCGTTGGTCCCGGCTGCATTTGCAGGACGTTAATACCCCCCAATCATTAAGCCATGGCATATCCTAACCATCCATAAGTAGGGCCTGAGCACCTGCAGCTGATGTACAAGGGCCGATGATTTTTTTTTTAATTCTTTTAGTTTTTAAGGGGTTTTTATTCTTTAGAACATACTATACTTATATCTAAATTCATTTTTTAACAATATTTCATTAATGAAATTTTTTCCAGCATTTACTACAGTTTATCTTAGATTTATGAGTAATTCCCATAGTTTTTATGCAATGATAGACTTAGGCTCTGCTAAAATACTTTGAACTAATCCAATATCCAAAACATTTAATTTAAATTCATTCATAAATGACTCTTTCTCATCTTTGTTTCTAATACACTCCATCAGCAAATGATGTACATCTTCAATTTTACTGCAGGCGTGACATTTGTCTGAGTCAGTCATTTTCTTTAAATATTTAAACTTTACCGATGGGTAGTGTCCAGAACTTAAAATAAAATCAATTTTATGTAATTTCTATTTATTTTAATATTATCAAACCAAGGGTCGGTGATAATTTCTATTTATTTGTATTATTATTTGTATTTATAATAGGGATGATGACTGGGTAAAAAAATGCAATTCTATTTAGTTCGTCAGTCAGATAATAGAAAAATATTACATACGTATTTTTTTTTACTTCAATTTAACAAGAATTAGCTTAGATAACAGGCATTAAAGTTGAGGAGTGGGGGCTCGCTACGTCACAGTTGAGTAGAAAACGTACTCTAACGTGACGTAATGCGAAATTTCAAAAAATGTAACGCCGTAATTTTATGATTACGAAAAAAATAAAAAAATACGTGTTTAATATTTTTAACACTCTACCAAACAATAGGGATGATGACTAATTTTTATTTGTTTGTCCGTCAAAACAAATAAAAATTAGTCATCATCCCTATTGTTTGTATGGTAGAATGCGGGCGCGTCGTGCAGTGCCAGCGGTAGTGGCGGCGAGTGCCTCCCCGGGGAGTCGAGCGTGGAGGCGCTCGCCAACTTCCAGCACTCCGCCACCGGGGACCGGCCGCTTCATTGCGCAGCCGCCAGTCTCTACCCCAAAAGGAAACAGGTCCGTACACATATATACGTACTGGAACGGTGCGACCCACTATCACTTATTTCGTCCCAGGTTTCCGCATGCAAACTTTTTGTATTTGATCTTCAACATCATTTATTTTTATTATTCACTTTTCGTAATAAGGAAGTATTAAAAAAAAAACATTAGTTCCCGAAATCAAACTAGATGTCGCTACGGTACGTTCTTGATTTCACCATGACAACATTTCCGGTTTTCTTTCATGTTTAAAAGTAAATTAGTTTTCAAAACTCAGTAAACAACTCATATTCTATTTGTAGTTTATCGTATTTTTTTTAATATCTGAGTTTCGAACTTTTCAAATTACAGATTTTTAATATGTTACGTAAAAGGAACGGAAATGACTGTCTTTGGTCCATTCGTTTCCTGCAAAAATCAACTTTTGCTAGAGTCGCCATCTAGTGGAGGTGCTTTTTAGTGTCATAATTTAATCATATAATCATATTTAATTATATAAATCCAATATATATAAATTACTATTATTTAAACAAGACGTATATCTCCGTGAAATATTTACAAAGTTCTACCTATTACGCAAAACCTAGAAATGGTTTATTTATTTTTTTGTTATCCTTTAATAAATCAAGTTTTCAAGCTTAGTCACCCTTTTATTCATTTGCCTAAGCATCGAACACTTCCCAATACATACTAGAGATGCTCCTAATATTCGTTTGGTATTCGATATTCGGTTATTCTTATTTGGCCGAATTGTTCGGTTAAGATGCCGAATATATTGGTTCGACTATTTCAATTTTACTTAGCTACTCAATCCGGTGTAAAACTAAAAGTGCTATAACTTAAATATCAATAATTCTTTTGTGAGATTTACGCTATTATTATAAGTCGAAGAAATTCTATAAAGAAAAAAATAATAATGCGCTCCAACTTTAAATAAACATTTATTTTTAAACTTATTTATACGGAAAACAATTAAACTTTAAACCGAATAATCAGTGCAGGTTTTTTTGATTCTTATTAAAATTCTTTCATAAATGACTCCCTCTCATATTTGTTGTACATCTTTAATTTTATTGCAGGCGTGACATTTATCCGAGTCGGTCATTTTCATTAAATATTTAATCTGTGCCGAAGATTAGAGTCCAGAACAGAGTCTTAAAATCAATTTAATGTAATTTTTACTTATTATACTATTATCAAACGAGGTTTCACAAGGAGGCTGACTTTGAATATTAAACCATATATCTTTTTCCATTCGGTAAAGGTTAAACCGAATATTATTCGCTTATTCGGTGAAATCACTATACATACACAATACACAGCGCATCTCTAATACATACACAACATTATTTATTTATTCATCAACAATTGATACAATAAAGATAATTATTAAACTAATTATTTGTAACTATTAAAGACAATAGTAAATGTAATTATCAGTGGTCGGAATTAGGTAGAGTTATTCATGTACTTACACTGATTTCATACAGCGAAAGAATAAAGTGGATATGCCTCAAACCCCGATATTAATTTTATTTATTTTTTGTGAGTCTAGGCTAGAAGCAAAAGTATTCGTTTGTATTTATAAAAAAGGCGAAATATGCGTATGAGAATTTGCTTAAGACTATCAATAATTTGTATTGTAAATTAATGTAAACTAATAAAATTTTTATGTTAATATTATCTTCGTTTTATTTGTCTATCTCTGACGTTGTTATTATTATTTAGTTGTAAGATTATTGGCCACATGGGATTGTCCATTAGAAATCCCGGGAAGGTCCACATTAATATCAACATTTCAATGTAAGTACATTAATAACTCTACCTAATTCCGACCTCTGGTAATTATTTATAAAAAAAGATTGGCCTCTTGACTGTTTTTAGAAATGTAGGTAGTTGTCGGATTTTTGACTGAAACACCGCGGGTAGTAATAAAATTCCTCTTTTATATGTCAAACGTTCCCCTCGTGTACGAAGGTGATGGAGATGCTTATAAGGAAAGGGGCGAGAGTGAACGAGAAGAACAAGGACGGACAGACCCCCCTCCACGTGGCCACGGAACACGCCCATTTAGACGCCATGGATCTACTACTGAGGCATGGTGAGTTGTGTTATATATTATATTTTCTGTATGCCGTAAAAAAGAAATTATTAATTAATTTATTTCCGCAATTTATTTTGAACTCTATCCACAATGTATTAAGGTTAAAAATCAAGTGGAGAAATATGACAGTTTTGTATAAATTGACGTACTGTTGACAACATATTATAGACATTTAGAAAACAATACAAATGTTAAAATCGCAATTGTAAAGTAGATGGTCTCATCGCTTACCAGCGATTTCTTTTAGGATTTGTAACGGAGCGATGTAAGGTTTTTTGGAAAGGATATTGAATTATTATACTGAAGCTTTGACGTCTACTTAATGACCAAATGATGATGAATGATAGAAAAACGTTACTTTTGAAGGGGTTTTATTTGATTGAAGTGGTATTATGTCCCAGCGCTGTGCTTGATGTCAAGTTTAAGGTGGTTTTGATAAAGTTGCGGTCACACACTAGCCCAAATACTAGCTTTGTAATCCATATGAATACATACACAAAATATTGGTTTACCCTAGTTATGAAAGAAGATGGACGATAACAGATTTATTTGAAATAGCGGTTCATGCATATGTACTATTTAAAATTACTTAAACTTTTAACCTGAATGAGAGTGGCAATGTAATATAGATAGATATAGTGTGCACCGTGGTGGTTGTGTATGTTAGTGGCGGTGGGTGGTGTTTGAATGGCGGTATTTTAATAGCGGTGTGTGAATGGCGTTATTCCGAAATGTAATTTGACATTATTCAAACAAAATGTATATTATATGGCTATAAATATATTCAACAAGCTTCCATCGAAACTAGTAGACTTACCGATTAACAGAAACATTTTTAAAAAAGCTTTGACGGAGTGGCTTTTGAACAAATCATTTTATTAGCAATTTTAGTAGAGTAGAAGTAGCTTTTAAATAAATAAATTATTATATACAATGACACTATAAATAAATTATTATATACAATGACACTATAAATAAATTATATACAATGACATATTTTATAATGTGTATGATAAAATTATTTTGTAATTGACATGGATTTATGTATTAAACATACTTGACTTATTATTTTTGTAACATATAAATTGATTCGAATTTTGAAATTATTACTATTAATTATTTTTAAACTATAAGACTGAAATAATATGTAATAGGAACTGAATCAAATGTTTTTAAGTTAATGATGTGCGAATAAAATAATATCATAGTTAATGCATGAATAGATTCAAATGTAAATTTATATATGTATTAAAACTATTGCACACTGTCAAACAGTAAATATGTGATACCCTTATTTTATGACATCTGTTACACCATATTTTTATGCAATAAATGATCGATTGATTGAATGGCGGTATGTGATGGCGGTGTGTGATGGCGGTTTGTGATGGCGTTGTGTTTGAATGGTGGTATGTGAATGGCGATATGCGAATGGCGGTGTGTGATGGCTTGTGACGGCGGTGTGTGATGGCTTGTGACGGCGGTGTGTGATGGCTTGTTACGGCGGTGTGTGATGTCGTTGTATGTGACGGCGGTGTGTGATGGCTTGTGACGGCGGTGTGTGATGGCTTGTGACGGCGGTGTGTGATGGCTTGTTACGGCGGTGTGTGATGTCGTTGTATGTGACGGCGGTGTGTGATGGCTTGTGACGGCGGTGTGTGATGGCTTGTGACGGCGGTGTGTGATGGCTTGTTACGGCGGTGTGTGATGTCGTTGTATGTTACGGCGGTGTGTGATGTCGTTATATGTGATGGCGGTGTGTGATGTCGTTGTATGTGACGGCGGTGTGTGATGGCTTGTGACGGCGGTGTGTGATGGCTTGTGACGGCGGTGTGTGATGGCTTGTTACGGCGGTGTGTGATGGCTTGTGACGGCGGTGTGTGATGGCTTGTTACGGCGGTGTGTGATGTCGTTGTATGTGACGGCGGTGTGTGATGGCTTGTGACGGCGGTGTGTGATGGCTTGTGACGGCGGTGTGTGATGGCTTGTTACGGCGGTGTGTGATGTCGTTGTATGTTACGGCGGTGTGTGATGTCGTTATATGTGATGGCGGTGTGTGATGTCGTTGTATGTGACGGCGGTGTGTGATGGCTTGTGACGGCGGTGTGTGATGGCTTGTGACGGCGGTGTGTGATGGCTTGTTACGGCGGTGTGTGATGGCTTGTGACGGCGGTGTGTGATGGCTTGTGACGGCGGTGTGTGATGGCTTGTGACGGCGGTGTGTGATGGCTTGTTACGGCGGTGTGTGATGTCGTTGTATGTTACGGCGGTGTGTGATGTCGTTATATGTGATGGCGGTGTGTGATGGCGGTGTGCGTTGTGCAGGTGGCGCGGTGAACGCGTGCGACTCGCGCGGCGAGAGCGCGCTGAGCGTGGCGGCGCGGCGCGACTCGGCGGCCGCGTGCCGGCTGCTGCTCGCGTGCGGCGCCGACGCGCGCCCGGGCACCGCGCCGCCGCCGCCCGACGGTACTGTACCGCACGCCAACACACCACACGGCTGTATATGTACTCGTATATATACAGTAACGTCGCGTTACTTACACCGTTTACAACTCGAGAAAGGCCGGAACGATTTTTGTGATTAATTTGTCCTTTTTAGGTTTAGAATAATAACCATTAAAAATATATTTTAACAAATTAAAAAATAAAATAGAGGACGTTTAAAACAAAGTCGTTTCCCGCTATCTATGCGCTGAGATCTTTTAAACTACACGAATACGTCAAATAGCTGTTTGATTATTCTCACTTCATTATAATAAATGTGTGCTTAAGTGTAAAGATACGTGTGTAATAGGGATGATGACTAATTTTTGTTTGTTTGTCCGTCAGGTAGAGTGTTAAAAAATATTAAACAAGTATTTTTTTCATTTTTTTCGTAATCATAAAATTACGGCGTTACATTGAGTTGAAATTCCGCATGACGTCACGTTAGGGTACGTTTTCTACTCAACTGTGACGTAGCGAGCCCCCACTCCTCAACTTTAATGCCTGTTAGAGTTGATGAATTCTATTTAATAAAAAAAAAGCTGTTCAACTTACTGGTGTCAGAAACTTATTAAGTTAGTACAACCGATTTATCTTAATTCGATTTTCTTTAATCTAGGGTTTTCATTTTGGTATCAGCTGGTGGCAAGAAACACAATATACTTTTATTTTTAAATTGACTGACCTAATCTAAATTTAAGCGAAATGATTAATTATGTAATATCAACACTGTATAGATATCTTTAAAATACATTAAGATTGACGAATATAGCCGAAGCGCATAATTTAAATAGTATATGTGTACGTGTGTACGGTACAGACGCGTGCGCGAACGCAGCGGCGTTGCGTCTCCTGGAGGCGGCGCGCACGGGCGACGTGGAGACTGCGCGCGCGATACTGGACGCCCGCCCCCGACTGGTCAACTGCCGGGACTTCGACGGCAGACATTCCACGCCGCTGCACTTCGCGGCCGGGTATGTTGTGTGCGCATACATACGCGGGGTTAGCGCGCGATACTAGATGCCCCCCCCCCCCCTCCGCTGGTCAACTGCCGGGACTTTTTTCATCAAATGCGCGCATTATAATATAGCTCTGTTCTGTTCACGAGAGCGATAACACCATACTGGAGCTTCCTCAGACTGGTTAACTACCGGGACTTCGAGGGCAGGACCGGGAACCGGAAAGTCACTACCGGAAAGTCCCCCCCCGGGACTTTTTTTCACCAAATGTTTGCATTATACTATAGCTCTGTACTGTTAAGAGACCGATAAAATTATCGAAGACGATTAAAAAATAGGGTTTTTCAGCACTATTAACTCTTGGAGCGCGTTATAATATCTTTACAATGTATAGTATAGAAATCGCTTTCCGTTATCTGTACGATTTTAAAATACACGACGGATTTTAATACGGTTTTCATATACAGGGTGATTTAAGAGGAATGTTTATCATGTATGATACAGGACAGGCGAAGCCGCCGGCGGAAAGCTAGTCAACTTATAATATGTAAATTGTTCCAGATATAATCGTCTGCCTCTCGCCCAGTTGTTGCTGCAGAGAGGCGCCGATGTTCACGCTAAAGATAAAGGGTAAATATGCAGTTTTTGTACACATGTCCATTAACATTTAATGACAACTTTCAACTGTAATGAATGTTGAAAACGCTAGTTTATTTATATTTTTCTTGTTCACGGAAAAATACAAAAAAAAGTTGTTATATAAAAAAAAACCTTATATAAAATTGAAATGTATTCCAGCTTTTGATGGATTACGATAAAGATTCAAAAAAATTCTTCTAATAAGTACAAAATCAGGTCTTTAAAAAAAATCCTCACACACGAATATAAAAGGGTCTAATATCCTCAATTTAAATCTATCAAGACCTTTCAATTTGACCGTTATAAAATATTCACGAAGTTCACGCTACAACTATTTGACATGTGATTGAGATTGCGTTCGCTACGTTTTTACAAGGTATTGATGAACGAATGACAAGCGTTAGTTATTGAGAAATGTTCATGCATACTCGCTGATTTTTTCAGCTTCTAACATCACCTAATAATACGTGATTGCTAATGCGTTTGGCCGCCATTACGTGACGTAATTGGTGACGTAATAGCGTCCAACATTCAGTACCGTCAACAAATAAATGTTGGTCGATGAATACATTTATTCATTTGGGTTATTTTGTCTTATATCATTATTAATTATGGCTATTTTTTAAGAAATTATCCCTTTTAATTTGTCATCGCGTTATTACTAAATAAATGTTTTTTTTTTCTATATATTCTAATGTTAACATATAACTTGTCCTTTACCAAAAAATCATCCAATAAATTAACAAACCAAAAGTTATAAAAATTACAATAAAAATGTTTTGTGGATTATACATAAGTATTTCAATATCTATACTAATATTATAGATTTAAAGAGTTTGTTTGTTTGAACGCGCTAATCTCAGGAACTACTGGTTCGAACTGAAAAATTATTTTTGTGTTGAATAGACCATTTATCGAGGAAGGCTTTATGCTATATAACATTACGCTGCAACTATTAGGAGCGAAGAAATAATGGAAACCGCTGACGAAGTCGCTGGCGGCCACTAGTTTTAAATAAATAATTTATCTCTTGCCTTTTGTGCTATCTATACTCTCTATTTTCAAATTATCATTAGTCAAGGTACCAGCGCGTCAGCAATTTACGGGACTTATATTTATGAGAACCTATTTTATAAATGTACAGCGGTCTGGTCCCACTCCACAACGCTTGCTCGTACGGCCACTTCGAGGTGACCGAACTTCTGGTGTCTGCGGGCGCGGGCGTGAACGCGGCCGACCTGTGGAGGTTCACGCCCTTACACGAGGCGGCCGCCAAGGGGAAGGCGGATATAGTACGGTTACTGCTCAAGGTAATAACTGTAAAGAAAATAAATAACGCTTCTAGTAATAAGATCGCCGATAGGGGTGTGGACAATTTTATTTTTAATACATTTTTTTTATACATGACATGACATAACTTTTGTCATGGCGTCGCAATGACGTCACAGCGCTGTGAAACTAATGTTCTATGTATGCATAAGCTGGCATTCTCTATCTTCTGATATGAGTAAGAGGGGCGTGACCTCACGCGCTGTTTGCGGCCACGTGACAACGAGTTTGAAATATTTATATTTTCGTAATTGGTTTAAGCAATATTATAAATATTATAAGTATAAAAGTGTGATTATCGGTAATAGTATATTAAACGCTACCTTGTACGTCTCCTATTTTCATTATAGGAAAATAGGAGATTATATATATATATATATATATATGACCTCAACACTACTTACTATACACCACTATTTTTAAATTGGCTTAACTTATTTAAATTTAAGCGAAATGATTAATTATGTAATAACAACTCAATATATATATAGATATCTTTAAAATACATTAAGATTGCCGAAGCTTGACGAATATAGCCGAAGCGCAAAATCTAAATAGTATACGTGTACATGTCTTCGCTTATAGATTTGGTATAAAAGTAAAAAATACCGCTTACAATTACAATAATATTGGTATATATAAACTACGCTGCTTATGGAGTGATATATTAATAGTAAATACATTATATAAAAGTACAATGACACATATATATTCTAATCAGAAATACTACTTACTTTAAAATGAGTAATGGCGGCCCTCGTCCATTAATCACGTTAGGCTCGAAAGGGGAGGGATTCGTTAAAAATCACAAAATTTCACAAGGGGTGGTGGGGGGTGTAGTCATATATCACATGTATTTATTTTTTCCTCTACGCTCGATTAATAAACCAAAAAGCGACGTCAAAAATTATGATTTTTTGTTTTTTTAAGTACACGTTTTTGGTTGAATGAAGGAGGGGATAATCTTTAACCTCACCATGTATCATAAAGGGAGGGGGGGAGGGGACAAAAATTGTTGAAAAAAAACACCACGGTACTAATGGACGGCCCATAAAGTATCTATTTCCGTAAGATAAAAGAGACGTTGTGAAAGTTTAATTTTTTTTTTTTTTTCTAAGCACGGAGCAGATCCTACTCGCCGTAACCGCGACGGTTTAACGCCACTACAACTGGTGCGAACCGGCGACTCTGATACTGCGGACGCGCTGAGGGGGGATGCCGCGCTACTCGACGCCGCCAAACGTGGCGACGCGCCCAGGGCCAGGTCTATGTGCACTTTGATAGTTGATAGTTGCCACGTCACATTTTGTACTTTGTTAGTTGTTAACTAACTATTCGTTGCCAGCTCACTTTACACCTTGATAGTTGCCAACTGATAGTTGATAGTTGCCAGGTCGCTGTACACTTTGATAGTTGACTAACTAACTATTAGTTGCCAGATCACTGTACACTTTGATAGTTGCCAACTAATAGTTGCCAGGTCACTTTACACTTTGATAGCTGCCAACTGATAGTTAATAGTTGCCTGGTCACTGTACACTTTGATAGTTGCCAACTAATAGTTGATAGTTGCCAGGTCACTTTACACTTTGATAGTTGTCAACTAACTATTAGTTGCCAGATCACTTTACACTTTGATAGCTGCCAACTGATAGTTGATAGTTGCCAGGTCACTTTACACTTTGATAGTTGTCAACTAACTATTAGTTGCCAGCTCACTTTACACTTGATAGTTGCCAACTGATAGTTAATAGTTGCCTGGTCACTGTACACTTTGATAGTTGCCAACTAATAGTTGATAGTTGCCAGGTCACTTTACACTTTGATAGTTGTCAACTAACTATTAGTTGCCAGATCACTTTACACTTTGATAGCTGGCAACTGATAGTTGATAGTTGCCAGGTCACTTTACACTTTGACAGTTGTCAAGTAACTATTAGTTGCCAGCTCACTTTACACTTTGATAGCTGCCAACTGATAGTTGATAGTTGCCAGTTCACTTTACACTTAGATAGTTGTCAAGCGTGGCGTTGCCCAGAGCCAGTTGATAGTCGTCAGGTAAAAAATTGTGTTACTTATAAACCCTTTATATTTTAATAGCTATTATTCATCACAGGAAACTAATAACGCCACAAAACGTGAATTGCCGAGACGCGCACGGCAGGAACTCCACTCCTCTACATCTAGCCGGTAAGTATTCATAAATGTATCATTAGCTTTTCCATTTAGTAGCTCGGTGGCGTAGAGGATAAGCGCCGCGACCCGCAATCGTTCTCGTTAAGCAACTCTCGCAAGGGTCGGTCACGGGATGGGTGACCAAAAAATTATTATCTCGAGCTACTCCGTGCTTCGGAAGGCACGTTAAGCCGTTGGTCCCGGCTGCATTTGCAGTCGTTAATACCCTCCAATCCGCATCGGGCCAGCGTGGAGGGTCATGACCCATCCTCTTTAACCATCCATAAGGAAGGCCTGAACTCCTGCAGTGGGGACGTAAAAGGGCTGATGATGATAGCTTCCCCGTGTGCTCTCCTGAGTTTTATTTGAAACTGATGGTAATGGTTATTTATTTTCGTCATTGTCACAGCCGGCTACAATAATTTGGAGGTGGCCGAGGCGTTACTGGAGGCGGGGGCGGCCGTCTCGGCCCGGGACAAGGGCGGTCTGGTCCCGCTCCACAACGCGGCGTCTTATGGCCACCTGGAACTTGCAGCTCTGTTATTGAGGGCCGGTACACCGCCTAACGCCGCTGACAGGTCAGTGATAACTGGTAGATGTCACAGAGTATAATGAGGATCCCAAATATACCTATACTCGTAGTCATTTATTTATTTTTTGCCTAAAACTAGAGGCAAATGGCGGAATTAGTGCCATAGAGGTATTATTATCTCTCAGTCATCCAGTATGTGTGATTTTAAAAATTCTTTCACCTACGGGAACCTACATCATATGCGGTGAACATAGGCTATAATTTATCCTGAAAAACAGCAAATAAAGGGATAAAAATGGGAGTGAAAGTTTGTATAGGAAATTAAAACGTTACCATGGTAACCATTCTTAATGAAAAATGCTGCCTTTTTTCAGATTTCTCATATAAATATACCATATAATAATACTATAATTACAGATGGGGCTTCACACCTTTACACGAAGCAGCGCACAAAGCGCGGACGCAGCTTTGCGCGCTACTGGTGAGTTGTAGTAACAGACAACAGGGGAAAACTATTTTAAATAGTTGTTTGGATACATATTGTTTGTTAGTCCGGCAGATTATTAAAGAATATTATATATACGTATTTTTTATATTTTTTTCTTATTCAATAAATTACGGCGATATATTGAAATGTCGCATTACATCACGCTTTTGTACATTTTCTACTCAACTGTGACGTAGCGAGCCCCCACTCCCCAACTTTAATGCCTGTTATCTATGTTATTTCTTGTTTAAATTGCGGTGACGGAGAAAGAATACATAACTCACCGCCCCTTCCTTTCCTGTGGGTGTCGTAAGAGGCGACTAAAAGAATTCGAGCTCAGATCTGCTCGCAACTGGTGGTAGGGTTTAATCCCGCCTGGTTAGTTACCACCGTACACACATGGTGAAAAACCCGTGAAGTGCTCGCTCGTAGAGCGCGTTTCGGGATCAGCCAGCGTACAACCAGAGCTCGGGACGACATTGCCGCGATTGTTTCGGTCCGGTGGGTGCCTCCGTCGAACCAGTGCCAGGAGGACTGCATCGACCCGCCAGCCAGGGAGACCCGTAGAAACGGCTGACCGCTGGCCGCCCGTGGTACAGTACAGGGGCCCAAGCGTGCCTAACCAGCTCGTGAGGCTGCCCTATCATGCCACGCATAATCTTGGAGTGGACCGTCGTGCCGGTTGGTGACCGGAGCGTGGGTCCCGGCGGCCACTCCCGGGGGGGTACGGGGGCCCTTCCGTCTGGCGGATCGGTGCTACTCCTCTGTGGGCAACACCTGGGGAAACAGGCGCCCATATTTTTGACTGGAGCAGTCGCGACAATGCCCTCCCGCTTCACGTCTCCTCACCCCTTATCCTTATGGCAGCCACAGCAACACGTTCCGGTCGTACAGCGGTGCACAACCCCACGCCTTCGCTGTTTGAGGTTGAGTTCTCTAATATACGGGGACTCCATGCCAACCTCAATGCTGTCCACCAACACCTAGAGACAGCACGGCCTGCAATGTTGTTTCTGACGGAGACGCAAATTCTCCGCCCGGCCGATACAAGCTACCTTCACTATCCCGGCTACGCACTTGAAGAGTCCTTCAAAGCGAAAGCCGGTGTATGCTTGTTTGTCCGGGCGGATGTTTGCTGTCACCGATTGCGCTGCCTAGAAGACCCTTCCTTTTCCCTCCTAGCGGTGCATATAGACTTAGGTCATCAGACTCGAGTCTATGTGTGCCTCTACAGATCCCACACGGGCGATGCGGAGACAACTCGACTTTATGACCACCTCAGTCGGGCGGCAGATTACGCGCAGGAGCAGTATCCTAACGCAGAACTGGTTTTCTTGGGGGACTTCAACGCTCACCACGAATCGTGGTTAAGTTCCTCCAAGACGGACCATGCGGGGAGATCAGCCCACGCATTCGCTCTCACGCATGACTTGACTCAAATGGTCGATCAGCCCACCAGGATCCCAGACATAGTCGGTCAAACGCCTTCCTTACTGGACCTTCTGCTTACGAGCCATCCCGTCGGTTATCAGGTTGATGTTCGTGCCCCACTGGGCAATTCCGACCACTGCTTGATATCCACCAAAGTGCCGCGAATCGAGCCCCCTCAACCTCCGAGGACTCGACAACGCGTATGGCACTATGGCTCAGCGGATTGGGACGGCATGCGCGAGTACCTTGCATCCGTTCCTTGGAAGCAGCGCTGCTTTAGTGAGAAGGATCCGACAACGAGCGCCGTTGCTATTACTGAGGAGATCGGTATTGCTATGGAATACTACATTCCGCACTCCGATCTGATCAGTATGGGCAAACACAACCGCTGGTTCAATCGCGATTGTGCTAACGCTGTTGCATCTAAACAGCTGGCATATCGAGCTTGAATCAGGGGTCGTGCTCGGAGGGATCCCGATATCGACTCAATAAAAGCAGCCTACAATCAGGCTTCCAAGTCCTGTAAGAAGGCTTACATCAGAGCGGATGCCCAGCGCGTCGCACGTATTGGCCATGAGCTAGTCACGCACCCTACGGGCTCCCGTAGCTACTGGCGCCTCGCCAAGGCCGTGCAAAACAATTTCTGCCAGCCCTCGCTGCCACCGCTTCGATGTCCAGATGGAACATTAGCTCACAAGCCGCAGGAGAAAGCCGACCTCTTGGTAAGCCTCTTCGCGGCTAATTCCCAAATCAATGACTGTAATGCACTGCCACCAACGTTACCTTCTAGTGGCTTCACTATGCCTGATATTCATATCAGGCAGCGTGATGTGCGTGCGGAACTACAGTCACTCGATGTCCGGAAAGCTAGTGGTCCTGATGGCATTCCTGCGGTTGTTCTAAAAATGTGTGCAGCGGAGTTGACTCCTGTACTTACGCGCCTATACCAGCTATCTCTTTCTTCGGGTCGTGTACCTGAGGCTTGGAGAGAGGCCATTGTGCAGCCAGTGCCCAAAAAGGGAGATCGGTCAGACCCTGCAAACTACCGCCCTATAGCTATCACCTCTGTGCTGTGTAAAGTCCTGGAAAGGATTATTAACTCCCAACTGATCCGATACCTAGAAGATCACTCCCTTGTAAATGATCGTCAGTATGGCTTTAGACCAAAACGATCAACTGGTGATCTTCTAGCGCACGTCATGCACCTCTGGGGTGAAGCTATCGACAAGCGCGGTGAGTCCTTGGCTGTCAGTCTTGACATTGCTAAGGCATTTGACAGGGTTTGGCACAAGGGACTTATCTCCAAGCTTCCGGCCTACGGTCTGCCCGTTCAACTCTGCACCTGGATAGCCGACTTTCTGCGTGAGCGTAAAATCCGTGTTCTTTCTGACGGATGCTCTTCACAGCTTATGTCAGTCAACTCCGGTGTGCCTCAGGGCTCCGTTCTATCCCCTACACTTTTTCTGCTGCATATCAATGACATGCTTCCACTTGGAAATATCCATTGCTATGCAGACGATAGCACAGTGCATGTGGGATATCACGGGGCTCCTACAGTCGGACGGGCGGAAATCCTGGAGAAAAGGGAGAATCTTGTCATTGAGCTCAATCACGTTCTGGATCTCATATCGAAATGGGGTGCTGAAAATCTGGTTGAGTTCAATGCCAAGAAAACTCAGGTTTGCGTATTTACCGCCAAGACCCCTCCATTCGCTTCCCTTCCCTCTCTTCAGGGCACAACCTTGCCTCTACAGAGCAGCATCAACATGCTCGGGATGGAAGTGCGCTGTGATCTGAATCCCAAAAACCACATCGAGTCCGTTATTAAAACAGCATCTCGTAAACTCGGTGTCCTGAATAAGGTGCGGCGTTTTTTCACGCCCGAACAACTGTGCCTGCTATACAAAACGCAGGTCCGGTCATGCGTGGAGTATTGCTCGCACCTTTGGGATGGCTCCGCTAGGTACTTACTCGATGCTTTGGATAGATTGCAGCGCCGCGCAGTACGCATTATTGGCAATGGTGAAGTCACCAAGAACCTAGAAAGCCTGCAACTGCGCCGAGACGTTGCTTCGCTCAGCGTCTTCTACCGTCTCTACCATGGTGAATGCTCTGAAGAACTCTTTTCGCTTATCCCTCCATCTCCCTTCCTCCTCAGGACCACACGTGCTGGTTTGCGTTGCCACCAACTAACTGTGGCAGCGATTCCTTCGCGTACAAAGAAATTTGGCGACTCATTTCTTTGTCGTACTACCAAAAAATGGAATTGTCTCCCGGCCCATGTATTCCCTCCTTCCTATGACATGGGGTCCTTCAAGCGGGGCGAGAAGAAGCACCTTGCAGGTCGGCAAGGTGAGGTTGGCTAGTGCAGTACCTACGTACTGTTTTCACTAGCTGTCCTCACGTTTGGACTACGCCTCCGCTTACCACCAGGTGGAGCGCAGTCATTTGCCCTCCTATACAAAAAAATAAAATAAAAAAAAAAAAAAAATAATAAAAAAATAAAAAAAAAAATCTAATATTTTGTTATAATCGGAATAACTATATAGAATTTCTTTTTTTTTTCCCAGGCCTCACCCCTATTTGTAGTAGCAATAGCCCTGCGATTCTGTAAAAATCCAGACCCGAATTCGAATTCACTCATGTGTCAGAATTCACGAAACGCTATTGATTCCATTTTTGTATAAAAATACAAAACAAAATTGATTGAATCATACGTGTCACAGATATTCTATCCATGTCATTTCGAAACTCACTTCACTTATGCCACGTAACGTTATTACCCCTTCAAAGATGAGCGGATGCCACTTTTTGAAGTAGATTCGAATATGGGTTTAGATTTATTTAGATTTTTACTTTATAAATAAGGCATGTATTATACAGGGTTACTTTTTTACGAAGTTGAATAATGGCATATGGCTATTGCTTACTTATTATTTTATGCGTGAGTTTCGCTAAGTTATTTACGAAAATGTGGACGTATAATAATATAATTTATCTCTAGTTTAGAATTCTACGAAAGTGTATATAAATGTCTTAGGAATTTTATTTATTTGCGGTGTTAATTTTTATTTTCTGTTGACATATCTATAGAATTAACTAAATTGTGCGCGCGGTGGCATGTGTGAATCATCCTTTTAAAGTACGTGTACACTGACTTTATGTACAGCCAAATACAAAACAGTAATTTTAACAAATTGAAAATGAAAAAGTATAGATGTGACGAGCAGTAACTATCGTAAATTAGTATAAATTATTTTCTTTTAAAACAAGGTTATAGGAACCTACTTTGAGGAATTTATAATATTTACTCTTTGTGAAAATAACTTAATTTGTTAAATACATGTTTGTTGAACTTATTGAATCGCTACTAGAAATTTCAAACTATGATTTCATTAAGATTCGCTGCTCTCGACAAAGGTTAGTTATGAAATCTGATACCATGTCAAAAAGTTTTGTTCGTGAAAAACGAGACATTTTCGATCACGACTGTACATGCAAAAAAGCGATAAGAACACGTGTCGCTCTGGCGACGACTAAAGCGTCACTGTGAGGCGTTCAAGTATTACATAACTCAATTTACGTTACAGGGATGTGCGTTACGCAATATTAGTTTTTTTTAATTGAAAACAAAAATATGCCATTAAGGTCTCCCAAAGTAAGGTAAAAGGTAAAGAACATTGCTACAGCCAGTTTTATGAAAGCGAGTTCATACCGTAATGTCCTTAAAAGAGAGAGATTTGCATCATCGGTTGTTCATGGCCCAATAAAACCTCTATACTGACTTGTTAACGCAACTTTGCCAAAAAATGCCAACCAACTTTTCACTGTTAGTAACTTTGTATAATGTTACGTAACGTTTGTGGAGAGGGGGGATCAGAAAAACATTACGGCGCGTTACATGGGAGGGGAGGGAGGGTTAAAAATCTTCAATTATCGCGTTACGTAATACTGGAACGGTGCGGTGGCGTAATGCGCTGTGACCAGCGATCGTTGTTTGTTAATGTCTTTCCCAAGGATCGGTCACGGGATGGGTGACCAAAAAAATAATTATCTTGAGCGACTCCGTGCTTCGGAAGGCACGTTAAGCCGTTGGTCCCAGTTATATTTGCAGGACGTTAATACGCGTGCAGGGTCATGGCCCATCCTCCTTGACCTTTAATAAGGAAGGCCTGAAATTTGCCTTCGCCTATGCACATATTTTTTTGAATAGTTTGGAGTAAGCTTTTATATAATCTATGAATTTTTCAGAATGGTTATGCTATCTAAGATTGTAAAACTCATATAGTCTGTTTCTACTTCTATAAATACCGGTCGTGGCCCAGTCACAGCACTGTAGTTTCTGCATAATAATTTTCTTCGTTTTAAAAGGGAAAGCTCGTTCGGATTCATTCTTTATGAGATAAAAAGGTTGCTATAAAGTACATCGGGGTCGTCATGTGACGGGATGTGAAAGGGCTGATGACGATGATGAATGCTCAAACGGCCCCTTACAATCCGAACTATCTATACGTACGCAACAGTTGGCGCACGGCGCGGACCCGTACCTGAAGAACCAGGAGGGGCAGACGGCGCTCGAGCTGGCGGGCGCCGCGGACGTGCGCTCGCTGCTGCAGGACGCCATGACGGGGGCCGCGCACGCGCCCCCCGCCGCCGCCCCCGCGCCCCCCGCGCCCGCCCCCGCGCCCGCGCCCCCCGCGCCCGAGCCCGTGCTCATGCCCAGCGGGGACACCGTGCCCATGCACCTGCCGGTCAGTGTACACTGATATTTGCCTATAGATCTAATCATTCTTCGAGTTAAGTGTACTTTTATTATTTTGTTTTTTTTTTCTGGTTTTTTCTGGTTCACCAACGGTCACTACTGTAGTGATCACTCTCTAGCTAAGTAACTGTACACTGTTTGGAGAATAAACAATATTTGATTTGATTTGAAGTGTGTCGGGGAATCTTTTGTAGATTAATAGAGGCAGTTCTACAAAATACTTTATAAGTGAAACAATTTTTGGAAGGTTTCATCGCGTTTGTATTCAGATTTATTGAAGTTTCTTCACTTCATTTCGAGAAGTAACAATGACTTTTTTTTATAATTAAAATACTCTTAGCTCCTATCTCATGCCGGTTCAAACCGAAAAGGAAGATTACTAACCGGCAAGAAAAGAATGCCATAAACTAAATATTCTAATGTCAATGACCAGTATTAACCAAAAATCGTTCAGAAAATTAATTCATAGTAGCAGTGCACGGATGTTATAAATACTAACACGATGCACCAGTGTTTCCCAAACCTTGTAATTTTCACCCTGTCCGTTCGTGACCCACTTGATACTTATAAACCTGACCTAGAAAAGTTTTATTAAATTATTATTGCCTATGTTTAAGAGATACCCCAAGGGTCAAATCTGGGCCTAACTTTGTTTAATATATTTATTTGAAAAATATACTTTTTATTATATTAATGATTTAATCAAAACTCTATAAACGTTAATTGTAACATAATTACATTTCCATAACTTTTTATAATTAGGTTGTGGCCAGTAATTATTGGGCCGAAGGATCTCGTGGTAGTTTAGAAGACGCTGCAGGTAGACCAGCATCAGCTCTGTCCACATCAGAGTCTTTGCAGACTTTCTTATCCAGGTGAATATTAAATGATTCTTTGGCGCCTCGCTACCTTTGTTACTTCAACTCTAGAATTTAATTATATCCTTTATAAGCAGTGATGGTAGATGGATTAAATGGTGAAACTTGTATTGCAGGGGTTAATGTGATAGTAGCTGGATTAATTTGTGATACTTGTATTATAGGGTTAATGAGCTCTCTTGTCATTTCTATCAAAAGCTTAAATAAAATCAATAAATAAGTTTGCATTAAAACTATATTGTAGTGATTGTAAAAATTATTTTAAATAAAAATCTAAATATTCTGCGAAAGCAATTAGCTTATTCTGCCTATTTGCTCGTATATTTATAACATTATGTGTATGAATAACGTGGATAAGACATTTTTGGAAGTAATATTATTGCTATTCGTTTCGATATCGAAACGGAGCTATCGGAAATCTATTTTTATGCCTTGAAATCAGTATATTTTTTTTGTAACATCACATACATTGTTGAGATTCCAAGATGAGTAGCTAAAGCCTCCGTATTGTGAAGTATCTGAGACAACGAAGGTACCACATCACCTAGACCCGAGACAATAAAGAAAAGTTCATTTTCTACATTGACCCCACCGGCAATGGAACCCGCGATCTCAGATTTCGGCTCGGTGTCTCGAGTGAGTGTCGGTAGAGTGTGGTCTAGTGTACGTGTACGTATACGTGTATGTATACGTATACGTGTACGTGTGCGTGTACGTGCAGCATCGGGCTGGAGCAGCTGTGCGGCGTGCTGGAGCGCGAGCAGATCACGGTGGACATCCTGTCGGAGATGTCGCACGAGGACCTGCGCGCGGTGGGCGTGGCCGCCTACGGGCACCGCCACCGGCTGCTGAAGGCCGCGCGCCACTCGCTCAGGGCCGCATCAGGTACACGAACACGCTGGTTTATAGCACATGTAAACACACAGATAGAATAGAAATGTAATTGGGAGTTATCAAGTCGTACCTGAAGTACGACTTGATAACTTGAGTTTTAGATATGCGCCGAATAGTGGTTTCACCGAATAATATTCAGTACACAACGTGGTACTAATAGTTGTCTCATAAATTAGTTAATTTTTTTTATATACTCGTATATATCTATACTAATATTATAAAGCTTAAGAGTTTGTTTGTTTGAATGCACTAATCTCAGGAACTACTGGTTCGAATTTAAAAATTCTTTTTGTGTTGAATAGACCATTTATCGAGGAAGGCTTTAGGCTATATAACATCACGCTGCGACTATTAGGAGCGAAGAAATAATGGAAAACGCGGACGAAGTCGCTGGCGGCCATTACAAAATATAGAAAAGAAAATTAGTAGAGACGCCGAATACTCATTTGATATTCAGTATTCGGCGTGTTCTACATCTTTTTCGCTATTTGAATTTGACCGAATATAACTGCTAAGTAGATTATTTACTGATAAAACTTACATGTAAACACACGGGTAGTATAGAAATAAAGTTGGGAGTTATCAAGTTGTAATTAATTTTTAGATGTGCGCCGAATAATATTCGGTTCAAGGTTTACCGAAACGGATATTCGGCCTAATTATTCGGTTTACCGTTTCGTTGTTTTTTATTAAACCGGAGTGTTTCTCGGCGCTTTTGGTAGTATAGCGTGTTTATAGTGAACGATTATTACGCAAGCAAGTAGCCTATATGAAGAAATAAGCAACAGACTCTTGCTGGAGAGAGCTTGATGGTTTGCACTATAAATTGGAATATGTATGTTTCTTTTTGCTTATCTTCTATTTTATCTGTTGAGAGTGTGCTCTTTAAATGAATTCATAAAAAAACTTAATTTAAAATGTTACCTATAGTTAATGATTAAACGAACTTACCTGTACGTGAAGTTCAATCATAATTATACGAAGGCTTCGTCCGAAGAGATTAGCATATAACACTTGTAGTATCGCATAGAGATCGCCACTATTACACTATATTTGAGGGTATTTCCTCGGTTTTATTTATAACTTTTTTTTTTATTTTTATTTTAAAAGGCGGGTAGATCTATTTAACCTCCCAGCTCGAGCAGCCATTTTGACTCATTTAGTTTAGAGCTACATGTAATATTTCAGGACAAGAGGGGTTTATATATAGAATAACGGGAGGGGGGGATGCTAATCTCTTCGGACGAAGCCTTCGTATAATTATGATTGAACTTCACGTACAGGTAAGTTCGTTTAATCATTAATTATACTCGGCTTCGTCCTCTTAGATTAGCATATAACACTTGTAGACTTTTAGAGCCAAAATGTCGTGAAATATTCAGCTACAGACCATAATGAAGGTAAATAGAAACAGCGAATTACTGCTTCAGAAAAATAATCAACAATTATATATTATTAATTTATTGAACTATTCAGCACAGCTTCAGCAAAAGATACATTATCTTGATCAACGTTTAAAGGCCTATTATAGAATTTATAAAAGGTATTAGAGGAGCCAGTCCAGCCAGCAGTCCTGCGGACGGTGTCAAGGCTGACACCGAGTCGGTGCGCAGCCGACGTGGCGGCGTGCCGCGCGCTGTGCGCGCCGAACACCGACACGTCGATGCCGCTCTCTGCTAGCGTGCTCCGCACCCAGCGACTGAGGGTCTGGGTGGATACGGCCGTGTACGGCTTACGGAAGCTTATAAACAGCGTTTTAACATCTCCTCGCAATGCAGAAGTCTTAGCTTTGTATGCTAATAGCGTTCTTCCGGGGCAAATTGCCGGGTTAGTGCTATAGAAGGGTAACTTTAGCATTGGTTGACATGAACCGATCCTTGAAGTTTTGATTAAGCTTGGAATCGCAATAGTAATCTCATCCTGGGATTCTGATATATTATCCAAGGTAATTTTAGACATCGTTTGCATTCGATGCCCGGTTATTAAAGCCAAAAGTGTAATTAATTTTTTAGAAATTATTTCAAGAGAAAGATCATCATTTGGGTAATGATTTTTTAAGTAATTTAAAACAGTCGAAGTGTTCCAAGTCACATCGTACTTCGGTAAAGGAGGTCGAAGGCGAAAAACGCCCCGGAAGAATCGTTTGATTCTATCATCTTGACCTATGTATTCACCTATTATCAAAGCTAATGCTGACCGACATGTGTTGAGTGAACTGTACTGAGTTCCTTCTGAATATAACTTAGCTAAGAAATTAATTACATCCGGAGTTTGAGCATAGTAAAAATCAACATTACACATTATACAATAATTAAACCATTTCTTTAAATAAACATCATACTGTTTAAAGGAACTTGGTGACAGTGACGCTAATACTACATTTAAGGCGGAAGTCGGAACGCTTCGCTTCAAGAACGCCGTCCTGATAAAACTCCGACCACCAGGATAAGTTTGTTGTGTATGTTGTGTTGACTGGAAACATGAGAAACAATCAGATTTTCATTTGACTTAAAAAATAACAATTCTGATACTAGAAGTTGTTTAAATAGGGGGTACCAAGGTTGAGTCGGCCATTGTGGTACTACGACAATACCCTGAGCTTGATCAGCTACTATTTTTCGTAAGGTTTTTAATATCATAGAGAAGGGTGGGAATGCATAAAAGAAGTACTCCGTCCATCTCACCGTGAAGGAGTTGATTGCATGTGCCTCAGGGTCACGATGCCATGAAATAAACGTAGGACATTTGCAGTTGATCCTATTAGCGAACAAGTCTATAACGGGCTGACCGAATTTTTGGACAATGCGACGGAACGCTTCGTTTTTGAGTTCCCACTCTATATCTGGGTGTATTCGCCTGGATTCAGAGTCTGCTTCTTTATTGTCTTCTGACCGTATATAGGAAGCATAGACAAACAAATTACGTTGCTCACACCACTGCCACAATTCCTTAGTTACTTGTGTGAGATGGGGGAATTGTATACCTCCCATTCGATTAATGTAAGATATAGCAGTGGTGTTATCTATACGAAGCAGAATCTGACAGTTTTCCGAATTTCTGGCGAAAACCTTTAAACCGAAAAAAGCAGCCAGTATTTCCAGATAGTTGATATGCTGGCTACTTTCTTGGTTACTCCACTGACCACTCGCCCGGTCGTCTCCACAAACTGCACCCCACCCCGTTGTTGAGGCGTCTGTGAATATTTCCAGATCGTAGCTGTCCTCTTTGATCTTATTAACCGAGCGTTGAATCGCGTGATACCACCAATTGAGGTCTGACAATACATTGGCTGGAATTAACATTTGCCGCTCGTAATCTTCGTGGTTTTGTAAACTTAAATATTTTAGACGTTCAAAATATTTTGTGTATAACCATCCATATTCGATAGCTGGGCAGGCTGAGATGAGAAGACCTACAAAGCGCGCAAAATCTCTAATCTTGCATTGTTTTACGTTGAACATTTTTTCTATCTCTGTCTTTATACGATTCACTTTTTCTGCAGGCAAACTGACCTGGAAATATTCGGAGTCGATAATATATCCGAGAAACACGCACATTGTGCTGGGAGTTTGACAGCTTTTCTCTTCATTTAAGAGAAATCCTAGAGCTGATAGTAAATATTTTGTGTGTGTAACGTTTTTTACACAATCTTTGTAATTCTGTGCTATAAGTAGCCAGTCATCTAAATAGACTGTAGAAATAAAGCCTGCTGCTCGCAAGAGACGAGCGACTGGTTTCAT
Source organism: Diatraea saccharalis (assembly GCA_918026875.4). NCBI lineage: Eukaryota > Metazoa > Arthropoda > Insecta > Lepidoptera > Crambidae > Diatraea > Diatraea saccharalis. The sequence goes on along the minus strand of OU893351.1, from coordinate 5,015,371 downwards.
CACTTTTGTGAAAACATAAGGTGCGGTGCTTAGACCAAATGGCAAAACGTTAAATTCGTACAAGTCAGGGCCCCATTGAAAACGCAAATATTTTCTATGATCTTCATGAATTTTAATAAGAAAATATGCATCCTTGAGATCAAGCTTTGCCATAAAACAATTTTTAGTAATCAACTTCAGAGCAGTACGTAAGTCCTCAAGTTTGAAATGGGTTGTATTGATAAATCTGTTAAGTTGTTTTAAATTCAGGATAAACCTCTTTTTGCCATTCGGTTTGGGCACCAGAAATATACTAGAGATGAATTGATCATCGCATGGTGCGCATTTTGATACAACGCCTATTGAAAGCAGCTCATCTATAGCCTCGCAGAAGTGGTGACAATCAGGGTCATCAAGAGTTCGCGCCTGAGGGATGCAAAACTGAGATACAGGCCGAGCAAAGGGTATTTTATACCCCTTGATGTATGAAAGTACATAAGGATCGCTAGTGACGAGAGACCATTGGCGGTGGAAGGCAGCTAGTCTGCCGGCGTGACTTACTGTTTCTAGCGGCGACTGGAGCGTGGCTGCGGCTGTGACTTCTTCGATGAGCTGGCGCGCGGATTCCTCGTCACCGCAGACGTCGTGGTTTCCTTTGCCCTCGAAACTGCTGTCTGCTTGCGGCCCGAGGTCCGCCAGTTTTTTGACGAAGTGGGAGCTGGTTTAGAATTGGCTTTTGATTTCATAAAAGAGTTTGCTGCCTTAAGATCTGCACCTGATTTGTTTATAGCTTTTGCAGCTTTTAGTGTCTCTTGCAAATTTTCGCCAAATAAAAGGTTGTCAATTTTTGCGTTTTTCATTTGCTCCTTCATTTCATTTTTTACCGATGATAGGACGTAGTTGCGTCTTGTCAAGGAGTCGTTATGCTGACAATCGCAGAGCATACGACCGGTATCTATTAGCAGGCGTAATATGTCAGGGTGTTTTTCATTAAGTGACAAAAGTGAGGTAATGCCCTGACTGAGAGATGAAATTGCCGCAGCCAGCAATTTCTGTTTCGTTTCAATCGCTTTGTCCCTTTTAACGACCGGTTCTGTCAAGGCAGCTCTGACTTCTGGGTTTAAAACTGGTGCATTAATTAATTTACAGTTGCTTGGTATGAGATATTTTTCAGAAAGTTCTTTTCGTATCTCTTTTTTCAGGCCCGCGGTCGAACAGTGTTCAAAACGAATGGCAACCTCCTTGTGGATTTCTGGGCCAAAATTGTTAGTTTGCGTCGGATCTATACCGAGTATTTCCATCAGGTCGTCATCCAAAGCATTTTCAGTATCACCTTCTACAAAAGGCTCGAGTTCGTTCGGTTGTTCGACTCTAGAAGACGATCCCGGCTGCGCTTGGGCTTGGATGGCCTTGGTGGCAGACGCCCTGGCGGCGACGGTGGCGGGCGCGTGGACAAGTGCAGTGGATACAGTCGGCGCACAGGCTGGAGCAGCGCCACCTATCGATGTGACGGTTTGTTGCGCTGTAGGCGCCGACAGCGGCGGCGGCGATGGGGCGCGTGGTTGAGTGGGTGACGCGACCTGCCCATACAGTGCAGCTACAAGGTCACCATCCGACTCGTGGTTGCGTTTTTGTGAGTTATGTGCCGTATCGGTTTGGCGGTCTGCAACCAATAAATCATAATGAAGGAAATAAATCATAATTGTTTGAAGCGATAACAAAGTAGCCCCTAGAACTACCCATGCGTATCGTAATACTAAGTTAAGGTTTGAAGCAGTCCCTAGTACTGCCCACTAAAACCTATAAAACGCCAGACTTGCAGCTTCAAACTATATTCATTTCAGTTCAAAAAACAGTGGGTATATTCGATAATGAAAGAGATAGCCCCTAGGACTAACCACGTCATCGATTTTTCTGGTCAGAAGTAGCCTCTAGGACTACCCACAGAAACCCATACTTTCAGTTGTTTCACAACTTGTTTGTTGGTAAAAGTTACCAATATCTGCCAATAGGTTAGAAACAGCCCCTTAAACTGCCCACAAAAAACCTATATGTAGCCAGAGTACGTATTAGAGTAGGAAATACATAAAGAGACACGAGCCTCACATGGTCATAGAAGCAGCCCCTAGAACTGCCCACAAACCACTATCATTATGTATTTACATATATAGTACACATTAGAATATATGAACGAATTGAAATACCTTGTGGTTCCGACCGACGAATTGGACGGCGGGAAGGCGACGGCTCCGGTGATGATGATGATGAACTCGATGACGCAATCTGCATGACACGCACTCGTTTTCTACGCGAGCTCGAACTATAAACTTCTCTTTCTAATTTTTTCAATTTATCTTTTAAATATTTAAAATCATCACTATTTTTACGCTTTGGCATTTTATTTGTTCTTTATATAACTTTTTATAACAATTTATCACTACTGAGTAGACGCGTGCAAAGTGGCGAACACTAGAAACGCGAATGAGTCAAAATGGCTGCTCGAGCTGGGAGGTTAAATAGATCTACCCGCCTTTTAAAATAAAAATAAAAAAAAAAGTTATAAATAAAACCGAGGAAATACCCTCAAATATAGTGTAATAGTGGCGATCTCTATGCGATACTACAAGTGTTATATGCTAATCTAAGAGGACGAAGCCGAGTATAATTTACTATATAAACATTTATAATTTCGTAGGATTTTTTTGACATTTAATATAACATAAATTTTATAAAAGAAGTTTTGTCTTTAATTCTATTGTGTAACGAATGGAATACAAGTACTCGAACCGAATATATTCGGCACCAAAACCTAAACTGGTTTTTGTGCCTGTATACAAATAAATAAATAAGTAGCATGTTCTAATTTCATTCTAATTAAGCGCATAAGTAGTTAACTAGTCAGCTAGTTGAAATTGAGATGTTGGATTAGATTCTATTTGTATATAATATTTTATATCCAATCGAAATCCGTCGCCAAAAAAGTTTAAGAAACACTGTGCTACATTTTTCACTGCTCACACATAATGGATAACAATATAATTGTTGGAATATTTGTTTACGGCGTCTGTTTATTTATAGCCGATGCATAGATACTTTATTTTACATTTATTTAAAACTCATTTATAATTTCAACTGAACAATTTAATTTTCAACATGTTGTGGGTAATATGAGTATCCTTTGATGTTTACATAATTTAGTAATTTACTGTTAATTCAAATTGAGCTGTATTGTCAAGCTGTAAGGGTGATTATAGCGTACACGTTGTGTTGACAGAGTGGTACGGCGGCACTACTCTAGTGGAGGTGTCCCCCACCACTGACGGCAGCTGTGACAGCGAGTACACAATCGTAGAGAGAGAGATGCAGGTAATAAGCTTGCGAATACCTAACAGCAGCAATCCGCCCCCGCCAAACGCGACTGCTTCGGTACCCAAACATGTCCTGGACTATCCCGACGACCAATTCAGTCTTGCCAAAAGACAACAACACGTAACACACTCGCCGATAGGCCCGCGACGACCCGGTCTACAAAGTACGCGATTCACCAGGTACAGATATGTGCCAGGGCGTTTTTCTCCGCCCACCACGATACAGGATAATTAGAGCCAAGGTCCGAGCCTTTAGAGACGCCCTCCAATCATTCCGACCCCCAGCGTCCGACACGAGAGTCCAGGGCGATTCTTTGATGGAGCAGAGACACCCCCCAGTGGGGTGTTGCCCTCCTAGAAGATAGTCTCGAGGACGATCGTCATCACGGCTTGAGGTACTCAGGATCTCGCCGTCCCCTTAGTCCGGTTACTCTGTAAAGGCCATCTTAGGCCAATAGTAAGACACCTTCATAAAAAAAAGATGTAGGTAAACATCTTATTTAATAGTACGAACTATCATTTAAATAATCTTAGACACACGTGTATTATTATAAATCGAGAACGAACTGATTTATCTCAAAAAATGAAAAATCAACATACTGTAAGGATTGTCCTCGTCTGATGAAGATTAAAAAAACTGCGAGATAGTATGAACTGGGATTTATTTCTGAGAAAGCAATATATTATGAGTACAGGAGTGAATCCGGGAATCACCTTACACGCGGTAAGCACCAGGTCTCAGTAGCTTTAGTGTTCAATTGTGAGATTATTCCAATACCATAATTTTAATGGGGAATTATTAATAAAATAAAATGATACAATTAACTGTTTTCGCTAGATGACGCTACTGTATTATTAAAACGTGATTTTGATTACTTGAATGTTTGTCGTCTTTACTGTTTTTCTGATTTTTATCAAAGAAAGTGGCTTTTATTTTCAATTTTACGGTTCCATAGACAACAAACTACCCTTATAGTTTCGTCATGTCTCTCTGTCTATCCGTCGGCAGCGGTTTAGCTAAAAAACGATTTATATTCGAAAAGTGTAATTTAGCATGGCTTACACTAATCACGCCGGCAAAGAGGTAAAATAAAATCTTGAAAAATAAATCCCCCTCCTTAAATGTAGGGGACATGTAAAGTTAATGCTGGGAATTTAAAAGAAAACATTCGTTTGTATTTATTGCAAGGCGGGTCAATTCTACAGCGCACTAAAATTGAAAGAAGAGCAACTGGACTATTCTATGAAGACATGCGCGTTATACACACACACCGGTAGATTTGTCATAATTGGTTCCCTACTGCGTAGACCACGCATAGTCTCGATACTGTGCGGAACCCACTAATATTTAGTAACTATCGTCGACGGACATCTCGAAAAAATGTATTTAGTAGGTAGTAATAAAAATTGCATCATAATTACCAGCATATGAATATGTCCCACTTTTGGGCCACCCACCACGCGGGCCCAGTGCGGTTTGGTGGATATTGACGACTGCAGATGTAGCCGGGACCGCGCCTGAAGTGCCTTCCGAAGCACGGAGATGCTCGAGATAGGAAATTTTCGGTCACCCATCCTGTGATTGGCCGTAGCGAAATTTGCTTAACAACCATATCTCATATCATTAATATCCCACCAGGCGTCAGTACGCGCTCACAGAGACCACGCCGGTGGTCACTTCAGCTGTTACAATGTGGTCAGGGTAAGTTCATATTTTTGTCTATTATTCTAATGGCCATTCAGGTATTTAAGTTTACCATTTTCGAATCAGCAAAGACATATGATATTATACGTAACTGTTGGCAGGTGAGGTCCCAAAACGTGTACTTTTTCTAGTCTAGAATAGGTCTGTATAAACTCACAAATAAGTATAAATACTATAATTTATTTTAATATCACAAATTCGTAAGTATCTTTGTAATAAAATGTGGTACACAGAAATATGGATATGCCATAACCCTCCACGCTGGCCCAATGCGGATTGGAGGCTATTAGCCACTGCAAATGCAGCCGGGACTAACGCCTTAACGTGCTCCGAAGGAGTATCTCGAGATAGTGTATTTTTGGTCACCCATCCCTTGTGAAAGTTGCTTAACAATAACGATCGCGGGCCGTCACAATTATCCACTACGCCACCGAGCTACTTTAACTACTAGCTAATATTGTGAAGAGAAAAGATTCGATTGTCTGTTTGCATTTAATAGACTTTGAACTTCCAGTAGTTTAAAAAGGACGTGACGTCACCCGCTCTTTGCGGTCACGTGACAACAAGCATAATATATGTTCTTTCATAATTTGTTTAAGAAATATTATATTAAACGCTACCAGAAAAATAATAATATGTATTTATTTTCGTTTACTGTCTACATCCGTATTGTGTAATCTATTGTCTAGATACAAAAAATAGTGAATGGCCGCTTATGGGAGAGGTATCAGCATAGACGGAAGGAAGTGTCCGAGGAGGCCGGGGCTCCAAACGAACGGATGCTCTTCCACGGATCACCGTTCATCAACGCGATAGTGCAGAAGGGCTTCGACGAGAGGCACGCTTATATAGGTACTGTGCTCTAGAGATAAGGTCTAATTTACTATGACAAGATGTTTATTACTTATACTACAGCCAAATTCGATGAAGAATGCTTACTAACAAAGCGTTGCTTAGCAACCAGTGACAGGCAGATATTAATAACCTTTCTAAAGTAGACAACATTATATTTTTTTTTTCTATTCCAAATACTACTTTATGAAATATTCTAAGCAAAATCGAATGTGCTATGTGTTTACATTACAACGCACATGTCACGTGTAAACAAAAACTAGTGAAAAATCATTTTTTACTTATAAATGTAATACTTCATAAACTTGATATTTATAAATAATGCTATCAATTCACAATGCTATAGACACATTATTATAGGAAATAAACAAAAATTCGTTTTAAAAAGTAAAAAGGAATACCGAACTTTCACATTGGGTCGACTTACATTATGCGATCGATTTAAAATGTAGTCAAATTAAAGGAACACGTTTTACAATTGTTGACAACTTTATTTGGAAAGTTAGTTTAAAACTGCAAACATGTTTCTTATATCTATACTCTTTATAAGTTATAGGGCTGTCAAGTAAAAATATTTTGAACTTTATTACTATTTTTAATTATTTTTTTGCCAAAATATTGAAGTTTAATATTGAATATAATTAATTTATGGCATTAAAAAATATTACTTACAATATTACAAAGTAATGTGCAGTATCCTGGTGAGAAATAACAGTTTCATATATTGTTTTGTCATCTAAGTCATGATGACCCTGATTTGCTGTGTTTAAATTTATTCTTCATCGAATTTAAATGTAATGAGGAAACTAATTTGGATTTTTAAAAGACTCAGGCTTGTGGCTGATTTCGAACTTTTACGATCTGTTTACTATGCTTTGGCTCAGTCTCTTCTTTCTTATTGTATTAGGGTATGGGGTGGCACATGCAAAACCTATTTGATACACTTAGAAAGAGCACAGAGATCACTCTTAAAAACTATGACCTTCAGCCCTTATAGGCATCCGACTAGTTTACTTTACAAAAACTGTCAAGTGTTAACTGTCAGACAATTGTACGTACAACAAATGATACACAGGCAACACAAAGTCACACCATTTGATAAAGCTACTTATAACAGTAAACGCATAATTACTAACATATGCTCACCTCTTAGATGTCGGACGACCTTCGCAAGGCGTCAGCAAGCGAGCATGTTAATTTTATTATATAATAAAATAAATAAAATAATCACACACACACACACACGCACGCACGCACGCACGCACGCACGCACGCACGCACGCACGCACGCACGCACGCACGCACGCACGCACGCACGCACGCACGCACGCACGCACGCACGCACGCACGCACGCACGCACGCACGCACGCACGCACGCACGCACACACACACACACACACACACACACACACACACACACACACCCCCACCATTGTTTTTTGTTTCCATAATTTTACTTCTCTTTTTACTTTATTTTATTTTTCTTTATTTTCTTGTAATGGTTCATAATTTATAACACGTGGATTGATATGTTCTCTAAGATGGTAGAGGAAACTGGTGTCTGAAACTCAGGTTTTATATACCTACCTCAGATGTCAGGGTGCTCATAAAATGTATCCTTATCTCTTTGTGAAAATAAAGAATTATTATTATTATTATTATTATAATGTAAGATTTGGTATCCCTCGAGACCAAATCTAATGTACCAAGGCATGTCCTTTATTACTAAACGGGCCATTAGAGGAAAAAATCCGTGATCTTGTTTAGATTGATGCCATATTGACCGGGTAATCTGTAGATTTATGTCACACCCCTCTAAAACTAATATCGTTCTTTATATGCATAAGGTTTAATTCTCTATGTTCTGATGTAAGAGGGGCGTGACGTGACTAAATATCGGTATTAGTGTATTAATACTACCATAAAAAAATGTATTTATTTCCGTTTATTTTCTATCACAATCCAGTTTAATAATGTCAGGCTAAGGTTAAACTTGTACAGGTGTTCTGCCATAGATTTCTTATTCAAAATCAATATCAAAATAATATTAATACAAATAGACATCTATCTTATTCTTCTATTCACATCCTGCCACCTGCAGACCATGGGTCTCTTTGGCCCGAGGTTAAATTCACTGCTGTTCCAATGCTATGTCAGTAATGGGTTTCTCTGTATGTTTGTGTGACAGGAGGCATGTTCGGCGCCGGTATATATTTCGCTGAACATTCTTCGAAGAGTAATCAGTACGTGTACGGATTCGGAGGCGGGACTGGTTGTCCCACGCACAAAGACCGAAGTTGTTACCTATGTCACAGGTGAGAGAGTAGCAATTTCATTAGCAAATAATATAAGAATTATTGCAACGGTTATTCTATATGATGTTAACGTATATATGAAGTATATGTGTGTAGTGTGAAGTGTAATATAAACATTATACAATATATATAAATATTATAATTTACTTCGATTTTGGACTTTATTGTTTTTTTTTCATAATAAAAAAACAAATAAATTACACAATATTTATCAATCTATAGGACTTAGGACATTTGCATCGTGTTATTTTTTATTAATCTACTTCACAGCTATATCGAATAATTAATACAACTTATAATTTGGTCGCTTTTTTATTTATTAACAAAAAGTCATCCATAATTTAATAAATTATTATTTAATAAGTTATAAATTCTAAACAGTATACAAATAAACAAAAAATGTTCTGTAAATCGCATAGAATAAATATAAATATATATTTTTTTGATCATAGAATTTTCTCTATTAGAACAACCATATTTAGTAGTTGTTTAAAACTAATTCCCCTTTCTAAAATAGAAAAAGTTCGTGTTGTGTTTTATAATAATCAAGCTATATTAATCAGTATAATTACCGATGATAATAATTATCACTCCGAACCCTGGTTGAAAATTCTTTGGTTGCTGGTCATAGTCTGTGCATATGTATAGGATATATACACCAAAGAAATTTGTAGTTTTCTTAGCAAATTGTAATGTGACAAATAATAAAATCGTAGAAGCATCGTGTGACGTCATATTTCAATAAACAAGACGTCAACGTAATGATGCGAGTGTAACCACTACTTGTGTTTTTTTGAAATCTTAATAAAAAAATGTCTGTCCTTTATTTAATAATACGTTTTGGAGAAAAGTAAATCTGAAAATGGCAGTTAGTTAAATGTTATCCCAAAACAGTCAAGAACTTAAACTAAAAAAAACGTAATAACTTAAGAAAGGGGGGGGAGGATCCGGGATCCAAACAGTCAAGTACCTAGTACCTAGCCGGTGATGGGATGTTGTTATGTGTTCCGTAGACACATGCTGCTGTGCCGCGTGACGCTGGGGCGCGCGTTCCAGCTGATGAGCGCGATGAAGATGGCGCACGCCCCCCCCGGCCACCACAGCGTGGCGGGCCGGCCCTCGCAGGGGGGGCTCTGCTTCCCCGAGTACGTGGTCTACAGGGGGGAACAGGTATCTCACCACGACACTATATAAATATCTTTTTATTGTATCTGGTCAATTTTGCGTTCACAATGCTATACTGGTAAATATTCTTAATGAAAATGCTTTAAAAAATCCACTTAGTCCCAGGTACTCTGTCATGGGATTCGAAACCATAACCTTTCGCAATTCGGGCGGCTCTAACCACTAAGTTAACCAGGACCTAACATGATTGATGAATTTTTCAAGCACTTGTTAATTTTTCGCTACTACAGATCAATTTTACTATCACAATATCAGAGTACAAGGGACAAAGTGGATTTTATTGAACTTTAATGACCAATTAAAAATACTACAAAAGGCGGACTTAATCAATCTTTGAAAAAAGCGACAATAAATAAATATTAGACAATGTCATATACATTGCCGACTGGGAAACGAATCTTGTTAATTTACTTTGAAATTAAGCTTTGTTACAATGGTAAAAGGTTCTAAATAATTTATTATGTTACAGGCATACCCCGAATACCTGATTACATATCAGATAGTGAGCGCCGAAGGTAACTCTGGCGCTGTTTGAACAGTATTGAACCAGTGTGTGGGCTGTAAAATTAATCTGTATATATTTGAAAAGCGAAACAAGACTCATAGACTGGTTAATCAAGAAATCTCACAATAAATTGCAATTAAAAAGTAAACATCATGGCTGAATGGAAATGGATTCATTTGCCATACCGATAATGGGAAAATTAAAAAAAAAGAGATGTATAGTCTGTGGGCGTTAGATTGAATAGTCTATTTTATAACAATTTTATGTATTAAAATCAAAGATAATTTTATTTATTAGCAAACTAAATAGCAGTTATTAAATGGAATATTTTTTTTAGCAAATACACTTGCTCATGATTTTAACATGTCTTTTAAGACCAAAAATACATTTTCTGTTTGAAAATTTATAGATTTCTGATGTATGATAAAAAAAAAAGAGTTCGTTATTCTTGAAAAACATATAGCTTTTTCATAATATACTGCTTAAGGTATAATCGGTCTTCCTTCGTGTGTCCAAGTGTTTCCTAACCTAATTGTAAGTGGCTTATAGTTGGTAATTTTCAATGATCAAAATGAGCCGGCAGAGGTCGCCCGCCTTTCTATCGACCAATAAGCCATTAGTCAACTGACCCCTAGGAAATCAAGTAATAATTCCAGAACCCTTTCTAACAAAAAAAATGACAATAATATACGAATAATTTATTTTTTAATATTTGAAAATTAGAAACATTAATTTTTTTTTTTAAGAAAAAGCACGTCGATACGGAGCTTGTGTCGCTTTTTTGCAAGTACTATTACAATAAGTATCATTAGCGATTTAGATTGAACTAAGTTGTATAGAAGTGGACGTTCGCTGTGCCAAGTAAGAGCATATAGTAACGTTTGATGGCATTTATTACTCGAATAATATAAATAACGACCTCAGGGGTCGCGGACCACAGATTGGGAAACACTGGCTTAGTGGAATGTTCATTTTGTGCATCACTATTTTATTTACACAGAATTTCTTATCTATTCTGTAATTTTGAAGAATTGGATTCCAATATAAATATGGTGGAAATGCTAATGCAAAGATATAATTTACGTCATGAATTTCGACTGTATTTCAATAGTAATAAAGTCTAATATACCCTGTCTAGTACTGTTTGGAAACCTTAGAATTTCTATTCACAACTAGAATGAACAAAATGACTGTATTTAATAATAATATCTATGTGGAGCTCGAAATAATCACGAGATTGTCGCGAATGTTTTATCTTTGTTTTTGTAATAATTACAAATTGTAAGGTTGTAAGAAATTATATTTAATAAAAAAAAATATATTATTGATAAATGATTTTTTGTGTATTATTTATTTCCTCAATGATAAAATAGGGCCGAGTTTGCAGCAGATTAATCATTATTTGCGTGATGAGCAGAGGTCGGAATTAGGTAGTTATTTATGTACTTGCATCGAAATGTTGATATTAATGTGGACTTTCCCGGGATTTCTTTATTTCTTTCTTTCATTGATGTAAGTTTGGCAACGTCGTGCGTGCAATAGTTTAAATTGTGTAAAAGTAAATAACTTTTTATTTAAAAAATCACGGGATTTTTTCTGCTCTTTAAAATTAATCTCGGGATTTGAGGCATATCCACTTTATCCTTTCGCTGTATGAAATCTGTGTAAGTACATGAATAACTCTACCTAATTCCGACCACTGGTGATGAGAAAAGATAATATGATTCAGACATTATAATGTAGCAAATTTCAGTAAATATGGCGTGTCGTGATTTTTTTTCGCCACGTACAGACCTCTAGTGAATCATGAAAGTGTGAATTTATAATCAGTCTTGTTCCAATAACCGTAAGGCTTAAAATACAACGCCTTAGATTCACATTTATTAAGTTAATACAAAATAATAGTGTTCATTTGTTAGAAAAACTGTTTATTTCAACTATTAATTACTTTTAATAAATAAAAAACAGATAAATTAATATTTTTTTAAATACAACGATAAAATTGGTGACAATACTGTTCCTAGATTAAGTTTTAAATCCAGATAAATTCCGTTTTAAATTCTGTAAATAACAGATTAGAGAGGTACAATAGAATTGGAAGCATTCTTAAACTTGATGTTTAGATAATAATTTTAACATTTTTTTTAGAAATAATTTAATTATTCACCTACAATATACAATCAATTCATATAACTTGAACAAATTTAATAATTTCAAACATTCATTGCTACGTACTTCAAAGTAAGAACTACGTTGTATTACCATACATTCACAACACATGATATAACATTTAGGTATAATAACTGTCAAAATATTTCTAGGGAAGGCCTATGTCCCATTAATGGGTTGACTATGTAAAAATATACGAAAGCCATAAGTTTCGTTACAATAGAAATTAAAATCTCTTAAGTTGACTAATTACGTAACTTCTTCTCTTTGGTATTTATACAATTTACTACATATTTAATACCATTAGATACTACTACGTATAAAACTTGTGACCATTCTAAATCTATCCCGCTCACACCATTACACACAATAACAGACGGTAAGATGAAGAGTACAAGTTGGTTTAGACCAGAGGTTCCCAAACGATTTTTTCTCGTAGACCATTTAAAAAAATTATTGGTTTCGGTGGACCTCCTGCTGCTACATTTTTACCATATTCCCAAAATTCGTAGAAAATGTGAAGATCTAACGATGGAAATTGGCGACCTATTTTTATTTCACGCCAACGTAGACCCCCGTTGAATCCCTCGTGGACCACTTAGGGAATCACTGATTTAGACCGTCACAAGATGGCGCTGAGGTGCAAAGTGCGAAACGTGCATCGCGCTTACAAATTTCTATGCAAATTTCCTATTTATAAGGATGAATCGATACCATCCTTTGTTCGATTAAATTACTAGCATCGAATTAAATTATCGATATTTGTGTGTACTCGAAGCAATTTACGAAAACTTGAAAAATGTCTCATTTATAACACAGCGTCATAAAGATTGGCCAAAAAAATTCCTTCACCGTTTAATTCTTGGCTATTATTAAGAGGGTAGATTTAAAAATTTTCTTTTATATTGGTCGGGTGCGATTGTATTGCGAAGTGTGATGAATCCACCCATTTAGTTCATCGAGCACCAGTGACGAAAGTTTTTCCTCTTTGTGCTTTAATTAAGATGTGCTAATTATTATATTTGAGCATTCACAATGCTACCTACGAAAATATTCTTATTAAAAAAAAAGTGCTTAAATACCCACCTTTCGCTTTCCGGGCGAAAATTTTAACAAGAATATTAGATGTTCTAAGTTTCGAACTGAACCTTTATAACCGTGCTATATATTTTCGTGCCTTGCACAATAAATATCTTCATTCCTGTAGCAAGGGGGGTACTATGGGTACTATCCTGAGGACCATAATACAGTGAGTGCTACCAGAGCTGGTGACATTCACTTGCAACGATAGTTGGCCAAGTTTAGTGGAAATTATTTTGTCTTGATTTCTTCTATTCTACATTACAATTCACACAAGAATATCAAAACTATCGATGGTAGTACTAAGTCGTATCGATTCATCCTTAATTTTAAAAGAAAAATGTTTTCTAAAAGATTTCGTTAACTATATAGTGATCAACAATATAAAAAAATCAACTAGAATACATAAAATCAGGCGCAAGGATTCATATCACCAGTCATATTCACATGAGAACACGTAACCTTCTGCCCGGTGGGTACAGGTATTCTAAACAATTTCCCCTGTGGCATACACACGCACACTTTAAATTGGCCTGTCGCTTGCTTATCAGTCTTATTAATAGGCGACGCTATAGGTAAGTATCTGACGTCGACGAACACTCCTTCTTTACCGCTCAATACCACGGAGCCGTTTATAGATTTGATGTATATATCCTGGTCGGCGCTCCAGAATAACTCCTTGGATTCCATGTGAGTGCCCTCCGAGCCACGGAGGTGTATGGAACCATCCGAACGGACGGATAGATCTTCGTCCACTGGCGCTGTGATACGTTTAGTTGACACTTGCTATGGAAATGAAAAAAAAATGTAGTGAAGAGTACCTATTGAGGTGGTGGTAATATTTCAACAGTTCTGTTCTGAATTAGTAAATTCGTGAGCACATTCATATATCTAAAAACGATCTAATATATAAAGCAGCATCTCGATCTCTTAAGATTGTGTTTGGAATGGAGTTATGCAATAACTTTTATTAACAAAATTGTCTTCAAATTTTGAGGCAAGGGGCCATCCACAAATTAAGCGGTTACACGCTTACATGGGGTTTGTGTGTTTAAAAATCGTGAAATTTATGGATGCTAACAGGTATAGTGGACGGCACGTAAGTAGAACCAAAATGGCGTATTTTCCGCGCATTTCCCGGTGTCCGGTACACTGTGTTGTTGTTTGCGCGTTGCGTCATGCGCAGTAGCCATTTTTGGTTCAACTTATGAACCATTTACACTGGACAATCCAGTAAGCCAGTCTACTAAACGTTCGAAACCATTCTTTTTCAAATACTTCCTGTATTTGCAAAAAGCAAGCACTAAAAAGCACCTCACTAGATGGCGACTTTAGCAAAAGTTGATTTTTGCACAAAATAAATGGACCAAAGATAAATCATTTCCGTTCCTTTTAACTGACACATTAAAAAACTGAAATTTGCACAGTTTGAAACTTAGATCCTATTAATATTATAAATGTGAACGTTTCTTTGTTTGGATGTTTGTCCGTCAATCACGCCGAAACTAATGAACGGATTTGATGAAATTTGGTATTAGCTGACTTACATAATAGGATACTTTTTATCCCACTAAACATTTCCCTAGGGATCACGTGAACGAAGCCGCTGGCGAAAGCTAGTATCAATATAAATACGAAAAAGTACAAATAGAATATGAGTTGTATATTGAGTTTTGAAAATTAATTTACTTTACACATGAAGGAAAACCGGTAAGGTTGTTATGGCGAAATCAAGAAAGTACCGTAGCGACATCTAGTTTGATTTTGGGAACTAAATGTTTTTTTTAATACTTCCTCATTGTACTGTCTCGAATACTGGTTTGAGGATTTTCTCCTTTTACCCAAGGTCAATACTGGGGTACGATCAGTAACTATCTAGTCCTGCCATAGTATATGACTTCCTAGCGAATATTATGACGATATATTGTTTAATATGACTACTTTGACATGTTTTTTGGTGGATTGAATGGAAATTCAGACAAATAACTAAGTTGTAAGCACTGCTATCAAATCCGTATTCATTCTTCCTGCTCCGTTATTGAAGTACGTGACAAAGTAGTAAAATGAAATGAAATAGCGTTATAACATCGCTAAGGTGTCGCATTCTGAGACTAGAGTTATACCTAGAGGAGTTGCAGTCACTGCTGTACTCATATCTGGTTGACATTGGCTACAATAGGGATGTAGACAACTTTTATATTTTTGTTAAATAGATATACACGAAATATATCTAAAAATTATTATTCATATAGTTAACGCCACTTCTGTCATGGCGTCGCTATGACGTCACGGCACTCTGAGAAGAATATCGTTCTATGTGTGCATAAGATTGAATTCTCTTCAGTTCTGATATGAGTAAGAGGGTCGTGACGTCACGCGCTGTTTGCGGTCACGTGAAAACGAGCATAAAATATTTGTTTTCATAATTTGTTTAAGTTATATTATAAATATTAAGCACTACCAGAAAAAAAAATGTATTTATTTTCATTTATGTCTACACCCGTATTTACGCGGGCAAAGTATATTTATTTATAACTAGCTATTGTCCTTACTCTAGGCAAAGTAAAGGACAATAGCTAGTTATATATAAAGATATTATAATAAAGTCTGTATCCGCCCCTGATTGATATAAAATTTTACTTTATTAACACTTACTTTAGCGTGTATATTGTTGACGCCGTCTGGTATATTAATTGCGGGCGCGGCTGTGCTGAACACAGTACGACCCGAGTCAGGGTCCACCAGCTCCAGGGAGTTGACGCCGCGAACGAATACACCGGACGAGTTCACAGTTAACTTTGTATCGGGACGAGACAGCCTGGATATAGGAAAAAATTTCGCTAATATTTCGACTTGTGCATTGTTGTACATCATCACTACTTTCAAAGATGCCAAGTGACATTTGAGGGTATTTTTCTCTGTTTGAAATATAATTCGTAAGTGTTTGAGTCATTAAAGTAATATTTCAGAATAAACATGTTTTCTTGACCTAATTATAATTTTCCCTTTTTTTTATCCACGTAAACGCTGTCCGTCATATTCGTAATGTTATTGTAATATGTACACAAAACAAATGCATAGTGTAGAAGATTAAAGCATGTCAATAAAACAAAAACAATGCTAACTAACGTTTGATTATGAAATAAAAAGATATAAATAAGCTAGAACAGCTCAATCTTGGAATTTGATTTATAATTAAAATATTATACAAATTATCTGTTACTTTGGTGTTAATTATTGTAAAATTCAAAAATCTGAAAAGAGAAGGTTCTGTGTTGAACTTATTGAAAAAATCTACTGCTTTCTTCTAACATATAATGGTTTTGTTAAACAGGCACGATTTTCGTTATAGTGCAAAAAGGGTAGTAATGCTTAGCTAATGCTGACACAGGTTCATGGTCTGGAGAGAGATGATTTTCAGCCACCCCTATCTCTCAACAATGTTAGGCAAGAGCGAGAATTATGGGCTGATTCTAATTGCCAAATCCTATCCTATTTGTATTATAAATGTGAAAGTTTCTTCATTCGGATTTTTGTCCATCAATCACGCCGAAACAACTAAACAGATTTTGATTAAATTTGGTATACAGATTTGGTACAATTTGGTATACGGATATTTTTTATCTCATTAGGGATTACGCGGGCGAAGCCGCTGGCTGAAAACTAGTACATAATATAAAAAATGAAATCAAAATAAAGACTCTCGTGTACTGTGACATCATGATACAAAACAACATATTTAAAACATAACTAGAGAGAAAACTATCCTAGTATTGTGTGTGTATATAGTTTACAGAAATTTATTTTACTTTATTTTACAGATAGTTTTGTTAGGGAAGGCAAATGTCCAATGCTGCACAAATAAATGCTGATTGAGAAGATTACATGCCCACACCACTCTAATGAGAAGGAAAAGTCTACCCACTAAAAACGAAACCTCTACTTGAAGCTGACTCCATAACCAAATGATACAAAATTTACCTCCAGCAAGGATGGATACCTGGTTTGCAGATTAAAGTTGACGGAGCCATTCTCACTGGTGATCATCATTGGTACATCCTTGAAACCTTCCAGCAGTCCATCGCGCTTGTAAACATGCTCGAGATGCGCTTTACCCATCAGTTTGATAGCATTGTGCTCCGGAAGAAATTCCATACTTTCCATACCTACAAAATAAGGAAACAGTGTAATTTATTTTTTTGCTTATATCAAATCAAGAATCAAATCAAATCAAAAGATAGTGCCATGAATGATTTATAGAATATTTAACCTTATATTACAAACAACTGTACAATTTAATAGATATTTTGTTTCTGTTGAGTATTATGCCATTGGCAAAACTTTAAAGTTAACTAATAACTTTGATAAAAATAATTTGATATGATATTACACAGTTAATACAGATAATATAGATGCATAAATACATAAAGCCAACATCGTTTTGTATTTATGAGACAATGGTGATTAATGTTTATGGCTAAAATAAAGATATGGTGGAAATTACCTTGCCCAAGACGCAAAACAGCAAGTATGGTAAAAGTAAGAATTAAATTGCCAATGGCAAGAGCAAACAGCAAGCACACTAATGTCCAAAATGCAAAAGTCTTGCGTCCTTTGTGGACGGTCTTCGTAACATCATTCCCATTCTTATCAGAGTAATTTTTAACATTTCCACGTAAGTCATGGAAAACTTGACTATGTGCAGGGGTTTTTGTAATGAGAGCTTTTTCAGCACGGTTCCTTTCCAGAGTGCCTTCCGACATTGCTTCAGAAGCGGGAGAAACACCACGCAACCCACTCAACATAACAAAACTCACTTTATTTGAGTTTGCTAATAAAGATTCATAAAATTAAAAATAGCCCAAATATTTTCACAACTTTGACAACTCAAATTATTGAGCGAATATACTGCAACGTTATTGGCGGAGAATGTAGCCAATGAAAAATATCTTCAATAGCTCTGAGACCTAACATTTTGGCTTCTTCCTTTACTACGATCCTCGATTTTAGAAGTTATGTCTATGGTTTAGGATATTTTTGAACGTAAGTTTGATAGTTGTGTAGTAATGCCAACCTTTACAAATAAAAACTTTGTAAAACTTTTGACGTTTTCTTGACAATTTGCTTTGTAATCATGGCGTCAGAACGTTATAGTTTTTCTCTCACTACTTTCAGGTAATTATAATGTATTTACTGTGATTAAACGTGATAATTTAATTTAATTACAATCATCAAAATCTTAATTCACCGAAATACCAATTGCTTGTCCATTGATTGTCCCGTAGCAGACAAATTCTTCTTTTTATTATGCGATACTCAAAAATTTATGATTGCATAGATTCTTGTATACTTTTCACAGCCCGTCGGGAAAATTGGTACAAATAGAATATGCTCTAGCTGCTGTGGCCGCCGGCGGCACGTCCGTTGGCATAAAAGGTTTGTATTTTCCTAATAAGTTTGAGGTTAGTTTCAAATTGTAATGATTTGCATTTTCAGTAAAGTCTAATCATAATAACATAAAGTATAAAATCTAGAAGCTTTATAATATTTTCCTTTATTTTACAGCCTCCAATGGAGTAGTTATCGCTACTGAAAACAAGCATAAAAGTATTTTATATGATGAACACAGTGTGAACAAAGTTGAGATGATCACAGGACATATTGGTAAGTTTTGTTAAAATTTAATTGATAATCAGATTACAATGGCAACATGTTTTAAATTTATTCTGTGTATGATTTCCTCTGATGGACAGCAGTAAAATCTAAACCTAAATCAAAATTATTGATTTTGAAATTGTAAAACTACAAAAGTAACATCTTCACTATTTTTTTTTTTTACCTAACTTGGTTAAATTGGTGCTCTGACATTATAAAATATTTTAACTATAAACTGTTTATATATTATAAACTATTTTGAGTCTTGCTGTTTTATGCTGGTGCTAAGAAATGAATATTATTGATAAAAAATCTCAGCTGTGCCAAAATAAAACACTCAAAATCCCACTTGAATTTTTTCACAATTTTATTTTAAATTTCTTGTTTTAAGTTGATAAATATTTATGTTCTTGGCAAATTTATTTTATTGACATTTCTCATAATATATTATAACACTTAATATGTCTTTCTCACTTCTTAAATTGCAGTTTTTTTGTTTATTAAAGGTATGGTGTATTCTGGCATGGGTCCTGATTACCGTCTTCTGGTGACACAAGCCCGCAAGATGGCACAGCAATATTATCTGATGTACCATGAACCTATACCAACTGCTCAGCTCGTACAGCGAGTAGCTACGGTCATGCAAGAATATACACAATCTGGGTCAGTTTTAGTATTATGTTGGATAAATTAAAGAGATGTCCACAGTTTTCATGGGATTGAACATATAAGTTAATTTAAAATAGCTTCATAAAGCAACTAAAGAACATAAGAACATTTAATGACTTGCATAGCCAAGTGGTTCGCACGTCGGTTTCAAGGTGTCGCCATCACTTAGGTCCTGGGTTTGTTTCCGGTCGGATCAATGTAGAAAATGAATTTTTCTATATTGCCACAGGTTTGGATTGTGGTACATTCGTTATCTCAGATACATAATACGAGGGCTTTAGCTACACATCTTGGAATCTGAGCAATGCATGTGATGTTATTTAATTTTTAAATTTGATTTTGAAGGACAAACATTATTATACAAAAAGTGTATATTTAACAGATAAATTTAATTAACTAAGGTACTATAGTGTCTTCTTAATAGATAGAAACAACGAAACAACTTTTAACCAGTTTCATCGTATTTGTATTTATATGAACTGATGTTACATTATCAGTTACCATTTTATATTCATATACATAAGTATAGGTCACTAAGTGCACCCTTTAGTGATAAAGTTAAACTTCAATCGTGATTGAACATACTCTATTTTGCAAAAGTGATGACCTGATGACATATAAACAAATACAAACAGAAAACCGCTTCCATGGATAAGTTTGTATTAATTTAATTGTTCATATTTCAGTGGTGTCCGTCCATTCGGTGTGTCTCTGTTGATATGTGGTTGGGACGGTGATAGACCGTACCTCTTCCAGTGTGATCCTTCAGGAGCTTACTTCGCATGGAAAGCCACTGCAATGGGAAAGAACTTCAATAACGGGAAGACTTTCCTTGAGAAAAGGTATACATTCACATGTTCATAATTTCTTATTATTTTTAATACTATATTATAAATAAACAAATATTTTATTTACACACAATATTTTTAAGGATAAGTTCCTGAATAACATTTGATTAATCAATATACATTTTTCTGATGCAAAACCTATATTAAACTAACAATATTAATAAACAAATCTAAATATTTGATTGTTTGTTTGTTTGATTTTTTTTTGCATCAAATAGATTCCGAAACTACTGGACTTATTTTAAAAATTTTGTAGTAGTGAAGACAAGTGCTTGAAAAAAAAAACATTGTGCTTGCAAAAAGACGTTTTCCCCAACCTAATATAAATATATCAATATCAATAAAAATCATGAAATAAAAACTTTTTATATAGAGCAGAACTGACTTCAAACTTTTAAAATGTGATAAATAATACTTGTCTCAAAAGACTTATTCAAGAAAATAGTATTGAAATTGGGCGCCTATCATTTAATTTTCTTGGTTCTACTTTTTTACTTTTTATAAAAAGAATCCCTGTTCCCTATTGCGATTTATTTTGCATATGATTAATTTCCAGCGTCATATACAGATGATATTTATAAAATGTCTATTAATGATTCTCAGGTATACTGAAGAGTTGGAGCTTGATGATGCTGTTCACACTGCCATCTTAACATTGAAAGAAGGTTTCGAAGGTCAGATGACTGCTGATAACATCGAAGTTGGCATCTGTGATGCAGCCGGCTTCAGACGACTCGAACCAGCGCACGTCAAGGACTACCTGGCCAATATACCATAACCATTTATGGCACTGAACAGTTTTAAATAAATAAGCCTTTTTCTGTATGGATGTTTTTTTACTATTATGTCCCATAAATTTATAAAACAATAAGTATTATGTCTTGTAAGCCGATCCTAGTCCCTGCTTAAAATCATCTGGAACCCGCCAAAAGTAGTGGTCATTTTTAACCCTAATAATTTTGAGCTTATTTAAGATACATCTGAGGTTACGGTTGAATAGCGTTTAGCAAGTTAAAACTCCCGCTTATTAATTTTATAGGTAATACCAAAACAGAAAAAAAACATTTTTTTAAGGATGAAAAATCTTTACTCCATATCGGAGAGAGCTGCCGGGTCATATCGATTTACTGATTCGTTTTCAGTGTTAAAGATTAATTAAATTAGTTTTTTCCAGTCAATACTCGATTGTTAGATTAATCGAGTCATTTATGCATCCCTAGACCAAAACAAAAATGACATTTCACTGCTTGCTTGTGACATGTATCTGTTTATCAAAACATAACCTATAAAATAGAATGTAGTACATTACATTAACATTTTAAAATTCGTTGAAAATGTCGATAGATACATATTTTTGTTTTTGTTGTTTATCGACTAACGAGCTATCGTGTTTATACAGCAGCGATGCTACCACAAATTATGCCAGTCTCCTACAATCTCTATTTAACATTTCTGTAAGGGTTATTTATTATTATTCAGTTATTATAAACAAACTTTCCCCCTGAGATGTTTCCATAATCAGATTATAATAATGTCTCATTAATACACAACATAAATTCATTTGTGGCTTAAAAGTTAATCAGATTTAAAAATGGTTACATATCCAATTAAATGACAGATGCATTTAACATATACAATAGCTATTGTTAATTATTGCTAAAATTAATTGTAGATATGTTCGTACATAATTAAGGCATCATTTAATGTAAATTTTATCTTAATTTTCAGATATGTCTAGAAGATTACGAGTATGACAGCTACATATGTGATGATTGCGCTCAAAGTCTCAATGGGATACAAAAATTTAAAACTCAAGTATTTGAAACACTTAATATATTACAGAACAATGGCTGTAAGTTTTGTTTTCATTTCATTATAATTAAAGTTTATAATATATATCAGGGGTGTCAAACTTAAATTATCAGAGGGCCATTTAATAGATTTGCACCCAGTTGCACAAATGTACATTAAATTTTAATGACAACTTTAAACACTATGTTCTGAATTGAAAATTTGTATTGGTAATGTTACTTTAAATTTGTTAATTTTGATGAATGTTTGTGTGTCTGGGTGTTAGAATTTGTAGTGTAGGCAGGCCAGGTATAATTAAAAACAATGGTGCTGAAGTAATATTAGAAAAATATTCATAATTAACACTCTCTTGCACTACTAATGAAATTACTTATAAATAAAAGTTATGCATTTTTAAATATCTATAGAAATTTCAAGTGCAGTCTAAAATCTTTAAAAAAATCTGTTATACATATTGATTGCAGGCCGGATTGTGGGGATTGTGTTATCTTAATTAAAATATTAAAAATAATAAAAAACTTTTAGCTCACTTTATAAAGGCAGTTAGGTATTTTTGTGTAAGTTTATCTTTATCATAAAACATCCAATTAATATAAATATTAAGGTGTGTATACACACATTGTGAGGTTGTTCACAAGCTATGCATTGTGAATCAGTTTTGCTATCTGGAGACCTGTTTACCTTGAGAGCATCTTTGGATGGTACCTTGTATAAATGCTGTCTTTTCACATGGCTGAAGTAATAGAATGAGACTGAAAATATATATGTTAATGTTTATTATTATTTAGGCAACAGGCAAACGTTCATCAGACAGTCTTCGCCTCTCGGTTCTTCAAAACCGATCAAAATTCTACAGTCAATCGTTTACGTTACACGCGACTCGATTGTGGAATTCTTTGCCCGAAGATATCAGACGTTCACAGTCGCTCTACTCATTTAAATCTAGAGTTTTTGTGCATTTTCTGTCTGGTGGACATAAAACTTAAAATCTTAATCCTTTATCCTTCCTTCTTATAGCTGCGGTATCTTCTGCTCATGTTGGCTACTGCGTATTTTACCCATGTATATTTATTTTATTATTTTTATGTATATGTGTATATGTATATATATATATATTATTATTTGTTTTTTTCATTTTATATATTTAGTAGATGTTTTCCCTAACTTTGTGCATGACCCACAATCACCTGCCACCAGTATCAATCAAAAGGTTGCCTGGAAGAAATCGCTGTTCAGCGATAAGGCCGCCCATTGCACAAATGTAATTAATTTTTTTTTTGTTCCTTGCAATGTATTTATTTTTACTTTTTTTGTGCAATAAAGTGTTAAATAATAATAATAAAGATATTATACACTTTTGTGAAGATGAATGAATTAGAATGTATGGGTAACTGGTTAAAACAGCCATTCAATTGCACGTCTAGATTTCTAGTTGAATCATTATGACATTTGGTACTCCAACAAGATGGCTGAAGCCGAAAAGCCGACAATATGTTGATTTAGTTTTGTTATCTGGTAAAAAAATATATGTGTCCCCGGTGAGTTGACAGTTAATTAGTTGGCTGATCTTCGTTCGGCCGTATTGTATAACGTAGGCTATTAATTGAATGACGCCACTTGATTACATGGCTAGCCTCCCAATAG
Organism: Diatraea saccharalis; assembly: GCA_918026875.4. NCBI lineage: Eukaryota > Metazoa > Arthropoda > Insecta > Lepidoptera > Crambidae > Diatraea > Diatraea saccharalis. The sequence continues at coordinate 4,991,584 of OU893351.1, read as the reverse complement.
TCGGCGGAATATGCCATTTGGCTGCTACATATTGCATTGTATTGTATTTTCAGTGATAGAGATTCTTAATGAAAATGAACAAGTCCAAATCAAGAAGGCAACTCAGAATTTAATTGTTACTGAAGAAAAGCATAATATTGAAGACACAGCTAAAAGTTTAATTTTACTCGAAGACGAAATAAAAGGTTTGTGTATTTTTATCCTACCTAAATAAATATGTATGGACATGTCCGGTTATCACTTTAACTAAATCAAATAAGTGGTTTTTGAGTTATTATTTAGAAATGTTTTCTAGACTCTATTTTGCACAACACTAATTTTGTTTCATTGACTGGTGTTGCGCTTTCGTATTTATTTAAAAGTATTCCTAATTATATACGTATAATATAATAACATAATTTACATTACGAAAGTAGTTTCATGAAACTTAAAAAAGTTTCACAAAACGTAATTCGGTACATTTACTTTGGTGTTCAATCAGCAGTATATCTCTAAGCCCTACTTCCGTTAACATCGTAGCTTGACTATGCTCAGACCAAATAAAAACTTTTTATTTGGTCTGAGTGAGCAGGTGGCGTCACAAAACTCGTTTCGCCGTGTTTTAGTTTCATCAAACATATGCACATCGTATGAAACTAATGTCGTAAAACTCATACATGCATTGCGTAAGTGGACGTTGATATGTGCAACTATTAATGCAATGAAACTACTTTCATGAAACTATTTTGTGATGTAAATTCGGCTTTAGTGCTAAGAGATCTGTAAATCAGTGACATCCTACAATAGATGTAGCTATGTTTTTGAGTAAGAAAATAGTCAATTTTCTTGAAAAATGATTGAAAAATCCACTTTATCCCCAGCACTCTGAGATGGGACTCGAACCCATGACCTTTTGCAATTCGAACGACTGCTCTAACCACTGAGCTATCCAGGACATAGCTCAGTGGTTAGAGCAGTCGTTCTAATTTTCACTAAGAATAGTTTTATTCATAACTTTCTGACTGCCCAAATTAAAATCATTAATTTAGTTTAAGCTGCAATTTGCACTTATGAATGTCAATAACTACGCCACCGGTTGCCAATCTATGGCAGGAGACCTTGTACTGAGATGAACCAGTAAGAAACTCAGCAAGGGTGATGTTTTCATCCAATTTTATTTGATACAGAAGAAGTATTATTGAAAAGCGACGTATGTACCTTGCTTTATGTTTTCAGATATAATACAGATACCAAATCCAATAGAAAAAGAAGACTATCCAATAAAAGAAGAGAATTCTAATCAAATATTACCCGAAAGTCATACCGCATTAGAGAGAAAAGATGCTCAGACAAAAGAGGACAAAAAACGAACAATAAAACAAGTGACGCAGTATAATGTGCCCAATGATTTTAAATGTAACATATGTGGGTCTGTCATGCCAAATGCTTATACATATCATAGTCATATGAATCAACATTATCCGAATCACATATGTGAAACTTGTGGTAAAGGTACCTATGATTTTTATTAGAGATGCGCCGAGCGCCGAATATTCGTTTGGTAATCGGTATTCGGCATCTTATTCACTATTCGTATTCGTATGAATTATTAGGTTTTGATGCCGAATATATGCGGTTCGAGTATTTCTATTTTCATGTCTCTACCAAAAAGTGTTTTTGCAGGAAACGAATGGATCATAGATAGTCGTTTCCGTTCCTTTTAACTGACATATTAAAAAAAACAGAATTTTTCAAAGTTCGAAACTTAGATAACAATACAAATACGAAAAAGTACGAATAGAATATGAGTTGTTTATTGAGTTTTGAAAATTAATTTACTTTTATACACGAAAGAAAACCGGAAGGGTTGTCATGGAGAAATCAGTAAATACTTTTACCGTAGCGACATCTAGTTTGATTTCGGGAACTAATGTTTTTGAATACTTCTTCATTATAATACTAATACCATTTATAGGCAGAAAAAAGTAGTGAATCCGTGATGTACCTTTAAACATATACAGGTAGTTTCTGTTTAAATCGCCAGGTTTCCTAACGGAGAAGAGATTGAAACGTCATATACCGTCACACAAGAGAGGTCCGTTCAAATGTCAAGACTGCGATGCGGAGTTCACCAACTATAACACATTGAACTCGCACAGGTTTATATTTATTTATTTAAACATTACACAAAATAATAAATAAATATGCTTGTTTTTGTTATTTTTTTCTTTATATGCAATTTATCGGTCATTTGCCATTAAAGTTAGCATTGTTGTAAAAATATTAGATACGTATTTTATTTTTGTTTCAATTTAATGTGAAATTATTAATGAATGCTTGAGTTAATGAGTCTTGCTTATTTTTATAAGGGGAGGTTTATTATGACTATAATATTCTTCTTGCCTAACATGAATAATGCTTAAGTTACATCTAACTGTAGTTCAATCGCCGCACAGAGAGAATTCCGTACAACGACCCGGCATTACGTGTCTCTCATCACTCGTGCGCAAGCGTATTGCCGGTTCGCTCGCATAGATTATCTAGACCAGAGGTTCCCAAACAATTTTCATTCGTAGACCATTTTAAAAATTTACTGATTTCGGTGGACCCCCTGCTGCTACAGTTTTACCATATTCCCAAAATATGAAGATCTAACGATGGAAATTAGATTTATTTCACGCAAACATAGACCCCCGTTGAATCACTCGTGGACCCCCGGGGTCCACCTGGACCACTTAGGGAATCACTGATCTAGACAATTGTGTCATAGTAAAGTGAACATAAAATGTTTACGATAGGAGCCGTCCATTAATCACGTGATGTTTTTTTTGGCATTTTTTAACCTCCCCTACCCCATAGTGATACATAGTGAGGTTTAAGGCTACCCCCCCCCCCCATATATCACGTGTATTTTTAGTACTTACAATGAATCTTAATTTTCTAATTGTATTATAGACAATTAGAGAGTACAATAATGTCTAGAGGTAGACGTTTGACGAAAAAATAATTTAATTACACTTATTTACGCCGCTTTTCGGGTTGAGTATCGCGCCTTTGTCGAAAAAATAAATACACGTGATATGTTTCTTCACCCCCCCTCCTCCTTGTGATATTTTGTGACTTTTTTATGGACCCCTCCCCCCCTTTCGAGCCTCACGTGATTAATGGATATGTAACAGTACGTACAAAGGTCAACATACGAAATTTTCTCTGTTGTGCGGCCGTGGTATAATTTTGTAATGTGTACCCTGTGTTATAGGCAGCGTAAACACAGTACACTGGAGATGTACAAGTGTCCACATTGTCCGGAACGGTTCGGCACGTACACCAGACGCGCGGTACACTTGGCGGCGGAACATCAGTTCTCGACAAGGAAATACGTGTGCAAAATATGCAACAGAGGCTTCCTTATATCTGGTAAGTTCTTATAATCGTGTTGCAGATGAAAACCAGCGGTATGCACTCTTGTGTGTAACATTACGTTGAGCTGATGGTCTATTTGCCTATGAAATTAAATAAAAATGTCTTTTTATTTCACTTTTGAATCGTCCATAATTTTTTTTCCCCTACCACTTGTTCAGGACGTCTTTAAGCTGAAAGGAAGAACAAGTGATAAAAAATCTAACCAGCTCTTTATCATGAGTAATGCCATTTACATAAATCATTTCATTACCAAAATAGTACATATTATAATAATAATAAATATAACTTTCGAAGTCTGTAGGTCACAGGTTGTACATATATAATTAGTCGTTTTAGAACAAAGCGAAGACTTTTAATTCCATGCATTGCGGTCCTTAAATTAATCATTAACTTTATAATAGCCTTTACTCATAAGTATGTTCTTTACATGAATTTTAAATTTATTTATGGGTAGGTCAATTACATTTTGTGGATTTTTATTGAATATAGTAATGCATTTATCCAGAAATGATTCTCTGGTGTTTTGAACGGCAAGTTTATTTTTATTTCTTGTGTTAATATTAGGTATGATTAAGAACCTACTTTTTTGTCGTCGTTTTGTTTGTATGCGTTACAGTCAGGAAGTATTTAAAAATAACATTAGTTCTCGAAATCAAACTAGATGTCGCTACGGTACGTTCTTGATTTCTCCATTCATACGAGGGTCAAACTGAAAGTTCTTAGAACTGGCCACTTATAAACAATATAATAAAAAAATAATTCTAAAATTTGAAAATATAACTCTTTGCCAATATTACTGAGTATATATTTCATTCATTTGTCATTTGTTTTACGATTTGGCGGCAAATTGAAAATTGTCTGTGTCACGTCATCATGAATTTAACACGAGAAAATTTTCGTGCAATGATTTTTTATGACTTTCGATGTCATTTAAGTCAACAAGAAAGTTATGATAGACTACGATTGGCCTTTCACGATGAAGCCCCATCTCGTGCGACTGTTTACAACTGGTTTAATGAGTTTAAACGTGGTCGCACTAATCTCACTGATGATTTACGTGAGGGACGGCCTTCTACGGCGACGACTGAAGATAACATCTGTGTTGTGCGGCGTATGATAGAGACTGACAAAAGAGTGACCTATCAACAAATTCGGACAAGCTTAGGCATCGGTATGAGTCAAGTGCACAAAATCCTCCACGAACATTTAGCGGTCAGGAAGCTTTGCGCCCGGTGGATACCTCATAATTTGACTGAGGCTCAAAAACTCCATCGTGTGGATTGGTGTCGTAAAATGATTGAAAGATTTAACGGAGGTGACTCAAATGCTGTGTTCGACATACTAACAGGTGACGAAAGCTGGATTTACTGTTATGATCCTAAAACCAAAAGACAATCTGCTCAGTGGGTGTTTCCTTTCGAGGAGTTGCCAACTAAAGTGAAGAGAGATCGAAGTGCGGGAAAAAAAATGGTGGCCTCGTTCTTTGGAAGGATAGGTCATTTTGCAACAATTGTGTTAGAGGATCAAAAAACAGTTTCTGCAGAATGGTACACTACCAATTGTTTGCCACTTGTCTTGGAAAAAGTTCGAGAGAAACGACCTCGCAGTAGGATCCTCCTTCACCACGACAACGCCTCGTCGCACACCGCCAAGCGAACGATCGACTATTTGGCGACATCAAACGTTGAATTACTGGGTCACCCGCCGTATAGCCCCGACCTCGCGCCTTGTGATTTTTATTTATTTCCAAAAATTAAAGAAAAACTTAAAGGAAAGCGGTTTATGAATGCTGAAGAAGCGGTGGCTGCGTATCGCGATGCCATTGAAGAGACCCCAAAGGACGAGTGGGCAAAGTGCTTTTCCCAGTGGTTCCATCGCTTGCAGCGGTGTATTGACGTGAATGGAAAATATTTTGAAAAGATATAATAAAACTAATAACTGGCTAATGTAATCAGTTTTTGATTTTCTAAGAACTTTCAGTTTGACCCTCGTATTTGTATTGATATCTAAGTTGCGAACTTTGCAAACTTCAGTTTTTTTAATATGTTAGTCAAAAAGAACGAAAATTACTATCTGAGCTCCATTTGTTTCCTGCAAAAATCAATTTTGCTAGAGTCGCTATCTAGTGAGGTACTTTATTTATTAAACTTCCTCATTCTAAAGTTCGATCTAAAGAATTAGTTTCCTGCAAAAATCAACTTTTGTTAGAGTCACCATCTATTGAGGTTGCTTAAATACGAGTAAGTTAGGAACTTTGCAAATTTCAGTTTTTTAATTTGTTAGTTAAAAGGAACGGAAATGACTATCTTTGGTCCATTCGTTTCCTGCAAAAGCCAACAACTAGTGAGGTGCATTTTTCTTAAATACTTCCTCGATCTAAAGAACGTAGTACATGCTAAGAGGTTGTCCCTCAGGCAACCTGAGCGGGCACATGCGTCGCGCGCACGCGGTGGCGCGGCCGCACGCGTGCGCGGAGTGCGGCGCCGCGTTCCCGCAGCGGCGGGAGCTGCTGGCGCACGGCGCCGCGCACCGCCCCAGCAGGCCCTTCCACTGCCAGCTGTGCCCCAACAAGTACTGTGCATTGTGTGCATTGTATATATTTATGTGGGGCCATTCATTTATTACGTAACACTATTTAGAGGGGGAGGGGGGTCAACAATGTCTTAGTTTTTCTTACAATGTGGGAGGGAGTCTCGATAGTTCTTACGTTAGATCAGCAAAAGGGGCCGATGTGGAATGGGTGGCCGTCAACGTCACTATCCTGAATGACCAACTAGAAGCATCACCTTTTATTAGAGATGTTCCAGTGGCAGATCCACTTTCCGAGTGGGTTTTGAGTGCTTGGATTGAAAATTTTATGAAAGATTTATGAAACTAAAGTCTTTTTTAAACTACCAATAAATGAAAATTATTTCTAAAAATTATTACTTTGAAAAATAGACATTAAAGCAACCCAAAACTAGTATTATTTTTTCTTTCAGATTCTTACGTAATAAATATTAAACAGGGAGGGAGCTGGTCGGCCTTTTCTTATTTTTCTTAAAATAGGGGGGGAGGGGTCAAAAACTAGCGAAAATAGTCTCACGTAATAAATGAATGGCCCCTATTGAAATGGAGATTTATATTCAAGGGTGAATAGAAGGTATCCGTGGGTCTGATGGTTTTACGATAAGGAAGAATCCAGAATATGAAACATATGTACGTTAGTGATGTAACGTTATAAGTAGAAGGAATATCATTTACATATTTATTGGTCTGCATACGGGTGAACTCTGCGATTTCATTTCATCGACGACCTCCGTAGCCGAGTGGTTCGCACGCCGGTTTCAAGGTGTCGCCATCTCTGAGTTCGATTGCCGGTAGGGTTAATGTAGAAAATGAACTTTTCTATATTGTCTCGGGTCTGGGTGTTGTGGTACCTTCGTTGTCTCAGATACTCCATAATACGGGGGCTTTATTCATCTTGGAATCTGAACAATGCATGTGATGTTGTTTAATATCCAATATATTTATTGGGTTGTAAACCAAATGAGCCACAGATGAAATCGGGCAATATTGATCGCATCATTGGAATTTTCTTTCGTGAATGAAATGTAGACCGGTCGCCAGAGAGTTTTGTACGTTGACCTTTGTGCCTACTGTTAGATATTGTAGACATTTAAGGTACACTTTACTTTGACAAAATTGGCTAGATGCATGCTGTGCGAGCGCAACAGAAATATGTTTGTGAATGAGTGAAAGAGATGTGTAATGCCGGGTCATTGTACGGAATTCTCCCTGTTCGGCGAATGATTAAATAGGCCCTAAGGTGTAATATTAATAACATATGTCATAATACTGTATGTCACCATATTGTCGTATCAAATTACATGTCTCTTTCACACGTGCGCAAACGTATTGCCGTTTCGCTCGCACAGATGCATTTAGACAATTATGTCATAGTAAATCATAGTAAATTGGACCTTAAATGTTTAAGATATCTAACAGTCAGGGCTTGGAAACCGGTTAATTTTTTGAACCGGTTCGACATAAGTACATGCACAACTTTACATAAAAGGTACAGCTCCTTTGAACAGGTTTTTAAATTGGTTCACTAGAAATAAGGTTTTCTTCATTAACCGGTTGAAATATGACTCCAATCAATGATCTCACAAACTTCAGCACGGTTTTTAAGTGCCTTTACTCCTATCTATAACATCCGTACACAGGTATGATAAATGTCATCGCTTAGAAATGATGTAATTCGCATTAAAAGCGTAAGAACATTGCTTTTTACGAACCAAGCGAATTAACCGGTTTTTATTCCATCCGAATTTCACTCCGCATTCAGTTCCGATCCGGAACGGAACATGATAAGAGAACAGGTTTTACCTAAATAAAAACGGTTTATTCTGAACCTGTTTCAAGCCCTGCTAACAGTAGGTACAAAGGTCAACGTACGAAGTTTTTTTTTCATTAATTCGTAATTTACAGATATCCCCGCAAAAAAGCGCTAGTAGTACACATGCGTACACACACAAACGAGAGAAGATTCGCTTGCGAAGTCTGCGGGAAGAGGTTTCTTCAAAAGTGCACTCTCTTAGTTCACGCTAAAACACACAATCGTAAAGAAGAAACTTGCCATAATATTGGAACTGTAGAAACAGAGGCTGTGGAATATACATTTGTAAAATGGACCGAAGTCAATAAGAAGTGATATTTTGTACTGGCTGATTCGATTAGGGATGTGACTGCCTAATTCTCTAATCATAAGGTACGACATCTTTGCGCTGTTGTGGCGATATTTCCTTCTATTTAACTATTTTGGCGTATCTTTTGGTGGATAAATTTGGGGTAAATAACTAGGTTTGTAAACTGTTGTCAAATTCATAAAGCATTCTTTATAATTCGTACGTCGTTATTAAATATGCATGTCAAAGTATCATCATCATCATCACCAGCCCTTTTACGTCCCCACTGCAGGGGCTCAGGTCTTCCTTATGGATGGTTAAGGAGGATGGGCCATGACCCTCCACGCTAGCCTGATGCGGATTGGAGGGTATTAACGACTGCAAATGCAGCCGGGACCAACGGCTTAACGCGCCTTCCGAAGCACGGAGTAGCTCGAGATAATAATTTTTTGGTCACCCATTCCGTGACCGACCCTTGTGAAAGTTGCTTAACGACAACGATCGCGGGCCGCGGCGCTTATCCACTACGCCACCGAGCTACTCCATGTCATGTAAAAATAGTAAATCGAAATGAAATATAGCCACAACATCCATTAGTTGTATGTATCGGTAAAGCTAAAGTCGTGGGAATTTGTGGCATTTTACCGAAAATTGTTAGGTCGATTATTGCTTGCTAACTAAAGTTTTATTTCGTCTTATAATCAAGTGTTAACTTATCATCTAATTTTGTTTTCTTTTCCAACCTCACCGTTACAAACTGTACGTTTGCTCTGCTTTTTCAAGTAGCAAATTGTTTTAGTCGGTGTATTTACATTAAGTTATTTATTGTTTATCAAATGTATTAGTGAAGACGATTCTGGCCCTTAGTCGGCCTTAGCCGCGTCACGCTAGCTAGCTCGTCTCGTGCGTAGTTTGTCATACTCTAACCTTTGTTTCTGTTGCTATGCTTATAACAAAATTCTCGAACACATGTCTACATAGTCAGAAGAATTATTGCTGCTAATTTAAAGGCTTATTTAAGGTTGTTTTTGAGATTCTTAAATATAAAATCTATGTAAAAATTAGTTTATTTTTTATCATTATATCAATGTATGTAAAGGGAACGGTTACACTGATGAAACGTTATTTGTCTAATAGTTGTGTGGCCTAGTGAAAGATTTGACAAATGATAAATGTCCCAAATGGTTTTTGTTATAATAATAATAATCAGCTTAACAATTATTATACTAAATGAAACATTGTCATATAAAAAATTGTTAATATATAGCAATACAGGCGAAACGTTGGTTTGCAATTGATATTCGGCCAAACAATATTCGGCGAAAAGGCAGTATACCTGGTCATGGCTAGACAGTTAGGTAATCCCCTCCCACGGGTCTGTCACCCCTCATTGTATAGTATGATTGTACACACGATGTGTATAATATGATTATATTTTGTATTCTATTTGTACAAAAGATCTAAATAAATTTAATATGAATTATTCTGAGCGATTTATCTTTACACTCTGCATGGTGAACAGTTTATTTTATACATGATTGCCCAAAAAGAAGTTTATGTATGTATGTATGTATATGAGTTATTCAGATGTATCTCACCATTGGAAAAAAATATTAGAAACTTTTTTTCTTTAATTATATCAATAACAGCCAGTTGCACAAACGTCCATTAATTTTTTCATTAGTTTAAAGTGACATTACCCTTAAAAATTTGACATTCATTAGAGCTTAAAGCCGTCATTAAACCTTAATGGACGTTAGTGCAAATGACCGTAAGGGTATCAAATTAAAGGTATCGATGAGTACATTCCAAAAATATATAACCTGTGATAAGTAATCTAAATATTATCAAACAAGTCAATCTGTGGAATATTTGTAGGTAACCAAAGAGGGCCCTCCACTGCGATGAGTATATTGTTTAGCCAAACAATAATACATCTTTTTTCTTTTATTTTTAATAGAATTTTGGTAGTCTTTATTTGTCCTGTCTTAATTTTTGCTTACTTTGATATCATTTCTTTGTTCAAATTTAACTTTATATATTTTTTAATCTACAATTCGAGTAAGAAACTTGGTACTACATATGTTATTTAAAAACATGTGTCGGGGCCCGTCTCTGCCAGTCCTGCAACCTCCGGGGCCCCGTACCGTTGATACATCCCTGTACCTGATAAATGAATTGTTTAAAGATATAATCTGCTTGCGTAATAGCACACTGTGTGCGTCCGAGTCTGTGTATTGACGTATAAAGTTATATTATCGAAGATTTCCGTGACAGCTTATAGATTAAAAACAAGATATATGATACTATGAGTGATAGTACTTATTATCCGATTCATTGAAAGATTACAAGGCTCTACTTACAAGTACTATATAAAAATTTATAAATATTTTTTATTCATGTTAAAAAATAAGTAGGTATAAGTGTGAAATGAAATGAAAATATCTTTATTCAAGTAGGCTATTACAAGCACTTTTGAATCGTCCAAAAAACTTTTATCCCCTACCACTTGTTCAGGACGTCTTTAAGCTGACAAGAAGAACAAGCGAAAGAAACTTATCAGCTTTTTATCATAAGTAATGACATTTACATAAATCATGTCATTACCAAAATAATATGTATTATCAATTTATCACAATAGTAAATGGGTGATTCTTAAAAAGTGAGGATAAAACCAGTCCAATCCCAATACTTCTTCCTAATCAAATCATAATTTAATAGCAACAAGTTTTTAGAAATTTTGAAATACTAGCACAACTATTTACACACTAAAGAAAAATACTAAAGATAGTTCCATTAGAAATTTAAGTCAAAATGTGCCTTAGACGTCATTATCTCGTATGTCCCAAGTGGCTGCGCGTGGATGTTATGTCTGATAAAAAAATCATTCAAACCTGAACATCTTATTTCTATATGCCAATTCGTCCTCAAATGTTCAAACTTTCTAATCATCGTAAATTACATACATTTGTTTTATTTTAATATAGGAAACGAACCCATTTTAAAATTGTCATTAAAAAAAATCATTAAACTCAGCAAGGATGGTTTCGTAAATTTTCGGTGAATTTTCAAATTCACGTTGAATCAAAGCCCGCGATACTTTCCCCGCACCTCTCTCAGACAAGCTGCGAGCTTTGAACGGAGTGGACGTGACGTGTTCGTCGACGAGGTAAGTTTACATATCGTTCTTACAAATTTGTCATGAAAAAAGTCATTATACTTTTGCTCTCTGATGTAGCAGATGATTATCACGTTAATCAACTTGTTTGCTGCTATTACTTATCGAATGTGAACTTATTCATATCAATGTGGTTTAAAGCAGAATTTATTTAGTTTCAACAGGTTTTAGCCAATTTTCTGGGATTCGTCATTTTCGCCAATATCATTTGCTTCAAAATGTGTGTTACGTATAATGATAAATAGGGAATATAATGATTTGTTCCGTTTTTAATAATGACAGTTATTGAGGATAATGATTTTTTGCTTATAAATAAAAGTACACAAAAACTCGTTAGACCCCATTTTTCATGAATTAAAAGAGATTCACTTCATTTTAGTACATATTGTTCAAGATATTTATGTTTAAGTAAGTATGCTAAAAAAACTAAGTCTCTATTTGAGGCGTTACGATTTTTAGACTTATGGTTTTGTGTACTTCTTTTTCTTCATGAAGTTTTTATTACATTTTAAATGTATTTTATTTAAGCCATGAGATTTTCTTTAAAGGCGTCTTTCAAAATGCCACCAATAAACAAAAAAGCTACAGAAGAACATCGTCGAGCACAACAACGACTGTGTAAAAAGAGAAAATACTTGAAATAAAAAATAATCCCGAGTTATTAACTATTGAACAAAAGAAAAGGCGTAATAAGTATAAGAAAAGAAAGGAAGAAGGTAAAATCAAATCTATAAAGGAACGCACTCCACGAGCTCAACGTGAGCAAAGAAAGAAATGGAAGGAAAATTCCAAAAAGTACGTACTAAGTGTTATCTATCTGTCTATCTATCTAAATGTTTTCTTAGTCATATTTGAAATTCTCTATTTCCATGGATAATAGCGTTTTATGTCTACAATAGGTACAGACAAATGAAAAAACAAGAAGAAACGACGGCGATGCCTCCATTTGAACCAGTTTTAATAGAAGCTGCAGAAGAAGATAAAACCGATGGTGTTAAGATAGAGGGACAGATCAAGACAGAGAGACAACATGATCCATGGCATCAAATGTCTCCTGCTATCAAGGCGGTGGTAAGAAGAATACGCTATAATGAATATAAGAAGAAGTATGTGTAGAAAAATAAAAATAAAAAATGAGAAAGCCTTCGATCCAATCGAAACCTGGGCAGTACTGCAGTCCCTCCAGCGATGCCAAATCTACTACAGGTACGTCGAAGTGTTGAAGCGTTTGTATAGCAACGCCACAATGTCGATTCGCTACCAGGAAGAAAGCACGAAACCAATCCAATTGCGCAGAGGCGTGAGACAGGGAGATGTCATTTCTCCGAAACTGTTCACGAATGCATTGGAGGACGTCTTCAAGCACTTGGAATGGGACGAATACGGCATCAACGTCAATGGCGAATACATCACTCACCTTCGTTTCGCCGATGATATAGTCATCTTGGCAAGATCAATGGAGCACATCAGTACAATGCTCAGCGACCTGAGTATCGTTTCCAAACAGGTGGGTCTTAAAATGAACATGAACAAGACGAAAATCATGTCGAATGTCCATATTGCTCCCGTACCGGTGGTCAATGGAACTAATACTCTCGAAGTTGTCGATCACTACGTGTACCTTGGACAGACAATCCAGTTAGGTAGATCCAATTTCGACAAAGAGGTCGCTCGAAGAATCCAACTCGGCTGGGCAGCGTTCGGGAAGCTACGCGATATCTTCACGTCCAAATTACCACAGTGCCTAAAGACGAAGGTGTATAACCAGTGTGTGTTGCCAGTGATGACCTATGGCACTGAAACGTGGTCCTTAACTGCTGGCCTCTTAGAGAAGCTTAAGAGTCGCTCAGCGAGGCGTGGAGAGAGCTATGTTAGGGGTTTCTTTGCGCGATAGGATCCGAAACGTGGATATTCGCCAAAGAACTAGAGTGACCGACATAGCTCGCAAAGTTTGTAAGCTGAAGTGGCAGTGGGCAGGCCACATCGCTCGACGAACCGATAACCGATGGGGACGAAAGGTTCTCGAGTGGAGACCACGAACCGGAAGACGCAGCGTGGGTCGACCCCCGACTAGATGGACGGACGACATCGTCAGAGTCGCGGGCGGCCACTGGATGCAGCTGGCGCAATGTCGTCCGTCGTGGCGTTCAAAGGGGGAGACCTATGTTCAGCAGTGGACGTCTTCCGGCTGATGATGATGATGATGATGAATGTGTTGTAAGTACTAAGTAGGTATATTATGTGATTGATGTATTAAAAAAAAAACAGTAAATTTGATATAAATATTTAAGACTGAGTTACACCAAATTATTTGACTGGTTATATTTACCATTTTTTACAAGAAATGTTCATTATTACCTAGAATTACCTTTGTGGTACTATATATTATATAGTTATTACCTTTATGGTTGTCTTTGCCATGACACGCATTCTACAAATTATTGGTTAAAGTTAAAATTGTGCAGGTGCAACTAACCCTAAATATTATATAATCTTAGACATTATAATGACTAAAATAATTTAATTTTTAAATTAATAATATATAAATAAAAGCGTCTAAAATTATAAAAAGTGTTATATAATCTGGGATGTTATGATTAAACTATTTTGTTGATTTCCAGTCAAATTGTTTTATTCCATAAAAATTATAAAAACAACACAAAATCATTATTTATATTAGTCGTCATTTTTCCTCTTCCTTAAATCATTAACTTCCACACATTGTCATTATCCTTAACAGTGTTTTTTTTTTAATTTGATTTATCTTCGAAACTATTAACCTCACAATGGTGCCTCTTTCATCAATTTCAACTACATTCATCCAGAAATGATTTTGGCAAAAAATTATTGTTGTGCCCCAAGATTTCCTTTTTTTCAATAAAATCGACAAAAATATATTCCGAACTAAGATTCACCCAAATACAACTTTCAAAGTCTGTAGGACATAGGTTGAACATCTAATTAGTCTTTATAGAACAAAGCGAAGGCTATTAATTCCATGCATTGCGATCCTTAAAATAATCATCAACTTTATAATAACCTTTACTCATAAGTATATTCTTTACATGAATTTGAAATTTATTTATGGGTAGGTCAATTACATTTTGTGGAACTTTATTGAACATAGCAATACACTTACCCAGAAATGATCCTCTGGTTTTTTGAAGTCTGAAGCTTGGAACGGCAAGTTTATCTTTATTTCTTGTGTTAAGAATATGAACACTACTTTTTTTTGTGAAGGAATCGTAATGTTTTCTTGTGTACATAATATTCTCATAGATGTATTGAGAGGCAACAGTCAGAATATTTATTTCTTTAAAAATTTCTCTAAGAGATTCCCTAGACCGTAAATTATATATAGCACGGACAGCTCTCTTTTGTAAAATAAAAATATCCTGAATGCTAGCCGCCGAACCCCATAACAATATACCATACGTCATTACACTATAAAAATAACTAAAATATACCAATCTTGCCGTTTGAACATTTGTCAAGAGTCTAATTTTCTTAACAGCAAAAGCTGCAGAACTCAGTCTACTTGACAAGCTATCAATATGAGGATCCCATTGCAGTCGGGAATCTAGTGTAATACCAAGGAACTTTGTCGATTCTACTAACTCAACTTTTTCACTATTTACACTTACTTATAAGCGTACTGACATGCCTCACATTAGGTAATGCAAACTTTATGCATTTCGTTTTATTTGAATTGAGCTTTAAATTATTATTATCAAACCACTGTAGAACATTGTCGAGAGCATTATTTACATCGTCAAAACAATCATTACCCATCTCAACTTTAAACAGTAAAGAGTTGTCATCTGCAAATAATACTGTCTCGCACAAATTCTTCGTAAAGTGAGGAAGATAATTTATATAAATTAGAAAAAGCAATGGTCCTAATATCGATCCCTGAGGTACGCCCATAGTAACTGGTACCCCTGCAGATTTCGCTTCATTGATTATTACCTTTTGAATTCTAGCAGAAAGATATGATCTTATTAGATGAAGTGAATTTTTCGTCACGCCATAATGCTCTAATTTCCCCAACAGTGTTTGTAAATATGCGGATTAAAAAGAAAGAAAAGCTCGATGCCGCAGTGCCGATTAGTTCATTCTGTCTGCGGGAGTTAGCAAGTTTCACAAGGGGGTAACGAACAAATTATTATCTCGAGCTTCTACGTCCTTTGGAAGGCACGTTAAGCCGTTGCAAAAGCAGTCGTCAACATCCACCAATCCGCACTGGACCCTGGTGGTGGTTATGGCTCATTTTCTCTATTCCATTCGGTTCCATCCATAGCAAAGGCCTGAGCCCTAGTAATGGGGATATTAATAGGCTGGTGATACATTCACAACATCCAACCATAAGACCAGTAATCAAAAAATATGACATGTAACATTATATTTAAATTGAATGTGCATCTCCGGAAAAATATGTAATAACGTCATTGATATTAAAGCCATTCGAACATAAATATCTTTATTCAAGTAGGCTATTTAAAAAAATATTTAAAAAAAATTTTTTCCCTACCACTTTGTTTAGGACGTCTTTTAACTGACAAGAAGAACAAGCGAAAGAAACTTACCAGCTTTTTATCATAAGTAATGAAATTTAAATAAATCATGTCATTACCAAAATAATATGTATTATCACAATAATAAATACAACTTTCAAAGTCTCTAGGACATAGGTTGAACATATAATTAGTCTTTATAGAACAAAGCGAAGGCTATTAATTCCACGCATTGCGATCCTTAAAATAATCATCAACTTTATAATAGCCTTTACACAAAAGTGTGTTGTTTACATGAATTTTAATTTTATTTTTATTAGTATAGATTATTACATTACAGCTAAGGCAAATATAGCTAAAGACTTGCCCAAAGTAAAAATAACAAGACGCCTAAAACAATTGTAAAACACTTATTACTTCATATTAATCTTTGATTATTATTTTTATTTTGCCACTTGTGTATACCCAGCTTAGTAATGAAGATGACTAATTAATAATATAAGCTTATACATAGTTATCTATCATTTGTAATATAGATATTAAAAAATATGTTTTTTATTACCTTAATGAAAGCACATTAATGATTCATTAACATATTTGTTGCGTAATTAGGTAGTTTTTAGGGTTTCGTATGTTTCAATGGTAAAAACGAGTACCCTATTACTGAGACTCTCTGTCCAACCGTCTCTAACCAGACTGTCAGTCAGTTTTACTAACATCCATTAAGGTTTAATGATGCCTTCGTTTGTTTTTCAGAACCAAATTTCACGTGTTTTGTGGACGAATCTTTAATAAATGTTTCATATCCTCAGCCGTTCGTAAATCATCAGCCGTTTCACGTCCCCACCTCAAGGGCTCAGGCCTTCCTTATGGATGGTCATGGAGAATGGTCTTTGACCCTCCACGCTGGCCCAATGAGGATTGGAAGGCATTAATGACTACAAAATGCAGACGGGACCAGCGTCGCAACGTGCTTTCCGAAGCACGGAGTAGCTCGAGATAATATTTTTCCATCACAATCAATAAAAATCCCGTCAACTGGAATACAATAATATTAGGAATAGACTTGCCCAAAATAAATAGTATTACTCGTATGTCTAAATCATGGAACATGATGCCTTTTTTCGAATTTCAAAACTAGCACAGTCGTTTGTGTAACTATGAATGTAGTTTTTTTTCTATAAATTTCTTTATACACATAAAATTATTTATTACAAACATGGAACATTCGTTTCACGGACGGTCTAATTTCAAATCCTCATCAACTTGAAACTTGATGCCGGTTAAATTATAGAAGAGCCAATAACAAAGAAATTGAAATAGTGGACTTTTAATTAAAATACTGGTTTGTTATAATGAAGAGGTTTATTATTGTCAACAACAAACTGAGACGCGTGCGTCTAATAAAGTGTACAGTGAAAGAGAGAGCGCGCGGATACATTACTCAGCTATTTATACCTTATGTAATAACTAGTGTTGGGAACATCCCGACAACGTGTATGAAATCTATATCCTATCCTAATAATAATAGGGGTTAAAGTATGAAATTGCCGTTTTTTTTTTACAAATTTATTTAATCAAAATAGATACCATTATTATCTGTACATTGCTGCCATCTAATAAGAAGATCATTTATGCCTTTGCGATAGAACTCTTAGGATCTAAATTGCACAAACTGTGTGAAAGCAAGGTCTGGCGAATACGGAAGATGACGAATGGTTTCTAACTGCAGTTCCTGAAGGGTCAAAATGGTTTATCGTGCTATATGAGGTCTCGCGTTGTCATGGAGCAATAATGGTGAAGATCGATTCATCAGTCGGGGCTGTTTTGCTGCTAGTTTTGCCAACATTGTTCGGAGTTCGGCACAATAGACATCTGCCGTTACTGCTTGACCAGATCGAAGAAAACTATAGTCAATAACACCATGCTGAGACCACTAAGCAGTTACCATTACCTTTTTATTGGTAAGTTTTGCTTTAGGACACTGTTGTGGCGTTTGATCTGGGTTCAGCCATTGCATTTTTCTTTTACGGCTATCATAAAGAATCCACTTTTCATCACATGTCACAATTCGATCCAATATTCCTTAATTTCTGTACCGATTCAAAAAGGCAATACACGCGTTTCTTTCTGCAGATCAGTGAAATCATTAGGCACCCATTTTTTTTTTTCTTTTATTGATTTGACGATGAGTGAGTCAACATTGTGAGTAAGGTAATGTTAAACCATGCCGCAAATTCCTGGGTAGTTTGACTAGGTTCGGCTTCCACCATCTCTCTTAATTACCTAGATAAGGAGTAACTGACTCCACACGAATATAAACTTAATGAATATATCACTATTACACGCTGGAACCGCATCACGATACCCCGGGCATGCTATCTTAAGCGAGTGGTTCCCGGGAAAACGATACTGCCCCTAGTATACATTGATTTGTAGTTAGTACAGTGCGCCCGGGTGCAAGTATTGCCCTACCCCGCCCCATTACATGGAAAAGGTTTTGAAATGTTGAAAAATATAAAAAAATATCGAAATAAAATTACAACTTTGGGGCGCATTACCAAAGTCATCGATGAGTAGGTACATACTACAAGATTAGACCATCATCGCATTTGCATTGCACCCCCTGCACCATGAGTTAAAACAGGCCTGGTGTAATGACGTTAAGTTCCATGAAATATCTAAATATTCAGCGCTCGACAGGCGCTCCCGGGTAAAGATGGCCTTGACTCTCACCTCGGTTTTGGAGTTGGTGTCCTTAAAGCTATATACAATACTTGTCGTGTCTGCATGTACCGGTCATTGCGGCCTAGTGGACGTTCACCATATTAATGCACCACCGATTTACATAATACATTTTTGTTATTGACGCCTCAGTACTTAATACCCAGCTAAAAATCTATATACAACCGATGTAAAGGTCCCTTTCTAATGGTAAAAGATTATACATTTTTTTTTTCTATGCCGTTCTGAAGAGTTTTATTACTTGGTTTAGGCTACTTTACAAGGTAAAAGACAAAACAAAATAAAATGGTAAATTCAATAATTATTATTGACAGTCCGATAATGTTAAGAAAAATTTAATAAACCGAAAATATAGAGCTCATTTTTCCGATGTTATTGCCTAAAATTTCCTGTTATTGCATTTATCGCAAGGACGGCAGTATTGTTATTACAATAAAGTACAGATAAATCAATAATATGAACGCTTCCGAGTAAGAATTGAACCCCTTCCTTGCTTATTGAAGCTAGAATTCCTTATATATATAGGTCATTCGTTGACTTTTTAATAGGGCTGTCCGTCACTCGAATTTATCCAAATTCAAAGACGGATATCCGGATAGCTTTATAGGTAAACCTATAAGGTGTAATAGTACTCTACGAAGTCCTGGTATATAATAATATAACACCTTTATATATTGTCCGGGGTAATAAGTTTCAGGCGCTATTATTATACTTTGTTACACGACGCCTGCTTGGAATAGCAACATCGAGATAGCGTTAAAAAGGTGTTTTTATAGCCCCTTCTCTTAGTTTGCATATTTGAATCCTTTTATTATTTATTTTTTTGTAGGTAATATAACATATTTACGATTCACATGGAAACTTACAAAACACAGACAAAGTAATACTGGTTTTTAATATACCTAATATTTTAACTTAATTTGTTATTTACATGAAAAATTGATAACGCAATTTTCTGATCACACATTGACAAATACAATGATGTATGTTCTACTTAGATAATAACATTACAACAATAGGATAGCAGTGTTATATCACAAAATCACGTTTGGCCCAAGGTCATCGCGAAACCGTTATGTTAAAAGTGAATTGAACGAAATACTCTATGAAACTATGGCAGTGGCTTACACGAAATTGTATTTTTAATTCGCCCGGATTATAGATAGTTGTGTGTATCACGCACCGGCGTGCTTATCTGAAATTTTGGATTAGAGTCGTTACATACGCAACGGCGTGGTAACCGTGCTTTACGTGTCATTATTCTTCATAACTATATTTTGTGTTAAAATGTATGGAGAGTTAATTTGCGATTTATTGCGTTTGTAGGTTTTTCTTATAGTCGGGTACCGTATATGTTACCGTATATGCTAAATTAGGGGTTAGGTAATAATTAAAAACGTTGCGAAACGAAGCCATTGACGCAATAAATGTTGTAGATTCTTATTTTTCTTTCGCTTTAACAGGTACAGTCAACAACACGTCAGGTTAAACAAACCTATCAATTTTCTTCACTTGATTTTAAACCTTGATGTTATAGTTTCTAATTGACTGGAATAATTTGATATATTGTGAAAGTCTGATGTCAGCCTTTCGTCAGACATTTTATGTGAAAAAGTGGCGAAAATCCTCCTCTGTGATTCCATCCCGTACGGCTTGAGTCACGACACGACACGATACATGCGTGGTGACCCTTCGACCGAACGATAGATTTTAAAAGTATATAAAAGACAATTCACACTGTGGCCGTTCCAATTCGCTCGCGCGCCCGTTCATTGACTCGAGTCGTGAGCTCGTTCATTTCGTTTCATTCGGTGTGCGGTGTCGGTTGGATATGGCTAATTGTTTACGGACTAGTGGATTATTCCTCCTACTATTTTTAATAATAAATACGTGCGCCGTATCACCGCCATGGATATTTTCCGTGAATGTTAACAAGTCGTGTAGTACCGTATGTGATTACAAGTTGAATGTGAATGGAGTTAATATTGTTGAGTGGTCACTAACCTATAAGGAGCAGCAGAGAGGCGATCTCTGCGAAGAGCTGTTTGTGTTTAAAGAAACATTGTTGGACGTGCAATTGAAAGTTCCTAATGGGGGCAAGTTGTTTTTCTGTGCGAAAGGAGATGATGGCGTTTGGATACATCAAGGAGGCGAAATATATTTGGCGCCGGATGACGTCACCGGCCGGTGAGTCGCCGCTTATTTTTTAATTTTCTGCATCGAGTTCTTAATCTATGGCCATTAAAAAAATATTGTTTGGTAAGTTTTATTATCGTACGGTATAGCAGTGAAGTTGAGAAACAAGAAAAATATTTAAAAATATAATTGTGTGGGTAGAAGGTTAAATTCCAGCAGGTTAAGTGTTTGCCAAAATTATCCCATGTACCTACGAGTGCGATTATGAAACTTTGTTAACGTCATTCGACCAATAAAAATAACCGTTTATAAAGTCAGAGGAAACGGTCCGCCACGAGAACGCTTGAGATGATGGTTGACTCATATTTTTGTGTTTGCCTGCAAAGTTTCCGCGAATATAAGTTTTCAGGGTATCACAATGGGATGACGCACCGTGACTATTTATAAGTTCTACTAAGTTTGATCACTTGACCGATCATTTTGTTTTGACGTGCTCAGGATAGGTACACACACGGCTACATGTCGGGCTACCACAATATGTTGAATTCCCTCAATTGAACTCTGTATTAAGGTTGAAAAAAAAGTGGAGAAATTTGCAATTGGTATAGCCTGACGTGCTGTTGACTTTAGTTTAAGTTAACTACATACATAAATGTGGTTGTCAATAATTTGAAAATATATCAATAATACCAAAATACTGTCATAAAACAGTTCTGGCTGACAAAAATCGCGCATTTATTAATAATAAAAATAAATAAGACACAATACTATTAATTATTTATGCGCATTGGCAACCCTAATTAGGAAAAACTATTTCTTGCGATTCTCAATTTATATATTATTAACTAAGGTTCAGGAGATTATGGATTTTGATAAATATTTACTTATTTAATTTTAGCTAAAAAATATTAAATGTTTGTAGATATGTATGCATGAATTAGGGACCTAGATCTACTTATACCAATATTAACGCAAGTGACGTAACCCCATTAATGAAATTGGGCCATAAAACCACATCTGGTAAACTCATATTTCTTTAACACTAGAGTTATAAAAAACAAATCTTCATTGCAATTGCTACGCGAAAAACGCATGATATTCGTTTGTTCTTATAATTTATCGTATACAGACTGACAGACGCGCAGATTTTTATTGCATAGATTGTTTCTTATGAATTTGGAATTTGGAAACATTTTGATTGTAGTGCAATGAATTTAAAAACGAAATATAATACTGTAAAAATCCGAACCCGTCACGTCATTTAATGTAGAAATTCTATAGATTCCATTTTTTGTATAAAAATGCAAAACACAATCTATTGATTATACGTGTCTCGGATATACTATTCCTGTCATTTTGAAATTCACTTCACTTTAAGCCAAGAAACGTTATTAGTGTTACCAATACAAGATTGAGCGGATGCCGCTTTTTGAAAAGAATTCGGAATTCGAATTCGGGTTTTGTCTTTACAGAACCGCAGGACAGAAACAAATCGTAAAGATGACTAACGAGATTTTTGAATCGAATTATTGACAGAAAAACGATCAGAAAAATAGCAGAAGCGTATTTTTAATTTATACAGATTGGACAATAGTGTGTTCGCAGTTTAAAAATCAAATTTAACAACTGATCAAGTGCGAATCGGATTCGCGCACGAAGGGTTCCGTACTGAAAACGAACACAAAACCACATTAAACATTTATTACACGAACATTAAACTGGTTTTTAGTATATTTTGTTGAAGCGGCAACAGAAATACATTATCTGTGAAAATTTCAACCGCCTAAATCTTACGGTTCGCGAGATACAGCCTGTTGACCGGCAGACAGGCGGCAAAGTCTTGTATTAGGGTTTCCGTTTTATCTACAAAATCAAAATTATTCGTTCAGTCTAGGCTGTTACAAGCACTTGTGAAAGTCGAGAGCTACGCTATCAGTTCGTAAATCTACGGCGGGAGACCTTGTACCGAGAAGAACCGGCAAGCAACTCAGCAAGGGCTGCTTTTTTCTCCCTGTTTTATTTCATACAGAGCATCAAGATTGAAAAATGACTTCATTAAAATATGAAGTCACTTTCCATTACAATTAGAAAATATAAGAGTAAAACAGTATTTTCGTCAATCGAATCACATGTGTAGCCAAAGAAGCTCACCGATAAACAATTAAATATACATGAAAAATGAGCCATATTTAACACCAAGCAGTTTTGTCGTTTAAATATTCATTTACAGTATAATATCCTTTACTTAGTAGACAATTCTTAATATGGGTTATATATAATATAACTTAGGCAATGGTAAATTTAAAATTTCCATGGGAATTTTGTTATAGAAATGTATACCTTGACCCATAAATAATGATAGTACCTTCTTTAGCCTGCATGACGGCAAAACAAGTTTATCTTTGTTTCTAGTATCCAAATTGAGTATATAACTATGTTTATTTTAATTGTTAATATTGTTTCTAACATAAAGTATATAATTGTATATGAATAGGGAGGCCACTGCTACATAGTAATGTAGACCGTTTTTTTATATTGAATTTTGAAGCTGCGATCACCCTTTTGACTTATGTATTGAAGATAGCATGGCATCGGCAGCCATAGGTACTAGAAGTCCAAGAAATTAACGACACATTGTTTGACATATATATCACTAGTGCTAAGGAAACACACCATTAAATACTGGGAAATATGAACAACAAAACATCTTTTGTAAATCATTATTATCGGAGGGTGTTTGTGGTGGAGGAACCTTACTATATTATATAGTATTATGAACGTTAAGACGAAAACTATTAGTGTAGATACATTATTAGTTTTTGTCTTATGCCAACTTATAACTGATCGTATATGTTACACAGAAGTTCATCTAGATGAAAAATTGAGAAACCTTTACTATGAAATAACAATATTAAATAAAATCTTTGCAATGAGCAAGTATTTTAAGAAAAAAAAAGAAAGCACTAAATAGCATCTCAATAGATGGCGACTCTAGCAAAAGTTGATTTTTGCAGGAAACGAATGGACCAAAGAGTCATTTCCGTTCCTTTCAACTAACATATTAAAAGACTGAAATCTGCAAAGTTCGAAACTTAGATATCAATACAAATACGAAAAAGTACATATAGAATATGAGTTGTTTATTGAGTATGGGAATTATACTTTCGGTTATGAATACTAAATGTGAATTGATGGACTTTGTCAGATATTACTAGACTAATAGGTAGGCCAGACGACCTGCACTATCCCATTTTATTTTAAGATGGTTATGTCCATTTTATAAGGTACGAGGAAGTTAACTTTGATACATCAATCAACGGCTTTGCCATAAATAATTCAAATTTTGAAGTCCATTCACATTAAGGTATTAATTAGTTTATGCTTTAATTACCTAGAACGCCTCGAAGTCTCAAATGGCCAAAAAGAAACCAGTGGCATAAATTCAGATCTAGCGCCCTGCTGATACGTTATTTCTGTTTCTTAAATTTTGGCCTCATTTAATAAACAGTAAGAACATATGAAAATACTTTAAATTAGATCATCGACAATAAAAAGATGTACCTCAGAGGTCTACGACCTCTGTATGCGTTGAACAGTCCGTGAAATATAAGCGTCGCCGTCCACGATTGCAGATTATTTTCAAATCAAGTCATTTTGAATAAATCAACAATGGAACCTTAGTTAAGCTTAAATCGGTTATGCCATTTTCAGCGATAAATAACTGGGAAAAGAGTACAACAGGAAATTTTAGATAAACCACTACTAAGTTTGCCCGATTTAGCCCCCGTTAACATTTACATCTCTCCTCGGATCAAAGAACACCTTTAAAGTAACATTTTTTTGTAATCACTGTTGAGGCGTTTGGGAGTCAAATCAATCATACATATTTATACGGTTAAAAAATAGTATAAATACTTAAAACTAATTAATAAGTTAGTGATATATAGAAAAATCATAGAATTGTAAATTGTTGTAAGTACCCTAAATGTAAATTGTAAATTGTCTCCTGTGACTTCGTCCAGTAGGTGTCCGATATCTGTTACAAACTTACAATCAAATATTTTCTCTTTATAAGATTCATTAACATTACGATCACCTTTCGCTGATAAATTAGAGTCATGTACTAACATGACTCACTGTGTACCTTGATAGTTGGTACATATGTGTACATACGTAGATATAAACAAGACAAACATATCGAATACCTACTCGATACATCGGAGATTTCCGCTAGAAGCTTCGGCGGCATGGTCCTGTATTATACTCATACTAGTTGCCGCCAGCGACTTCGTCCGCGTTTTCCATTATTTCTTCGCTCCTAATATTTGCAGCGTGATGTTATATAGCCTAAAGCCTTCCTCGATAAATGGTCTATTCAACACAAAAATAATTTTTCAATTCGAACCAGTAGTTCTTAAGATTAGCGCGTTCAAACAAACAAACAAACAAACTCTTCAGCTTTAT
Organism: Diatraea saccharalis; assembly: GCA_918026875.4. Taxonomy (NCBI): domain Eukaryota; kingdom Metazoa; phylum Arthropoda; class Insecta; order Lepidoptera; family Crambidae; genus Diatraea; species Diatraea saccharalis. Next base: position 4,966,475 of record OU893351.1, on the reverse strand, counting down.
AATATTAGTATAGATAAAACTTTCTCTTGAATCACAGTATTGTATATTGACGAAAATCTGAATAAAACAACATGGGATATCCGACAAAGACACGTAAACAAACACTCATAATAAAAAAAAAGGAAACTTGAATACTAGAGAAGAAGTATTTAACCGAACTAAGATATTTTTTTTTCCAGTACGCAATGGTTTCCTGTAAGAAATTACTTTGCAGTTTAAGTGATTCTATCCATTTGCTTTTGCCCTATATTGGTGTCTAATTAAACATGGGTGACGGTCACTGGTGACGGTAATCACTTACCATCAGGTAATCCGTCTGTTCGTCTGCCCCCTATCCCATAAAAGACATATTTCATTCATTCAAACTTGTATTTTTTAACACTCAATTTATCTGTTAATCTACTATTTTTGGTGTTGTTTTAGGATAGCAAAAGTGTTGATATATTTATAAGTATATATATATTGATAATACTAAAAATATCGCGAATTAATTAGGACTCCAATATAAATTTATTCTAAATTATTGTATTTTTAATTAATCTTCGTGGACAGCAACTCACTTTCTTGTAGTTAAAAAAGCTTTAGACGTTCTTTCCATTTGGAAATCTTATTTTTTAATAAACAAGACGTTTAAATTGTATAACGTCAGAATTTTCAAGTGGACTTGCAACTTCGAAACACTACACTCTTCGTTTGTTACCAACATTTTTTTTTCTCAAGCCACAAACTTCCATTAACCCCAATTTCGTCTGGTTCATTTCATTCATTTCAATTAGCCGCTCCCGACTGTATTCAGTTCATTCATTGAATGGCAACAAACAATATAATCATTACAATGAAACAAACTCGATAATACGGCTCAGTAGAGGTTCCTTCCAAGTACTGGTGTATTTTGAGAAGAGTACAGTTAGATGCTATAGTCTGTTCGTCTTCCTCTGAGACAAAATGTAAACAAACTGGAAAAAGGTTCTTTAATATATCAAAATATAAATGTATTCAGAATGAAAAAAAAAGAAAGTGACATTAAAAACACCTAAAATTGAAGCTGTTCCCAAACATTGGACGTATTATAATACTATGAAATTGAGGAGCAGTGATAAGTTAAATACTTTACGTAGAAACGTGAAATTTTGTAATTTGTTGGTTTATACCGGCCATTTTTACTCTCAATCAACTCGTTGACTCGTGCAAAATGCTTTCGTTAAATTCTTGTTATTTGGTTATGCCAGTTGTTAAGTTTGTTGTTTTCTGTTATTGTTAAGTTTTAAGTTAAATGAAATAAAATCTTTATTAACCGATGCTCTAAAAATGATAACAATAGGAGATTAGACGGGGAAGATTCTGAATAAAATTATTTTACTCTTACAATTGCTAGTTTTATTTGAAAAGAAATAGACTTATTGTATTGCATACCTACCATACAATAATTTGTCCCATTAACAAATTTTATTTACATACCAACATCAATAAAAATGTTTGAGAAACATTTTGTCTCAGAGGCAGTTGAATAGACTATAGAGGATATTTAAAGTATGCCTCAGCAAAAAAATTGTATAATATCCATCTCCTCCTCCACCAATTAGAGCAGTTTTGAACTCGACATTACCAACTTTTCGTAAAAAATATCGTAGATGGCTTATGTTGGAGCAGTCTCTGGTAGTCATATTTTATAGACATTATGTTTTATCGTACCGATTGTGGGGCATAGAACCCGGTTATGGCCATTTTTGGATTACTGTGTAGTTCTAGCCATCTTGGGAGTTACGAAAAAGTGGAAAAAAGTGAATGTTGTTAATTCACAACTGTTAGCGACTAAGTACTTGATTTGTAACAGTGTTACTTTTTAAAAATCGTATTATACTACAAATATATTATGTTAGTTAGAACATATCGAAGTAGATCTGCCCTATTAATGCATATTGTTTTTAAGTAAATAATATAGTGATTCAGTTCAATTCATATACTTGCCTAGTATAAATCTCTATATCTTTGTGTGTGTTGCGAATCATGTCATCTTATTTATATAGTGTTTTTTTTGGGAGAGGCTATGACAGAGAAACAGGAGCACTTGCATGTCGGCGGCTAATGAGTCATAGACCGTTTTGTCTTTGATATATGTTTTGTATCTTATTTAAATTCACACTATTGGCATCAGCCCGTTTACGTCCCCACTGCAGGGGCTCAGGCCTTTCTTATGCATGGTTAAGGAGGATGGGCCATGACCTTGCATGCTGAAATTAAATAAATCGAGCTACGCGGTGCCATACCGAAAAGCTCAGTTGCGTTTTATTTATATACTTTTATTAGTTATACTAGTTGCCATATTACACCTAATATTACTGTGGCAAGTCTGAATTTATGCTATACTAGTTGTTTTTCGCGACTACGCTTGACTCGAGAAAAGAAAGGATTTTTTTTCCGAAAGGAGCAGAAACCTTACGTTGCGCCCTAAACCCGCGCGCGCCATATTTCTATCGTTTGTTTTATTTAAGGACTTTGAGATAATCTTCATATTTGCGAACTTGCCCCCCACCCCTAGACTAGACCCGGCCCTGTGTCAACTCCAAACGTCACTTTTCTCGGGTCGAGAGTGAGATGTCGTATAGGAGTACCCGAGTAAAGTAAAATTTAGGTGTAGACAAAGTAGACAAAGTCTCGAGTTCGTCCTCCCACGCGGACTGTAGAAAAAAGAACTTTAAAATCGGTCCAACACTTTCGGAGACTGTTCAACCAAAACAAACAACATATTAATTATAGACACCTGATGTTATTTGATTCATTGCTGAATTTAGTTCACATAACTAGTTTTCACAGATGGCAATCTAGTGATATATTGGAAAGGCAAACTGTGTCAATGATTCAGTTAAATATGTACTACATAAAATGGTGCAATGTTTATTATTAGATATCAATATAATCATACAAATAAAATGGAACCACTCGACATTAATAAGGTGAATTTAACTATCTTTTAATAGGCTAAAGCAGAATTTATCCTGCTTTGTCATTTTGACTTTTTTGTGATAATTAGGATAATAATAACAATAATTAAGCTTTAGTAGCTCGTTGGCGTAGTGGATAAGCGCCGAGGCCCGCGATCGCAGTCGTTAAGCAACTTTCGCAAGGGTCGGTCACGGGATGGGTGACCAAAAAAAATTATTATCTCGAGCTACTCCGTGCTTCGGAATGCACGTTAAGCCGTTGGTCCCAGCTGCCTTTGCAGTCGTTAATACCCTCCAATCCGCATTGGGCCAGCGTGGAGGGTCATGGCCCATCCTGCTTAGCCATCCATAAGGAAGGCCTGAGCCCCTGCAGTGGGAACGTAAAAGGGCTGGTGATGATGAAGCTTTATTGTACCCAAATAACAATCATCACAGAACAAAATAACAATTACACTGCCAGACAGTAATGGGTGCAATATGTATTATACATAACAGCAGAGCGAGAGCGATTCTGTAAAAATCCGAGCCTGAATTCGGATTAACTCATGTTTCGCGTCATCTAGTGAAGAAATTCTATTGATTCCATTCATCATCAGCCGGAAGACGTCCACTGCTGAACATAGGCCTTCCCCTTTGAACGCCACGACGGACGACATTGCGCCAGCTGCATCCAGCGGCCGCCCGCGACTCGGACGATGTCGTCCGTCCATCTAGTCGGGGGTCGACCCACGCTGCGTCTTCCGGTTCGTGGTCTCCACTCGAGAACCTTTCGTCCCCATCGGTTATTGGTTCGTCGAGCGATGTGGCCTGCCCACTGCCACTTCAGCTTACAAGCTTTGCGAGCTATGTCGGTCACTCTAGTTCTTTGGCGAATATCCACGTTTCGGATCCTATCGCGCAAAGAAACCCTTAACATAGCTCTCTCCATGCCTCTCTGAGCGACTCTGAGCTTCTCTAAGAGGCCATTGATTCCATTGTTTGTATAAAAATACAAAACAAAATTGATTGATTCATACGTGTCTCAGATATTCTATTCCTATGTAATATCGAAACTTACTTCACTTATGCCACGAAATGTTATTACGAATTAAAGATTGAGCGGATGCCGCTTTTTCAAGTGAGGGGGACACTTGAGTGAATACGAATTTTTATAGAATCGCAGGCCAGATATCTAAATTAACACTTATAAAGGAACTAAATAAACAGACGAAATAAAAGTTTAAAGTTTTAAATGGATTAAGATCTGGAAAGAGAATAGTTTTTGATTTAATCACAAAAAGTACTCAGTGTTTTCCTATTCTGGTCGTATAAAAGAAATCAGTCAGTAAGGAAACTTGAGGGTAAGATTGGACGAGGATCGCAATGCAAAATTGGGTGAAGGTAAGCGGTAAATGGCAGGAAAATTAAATAAAGCACAGTTAGAGTGTGCAAGTCGAATAACGAGCCAGTTGATTTTGGAGCGGGAACAAATTGGTAAACGCTGACTCTGGTACAATAAATGGCATACGTTAAAAAGCATCAAAATTCAACTCGATCAAATTCGACGCAAACATCAAAACATACAGAAGAATTTGCAGAATGTAAATTAGTAACTGTATTTCCTCGACTACGCTTGCGTGAGGTATGATGTAGTTTCCCGTACGTGAAAGTAATTTTAAAATCGGTCCATCGGTATCGTAGCATATTCAAATTCAATGCAAACAAAAAACCAAACCAGCAAATAATAAAATCTTTTCTCTTATTATTAGGACTCGTACAAATCCGTTTCTTTTTCAGGTTTATAAACTTTTAAAAATTAACCTACCAATTTGTAAATTTAAGAGCCTCCCCTGAAAAAACATGTTTTGCATTTCATCAAATTATAATAATGCCGCCAACTTTAAGCGATAAAAGGTTTAAAAGTAGACGTCATCTTACCATATCATTTATCACAAGATATTTAAATAAATAAATCACAAGATATTGATAATTTTTCTTTAATAAGCAGTCGACATCTTTATTGTGTTATACAAACTAAAGTCAGTATAATAGTTTAACAGTCAGTTCCACAAACGTTCATTTAAATTCATTAATCATTAATTTACGATTGTGTTATTAGTTTAAGCGACATTACCCACAGAACACAGAAAAACGTACATTACCCATACGTTTTAGAGCTTAAAGACGTCATTAAACCATAAAGGTTGCATATATATCGAAACCTATTTTTTATATAGTTAAAATGAAATATAATAGTCGTAAAATCTATCCAAAAAACCTGTATAGAGTCGTCATTGCAATTTTTTTCAATGCCATCTGCTTTCTTCATAGAATCTTTGAATAATACCACAGTTTTTGAGATATTATTATAATAATTATAATAAATATATAACAACATCACATGCATTGATCAGACTCCAAGATGAGTAGCTAAAGCCCCCGTATTATGGAGTATTTGAGACAACGAAGGTACAAAGGAAGGTAAGGTACACTTTTAGTGTTCGGAATATCCGAACACTAAAAGTGTACAAGGATATGTCTAGTATTGCTGCTATGTTTCGCTGGTTAAATCGAAAATTTTCAACCTAATACCTAAAAAAATATGAATTATTTGGTACCAAATGCTTGTTTGCTACTAAATAACAAGAATTGTCTATATTATCCAAAACGTGATGATACCGATCATGACAACACCACGAAACAGGATCTCGGCAAAAAGAGGTTTTTTTTTGTTCTTTTTACGTGTAACAGAATTTTAAAACGGTAATTTTAAAAAGTATATATAAATATTTCGAGCTTACATATTATTATGGAAAGAAACATAAAGATTTAATAATAATTTTCGAAATCCAATTGTTTTATTTTATCAAAAAGAATATTAACATCCCTAATAGGTAAGCGTTAAGTAAATAGATTAAAATTATTAGTAACAGGTCATTTTTATGCTCTTCTCTTTGTTAACTTATTTTCTTTTGTTTTTAAGGGTTGCTTTTTTCCCCTTTTGTCATGTGGTTTGTGCCACTTTATACGATACATTTTTCTTATTTCTGTTTACATTCTTATTTTATATCTATACAATTTTTATTTTTACTATTATATATCTCTACTTATATTTATACATACTATTTTATTTTATACATTTATTCTTATTTTATTTCTCTTTTGCGTACATACATTTTCATATTTACATTCTATTCACACTGAGTTGGCTGCTTCTTACGGGCTAATATCACATATCTGTTGTTAGTCTTTATTCAGTAGATTAACTTTTACTTAATTTGTAGAATTACAGTTTGTTTAGCGTAACTTAGAAATATTTCTCTCTCTTCCTTATTTTGCAAAATATGCTGAAGATTTTCAATGCTGAGTTTGTGTGTGAGTTGCGTTTGTGTGTCATGTCTAGTGGTGCCGTAAGTAAATAGATTGATCGTGAGACACGAAATGGGCGAGCCGGTATAGGTTTGTTTACTTCCATTATTCGCTACCTGCTGTCATATCGTGTCAGGGTTACGTTGGTCCACAAACTACATTGGTTTGAGCATAATTATTCTTGACATACCATAGACTTAAAATTCTAAGTAGAAAGAAAACCATAATGAGCAAGTATTAAAAAAAAAAGCACTAAAAAAGCACCTCCACTGGATGGCGACTCTAGCATTTTTTTTTGCAGGAAACGAATGGACCAAAGACAGTCATTTCCGTTCCTATTAACTAACATATTAAAAAACTGAAATATTAAAAGTTCGAAACTTAAATATCAATACAAATACGAAAAAGTACAAATAGAATATGAGTTGTTTATTGAGTTTTGAAAATCAAATTACTTTTAAACATGAAAGTAAGGAAGGGTGGTCATGAAGAAATTAAAAACGTACCGTAGCGACATCTAGTTTAATTTCGGGAACTAATTTTTTTTTTTTAATACTTCCTCATTACAACGTACATACGTTAAAGATAACCTTACGCCTTCTGTGCTTACGCCTCTCCAGAGTCTTCAGCCACGCTTCAGCGTACGAAGAACACGTAGAAAAAATCGCCCCATGGATAATGAGATCGAAGTCTGAGCTATGAATGATGCACAAGCTCATACGTGAACTGAATGAAAACAAAATAGTAAATAGTTCACTGCGTGAGCACAATACTTTGTTTTGCTGTGTTGTCAGAGGCCTCTGAGACGTAGGTTAAATTTCTAGGGCTTAAGAAGGTGGTAAAAATCACTAATTTTCAATATTAATTAATATATAAGATAAGAGCAGTCTATAAAAATATGAAAAGTTTGGAGAAATCATCATTACATAAACAATTTTAATGTAGCTTCCTTATCTTCAATACAACATGTTTTTTTTTAATATTTAACCTATCAAAGTTATACATACTTAGGTAAAACATAAATATTTATACATTATCAATCGGTTTTATAATCACTTCCGTTTATTGTTGAAAATTGCATGAAAATTAGTTGGTTTTTTTCTCGTTTTTCAATTTATCGCGTTAAGATCAAAATATATTTCAACGTGAAGACTCTGGTGATGATAAACAGGCTAACAGACGACGGCTTTGTTTTATAATATGCGAGAATGTTGCAATTATACAAACTATAAGCTGTTGTTTTGTCTCTTTATCTTTTACTAGTTGTGCCCGCGACTTCGTCCGCGTGGAATGGTGGCTTTCGGCAGTATTTTTAATTTTAAGGGATCCGTACCCAAAGGGTAAAACGACAACCTTATTACTAACATTTGGCTGTCCGTCTGTCTGTCAGCTAAATGTATCATTTTCGTGTACTTAACCAAAATAACATATGCATTAGCGAAAAAGATTGTACCGATTAAAATTATTAAAAATTTAATTCTGCACAAAGAGCTTAAATCATTTAATAATGGATTTGGAAAAGGATCTCATGGAATATCATTAGAATGACAAATTGTATTGTAAATAACGGTTCCTATTGTACCTAACGATTTAATGCCCTATACGAACTTCCACGTTATATCCCTTTATATGCTTTTTTCGAGATAAGATTTAAGATAGACATATGCTGCCGCGGACTTTTTATAGAGGATCAATTTCGTAGTACATGATTTTTGCGGAACGTTCACCATTTACGTAGCGCACCGCATGGAAAGCTTCAAAAATAAAATATTCTTCTGTTTTTGTAATACTTTTCATTGTTACTCCACTCCTGTAAGTCATAGCGTGATGCTATAAAGCCTATAGCCTTCCTCGATAAGTGGACTATTCAATTCAAAAACAATAATTCAGTTCGTTTCATTTGATCCTGAAACTTTAGAGTTCAATCAAACAAACAAATAAACTCTTCACCTTTATTATAAGCATAGATTTATGCAACAAAGTATTTTATAAAAGTAACTGTCATTGTTACCGTAAAGAAAATTACAAAAAGTTCACATTAAAAGATAAAAAAAATCTATGTCTATGACCGGTACGGCAATGACTTCGCTTCGCCTAATTATTTCTGAAAATATGTTCTTGATTTAATCGGCCATTTTGGCATAGCGCCGCGCGTCGCGCCAGCCTGTATCGTCAGGGCTGCACCGCACTTTATTACAGTAATTATCGTAGAGATTACTGTTGGTACTTGTTTTAGATTAGGGTTGTGTGATAATGCGCTATTGGCGCTATGTGCTAATGGCTGCGCCGAGACGTTGCTTCGCTCAGCGTCTTCTACCGTCTCTACCATGGTGAATGCTCTGAAGAACTCTTTTCCCTTATCCCCCCATCTCCCTTCCTCCTTAGGACCACACGTGCTGGTTTGCGTTGCCACCAACTAAATGTGTCATTTCTTTGTCGTACTTCCAAAAAATGGAATTGTCTCCCGGCCCATGTATTCCCTCCTTCCTATGACATGGGGTCCTTCAAGCGGGGCGTGAAGAAGCACCTTGCAGGTCGGCAAGGTGAGGTTGGCTAGTGCAGTACCTACGTAATGTTTTCAATAGCTGTCCTCGCGTTTGGACTACGCCTCCGCTTACCATCAGGTGGAGCGCAGTCATTTGCCCTCCATTTGATATTAAAAAAAAAATAAAAAAACTACATAACAACAAAACGAGTTCCACATAGCTAGGTACTTACGTATAACAAAATTTATTTATACTGTAAGAGCAGAAACGTAGGTACTTCCGATTTTTAATCCATAAAGTAACTATTAATCGGCCGATAATTTGGTCGCTCTGGTAAATCATCACGGAAATAAATTAAAGTGCACGCGTTTGGCGACTTAAATTCCGCTCTCGATATAATATCGCTTTGGATGACATTATAACCAATCGTATAAAAAGGTACAAACACGCATGAGTAACCATGCATGAGTATGACTAAGCGTCTACATTTTAAACTAGGCAATAAAACTTAATTAGAACTCTGTTGTGCATATTTTTATTTATCTAGAATATATATTCTCTTTCTTAATCTTTTCATGGCATTTGCCTTTAAATATTCTCGAAATAAATGATACTGAATTAGCTAACTGTTTACTTAATTTTGCAAGTATTAACACCGCATGATAACTCGAATGCCACAATTACTATGTCGAGTCACTAGCTGGTATTCAGCGGTTTTCCTTTATCTATTTAAAATTGTGTTGGTATTTTTAATAATTAAAGCAAATGGTTTAAGTCATTATCATAACATTTTACACTAAATATTTATTTACTGTCTAGCCTAGATTATAACTAAAATTATTTTTAATTAGTAAGTTCTTGCGAAACATGATTTACAACAGTCAGTTTACATGGACGAAACACGTCAGAACACCACAAGGTGTCAAAATTCCGCAATTGATTTTGAACGCTATTGACTATGTATTAAGGTTTAACCAAGTGGAGAAATTTGACAGTTTTGTATAACGTGACGTGCTCTTGCCTGTACGTATTACACAGAAAGCCAGGTCGTGTAAGTAAAATCATATGTTGAAATAAATCCATGTAGGAACTTACGTCTATTACGATCCTAACAAGAAAAAAAAAATACTGTAAAGGACATCGAGCCACGCCGCGACAACAGCGCCGCCAGCGGAGAAACAGCGAAACCTTCCCCTCCCCGCGCGGTGCGGGGTAGCGTACCCCCACTCTGAGAAATCTTATAAGATAACTGATTTGTATATGAGATAAGTGCGATCAACCAAATTGTACTTAAGTAGTCGATTTTTCGCAATAGAGCATGTTCTGCCTTCGAACGTTCTCCGTGTTTTCTCCGAACCAAGTGTTTTAGGTACTTTGCGACCTCTGCTACCTGCCCGCTTTAAAATCCAGCCTACAGTCCATCTGCTACAAATACCTTATAGATACATTAGGATATGTTTTAGTTTTGCGTTGTTAGTTTTTTGAATAAATAAAAATCAAAGTTAAGGTGCAGTAGAAAGTAATTACGATAACTAGATATATTGTAGTAACCTGAAGTGCTGCTTAAAGTAAGTATACATACTTTACATGAAATGTCTCATTAATTTTAATTCATATTATATGGTGAATTGGTCACCTACTTACTGTGTAAAGGCTTGATTTAAAAATAATTGTTTAAAAATTTAACATAGAATTAAAAAAAATAAGAAAGTTTTCTTTTTGGTAACCCTTAATTATCATCTTTTTACGATAGCTGTGAAGTAAAATTTTTAAGATGGCGGACGGTCGGCGCCAAACGCAGACTTCATAATAACGGGTCATTAGGATTTTATGATATAACACTAAAATCACTATCAAACTTTAAGATAAAAACATTTAATATTAACCAACTTCAAGCAAGGAGAGTTTCTCGAATGTAGAAAAAGAACTATTCTACATTCGAGAGCCTATGTTATTATAGTATTTGTATCTCTGTATCTATCTACCATACATATGTTCAACCATAGTAATATTATCATAATCATAACAGATTTCGGAAGAACTGGATGATCAACCAATTGTACCTACTTTTTAAAAGTTTTCTCTGAAAAATGTCATTTCAAGAAAAGTCTAGTTATAATGAAAGACCTTACAGAAACAAAATATAATGCCTGAGCTGTTTTATATTCGATTTTGTAGTGGCTCATTGGAATAACTCATTAGTTTAATAGTGTTCAAAACATTATACCATTATTAAAAAGGCATTACTTAGTCCGTCTATTATAATATACCCGAAACCAAGCGAAACGAAATTATTTCAGCTTAATTAATTAAAAAAAACTTTAAACAATTATTTAAATATAAAGTATTCAGTTTCTCTAATCAAATTACAGAAACACAAAAATCTGATTTTTTAATCGATTTATAAATAAATTAACTTGCACTTTATGCCTTAACGAGTTTCAAGACGCTCCAAAAAATAGTGTGCGACAAAATCGCATAATTTGATAGTATGATCGTAGTAAATTAGGATGACGCTTAAGTCATTATCCGTTAGTAATTCTGACGCCGTGCTAACCGCCTGTTCAAATAAAAAATAAAAAAACTGAGGAGTCGTAATAGTCGACCTCGTCACGGTAATGACGCCGCTGCTGCTGCGATGACGACACGACACGACACGCGTGGTGCTATGAGGGTTGCCATTGCCAGGTTGTTCTGTATTATTTGTTTTTAATGTAAAAACCAATAGCGCATACATAATTTGATTGTTATATATTAATAATAGAATAAAGTATTTTTTATTCATCAGGCAGAAAGTTTGAGTAACCCGTTATTAAGTATATTAGTTAATAACGGGTTTCTCAAACTTTCTGCCCCATACACCCCGTTATCCAGATAACAGCGAACCCCTTTACTATTTAGAATTTGAGGGCCTACTTACTCTTTTTGCCAACAAACGAAAATTCGGAAAATTCCGATGCATTTTTATTCATTTGTTTAAATTACATCCGTAAAGATTATCTGTACATAAGAGGAAAAGTCAGGTCCTATCACCGTTGCATCATAATTTATCGGAAATTCTTTGGAATCATATTAGCGTTTCGAAAACAGACGAAATTTCGGTGTCGGAGTAACAGGGTAGGCCTTCTCGGTTGCCGACGTTTTTCCAAATCCATGCATAGGAACATAAATATATATTTAGCAAACAACAGCAGAAAAGAAAACAAAAAAAAAAAACCTCACAGAAAACCGACGTGAAGCAACGCTTGCGTTGTGTTTCGTCGTGTGAGTGAGGGTACCGGAGGCCCAACCCCTCCCTATTCCCTTCCCTTCACTCCTCAACCCTTCCCTCCCTATGATCATATTCGTCCCTCAAAGGCCGGCAGCGCGCTTGTAGCCCTTCTGGTGTTGCAGGTGTCCATGGGCGACGGTAATCACTTAGCACAGAACACAGAAAGATCACTTACCATCAGGTGATCCGTCTGCTCGTCTGCCCCTATCCCATAAAAAAAAAGAAAAAAAAGTAGCTTGCCTTTTAACTGTCCCGTTTGAGAACCCTATGCACGAGTTGTAAATTAAATAAATATAGCCTCATTACCAGTTACCGGTCATTACCAGGGATAATTTTATGATTCAATACAAAATAGTATTGTATTATGATACAAACTATTAATTATAGAGAATTCTATAGCCAAAATTGTAATTTTAATTAAACAATTTCGCGTTAATGCCAAAGGGTAAAGCGAAATGTTTAGTTAGTACATAATCGTAGGTATTCATGGTAATCTATATTATTCTTAAAAATTAACATAACACAAAACATGAGCGAAAATAAAAAATTGACTATTTTTGAAATGCAAATACGACTCATTTCTCTTTTATACACGTAAGTATGCTCTGTTTTGATACCGTTATATAAGTATGTGTAGATATTTTCTATGTGAAATCATGTTCTCTCGCCTTAGAAGACACCATCTACGGCCCATCTATTCCAGTCCAGTCCTATCCAGTTGCCTGGAAATTACTCTTTAGCGACAATACCGCCGATTCTACTCTATCAATTGTTATGTTATTTAATTATGGTATGCAATCAAGTATTAATTCATTAATTCAACAAAATGATTTATAATAAAGGTCAATATTTGTCTGAGCGTAAAGTCGAACAAATTAGTAGCCTCGGGTATATCTAACGATAAACAGCGGTGTCTGTCGTTTCGTTCGTCACCGAAATGGAGCATCAAACAAGTTTTTCTTTATTGGCAAATGTTATTGTTTACTGAATCACGTTTTACGACGCCTCGCCTTCGGTCACGCGAACTTGAGTGCTTTCGAACGACGGTTATCAGGGATGTGGAGCTCTGTAACCGATACTATCGGATATCCGAATGACATTATAATCGTAACCGTATCCGAAGCCTGTATAGGGCTTGAGTCGTAATGATTATGACAATTTAGTTTTTGCAAATTTAGACACATTTCCGCGCATCTGTTGTTTTATTTGTTTATCAGATCCGCCACAGGCTTCGCCCGAATACCTCTAGGGATCCGATTAGTAGGATAAGAGCTTATATATTAATTCAGGCTCATATGTTAAGTATCCATTTACCAAATTTCATCAAAATCCGTGCAGTAGTTTTTGCGCGAAAGAGTAACAAATATAACATACCCAATATAAATAACTCACAAACAAAAAGCATGACAGTTCGTTAACAAAAAGCAAGTTGCCGCCATTTTAGCACACATTCTGTTTCCGATCGCCGAGGAGTAAAGACATCCGACGACATCACGCTCATCTCGTTATATTTTCGTATGAAAAGTGATGAAATGGAACAAATCCACGTTGGTATACACGCTTTCAGTGTTATTTTAAAGATATTCCCCCGATATAGACGATCTATTTGGGCTTCGTAATAGCCCCTTCTGACTACCCGTCGTTATATACGTTTCTCATATACGTATCTTGATCCGAAATTTCAAACAATTGACATCCCTCATGGAAATGTTTACCGCTTACGAGAACTGAGTGACCTATTGTCCGTTTCTGTCTATTTGAAATATTGTCGATAGTGTGGAGTTTGTTTGTGTGTACTTTGAAACATTTGTAGACTATACGACCGTCCTTGATCATCCTCTATTCTAAGTATATTTTATTATATTCGTCTTCGTTAGCTTTTATTATTGACTGTTTATAATAACTGTCTTTGGTACACACAATTGTACGTTAGGGTTCCACAACATCTCAAATTTCTCCAGTTGATTTTAAGCTCTACCCTCGTCGTTCACATGTAGAAATTAATCTATATGTAGGTATCTATATGTAGATGAGCCATTAAATATACATTGTATAATCTAATGTACTCTATTGACTGTATGCCAAAGTTTCGTATATTGTATAATAGTAAGTGTATGGTTTTTCGTGACAAGAATAATTTATGACAAGAATTGACAGAAATGTGTCGATCGAACATAATAATATATTAGACAACATCACATGCATAGCTCAGATTTCTAGAAAAAGTAGGTATGTACTACTCGGCGGCGTGGTGGGCTATGTCAGGCACACGCCTGTTATAGTCTGCGACGAAGGGATAGAGTCGGCTGCGGCTCGGCAGCGAGGCACTCACGACTTCGGCGTATTTAGTTGTTGGGGGGAGGAGCCACGGTCGACGCCATGGCAGCGGGAATGCTCTGATTTATCGCTCGAAAGGCGCCAGAGGGGCGCCGGGGTTGCCCGAGGAGAAAGCCATGGGGAGGCCGAGGAGCGATCTGTCAGAACTTAGTCAGACGATGTAGGGGGTCCGGATTGCCCAATAGCGCATCCGGTCCTCCTTCGGAGGACTGTGGGGGATGACTACCCCCCCGGTCATTGAACCACCTCCGGTTGTCTAGGGAGGGTTCCTTGTAACCACCTGGGAAACCTCCCGCCCGCAGAGAGGGAGGGACACCACCGGGTGTCCCCCACGGTCCGGTTCTACGCGGGTTGTGGCTTTGCCGATTCGGTGTACCGGACTACGCGCGAGGGTGGTACGGGGGGTTTTGCACGGTAGGCCTGCTGTAGATAGGGGGTTCTTTAATCCTCCGTAGCAGGGGAGCCCGGGTTTAGTCGACCTTTTGTCCAGGTCGACGGCATGTTAAGGTCAGTTCCCCTCGACACAAAAAAAGGAATGTATTACTAACTCCTTGTTTTAAAAATGGTTAGAAAAATATGTACATACATACGTTTGTATTAATCTCATTATGCAGGTTCTACTAGTATTTTTGATATTTTGATTATTTATTTAGTAAGTTGTTGACTTAATACACTTTCATATAGTAAGCAGTCGACTTAGTATACTGTTGGCATCTTGTAGCGTCGAGATTTTGAACTATTAAGCTTATGGTCTCTTGATCTTTTTAATTATGATTTTAGACTTAATTAATGACACCCTTTATGTAGCTTAGGCCTCCGTATTATGGAGTATCTGAGACGACGAAGGTACCACAACACCCAAACCCGAGACAATATACGGAATCGAAACCGGGACCTCAGAGACGGCGACTTGAAACCAGCGTACGTACCACTCGGCCACGGAGGTCGTCATACATAGGATCCATATTGTCATCTAGTGACATTAATTAGGAAGGTGGTTTAAACACCGCTTATAAACACTTCTAAGAATGACCTTCTAAATGCTATGCAAATTCAAATTAAAAAATGAGACATGACTATAGACGTTTATTATTAGCTCGCTTCTTTTTGTCAAAATAATAATAAAAAACATTGTGTATACCGCACCTACGTTTACGGTTTACAAGAATCGTTTGTTGAACACACCTTAAATACATAGATATTATTCGGAAGCCATCATCGTAGGGGTGTACTGCACTGGTAATTACCGTTATCGATATAAAAATTATTGATAATTTTTCGTAGTTGATTATATCGATTAGTGTATTGATGTGTATTGAGAGTATTTGATTTTGTTTTCATATGATTATATGGAGTAAAATCTGAAATTATGCCGAACGAGCTCTCCATAAGAGTATACGTATACGAAAGAAAATAATAATATTAATAATTTATTTGCTTTTCAATGAATTTTGTTTTTAAATTTGTGTAAAAAAACGTTCAAAAGTTAAAAATAACGCTAATCTAAATGGTGATTAATATATTAAAGAAACATTATTAAAGTCTGACAAAACTGCTACATCTCTTGGGTTTACTGTTGCGCCGGGTATTGTAGTGCTATTTTGATGTAAACAGCCTCGTCGCCGTCGAATGCAGCTTTGTCAAATCATAATCAAATAAAATCTACTTCAAAAGATAATAATAGCATAGCAGTACATTGATGTAAAGTTAGAGCGATTAAATCAACTTATAGTAAGAATTGCTTATGGACGTATGTTAACAAGCGTTTAAAAGAAAACTTTTCTATTACTTGTTACTTTTCGCTACTACAGAGCGTAGATATTCTCATCAGTGTTCAGGCATCCACCTAATAATTTTTCTATTAGTTGTTACTAACGGTTACAATCACCCACATGTTTTATTGTTCTCCTTACATTTAAATATTATTAACAACGTCAAAACAAATAGGTATTTATAGAAGCCGTCTACGGAAGACGCCAAAAATTATTTTTAATCGTAATTTAGGTTGAACAAATAACCTTCAAAAGATAAACTTATTACATCGCATAAACAATTAAGTATATAGCGTTAATGTAAACTTCTTTATCTATAATTATATCAACTCTGTTATATAAGTAATCATATTATAAAATCAGTTTTCAAATCTTTGTAATTATCCGTTGATTATGATAAGCGCCATAGGGCTAAATATGTTAATCGCTTTGCAACTGATTTAGATAAAATATAGACCTATATTTATTATCTCGCAACTTATAGTACGAATTTACTTTCTTGCGACTTCGCCCGCGTAAATTATAACTTATCGCGCCTGCGTATAATGTAGCTTCTCGTATGTATTTTTTTTCAATCGGCGGTCCTGTAGTTTCGGAATCTATGTAATGCAAAAAATAAACAAACCCTTCCTATAAGTAATATAAGTATGTATCTGCAGGGCCATACAAAAATAATGCCTTTAAAAAGTTGATATGTAAGAGCAGATTTATAATTTCATCAAGTTACTGAATTCTTTTATAATTTTTATGTATATTCTGATTTCCAAAACTATTTATCAGAGTTATTACATTTTATAGATAATTAAAGCCGATATAACATCCGTACACAATGGTTGAAGCGCGTACTATTAAGCACCCTTTGATGATACATAAATAATACAATCGTAATAAACATATCATATAAATTCAGAAGTACTTATAATGTACATATCTGATAATACTGACAGTTCTGTCGTCAGCATTATATGTTGAGATCAAAATATCATCGATATTACTACGGTGCCAGAACAAAACATTAAAACTTAACTTTCATGATAATTTTACACTACGTTAGTTTTAACTCCTCATTGTCATGGCAATTCTGTATTTTTTAACCTGTCTATCTTTTCAATAACAATAATTGATTCCTTCGCAGACTGCAGTCTCTCACAAAGGTAACTCTGGTAATTGAAACTCTGTACTTCAACGTATTTATTAACTTTGTGATGAGAAAGTAAATAAATAAAAAATAATAGAATCTTTCGTGAGATGAAATAATAAAAAAAAACAGGCATCAATAGTGTTTCCTCAATAATGGCATTTTTTGTTTTGAAACACCCGTATGATTTTTAATTATGATGCAAATAATTGAGAATTATCGATAACCGGCTACAAATAAAGGAACATCTCTATTTGTCATTCAAAATCTCATTTTTACCAGTAACGTAAAGTATAGGTTATGCATAGTTAAGTTAAAAAATTAGGTCAGCAACATTATCATAGATTAAGATAATGGTGGCGGCCTGATGGTTGCAACGCACGCAACTATCAGAGGAATTAAATTGATGTTTATGAAATCTGATCAAGCTAATATAAAGTGGTTAGATTACTGAAAATACAAAAGAGAAGCTCGTTGGCGCATTCAGAAGATAAGTAACTTTCGCAAAGGCCGGTCGTAGAATGAGTGACCAAAAATTTATTACCTCGAGGTCTTTCGTTTAAGGCACGTTAAGCCGTTGAGTAAACTCACCAATCCGCAATGGGCCCGCGTTTTTGGAGCTGCCCATTCTCTCTGCTAGATTTGATTACATCCATATGGACTGCCCATGTCCCAGCAGTGGGGACAATGATGATTATGTTTATACCATAAACATTCATACGAGGAAAACTAATGGTTATGATTTCAATCAACACTGTTGTACGAATATTAGGGTTGCCTGTAATAACCAGGATTCGTAAAAATCCGATATTTATAATAAGTATCAAAATATCCGATATTTCATATTTATCAGCAAATCCTGGTAATAACAGTGATAAGTTTGTAAATAAAAAAAATGTTCTTAAGTAAGGTATATTACCTACCTATACTAAGTATGCAAACTTACGCATAATAATATATTCTAATGTACTTGACTGACTAATGAGCTATTGTTAGAAGAGTCTTGATTGTTGGTGGCTACTTTACGTCATAAGAAATTGAATATCCCACAAGGGTCTCCAAGAATGAATATATTATTAAGGCTTGATGTTGAATATCTAATGAAAAGTTTTACTAACATTACAAATTTCAAGTCATAACCTTAAAATAGTATATCTTCTGTTTTGTAATAAACATACTAATTGAAATGCCTAATTTATATTTAATTTAATTATTGTTATAAGTTTCTTGACATATAATTTGTAATATTATTTAATTTTGGGTATTTGAATTTTTTGCAATCTTCCATAATTGTATTGTATTGTAACATTGCCATGCCCTTACAGGGCGTCACATGTACACGAGCAACAAAATAATTACTATATTATAATTTTAATGTGAAATGCAATAAATGATTTGATTTGACATCGTACATCGGACTAATATAATCAGTAGAATCACTAATTGCATAACAATATTAGTAATATCATCAGTAATTGGAGATGCGTATTTAATGCGTATGTAATTAATTTATTTGTAAAGTTTTCTTAATCAAAAATGATTAAAAATCCACTTTGTCCCTGGCACTCTGAGATGGGATATGTATAAAGTGTTTTTGAAACACCATCGATATACAATACAGTAAAAGATTAAGGCGAGGTTGCACGAAATTATTACTTTAAACCGATTTTATTCTAAGGCTGTGCTAGTATTTGTCAAATAAAAAAAAAACATTTAATAAAAATTAAACATTTTCTATTGCTTGTTAAAAACCGAAATATAAATTATAATAATTGGCTCGATAGAAAAAAATTGCTAAGGTTCATCCAAAATGTATAAAAAATATAAAAAAGTTTTTTTATAACTGTATTTTTTTTTCTGTGTCTAAAAATTATATGAAATCAAGCGAGTGCGTTCTCGTTACTCTCGATGCATATTTGTTTGCGTATTTGTATGGAAATGTAAGCGGAAGTACAAGAAGGCCGTAATATACCTCATAAGATTTGTTTTCTAAAATTTTCACTTATATAATTTAATTATTAGATATTATTAAAAAAAACTACGTAAACAGAATCTCGAGACTTAGATTGCTCTGTCTGTGGCGGTTTTTCGTTTGAGTACAGATTATTTACAAACACATTATGCGCTTACGCACGGCGAGACAGGTGCTCCGTGCAGACTTTATTTCTGTAGACACGCGTGTAACACATATTTGAGACGTATGTATATTTATGTATTGAAATGAGAACGTAGAGGTGTGCCGACAAAAAACGTTTTATAGATAAAAAAAACCCTGGTTGGCTGTATCATTGATACAGCCATATTTTATGCGTGGATACGTCTATGTATGAATGGATATATGAGTAATTGATAAAAAAATCAAACATTATTGTTGATATTTAAAAAATTCACCAGTTCCAGATACACTAAGATGGGATTCGATAAAATTCGGTTGAAAAAGATTTTTATGATTTTCGATACCATTTACTTTTGCAGTGCGTTTTTGCTTTTAACAAAGCACCCTACATTTATTTATTCTACCCGTATTTGTTTCTTTGTAAAAATAAACTTATATAAAGAATTAAGTAAATAAAAATAAATAAACAAATTGAAGACACTAAACACTAAATAAATAAATATTCGTTGCGTTCATTTGTTGAATGACAAATGTATTCACTAGCGCCAACAGATGGCGTTAGTGCATATACTCCTGCTCACAGAATGACCCCCCTGTAGAACGAAAACATAGACGTATCCACGTCAAAAGTTTGTACATGCATTTTTTATACCTATATAGTTTGTAAGTACATGCATTTCATAGCTCACTAATATTTTGTAGTGGTGACGCTTTTTGTCCTTATCACTAGTTCATTAACGGTTGGCTGCTTTATGACATCATAAGTGAATATATTCTATCCTTATCTAATAAAGTTTTAAATGTTTATAATTAGGAAATTATAGATGTATTTCATTTGTTATTGTAATTTTCACGACCAGCGAAATAAATGAAGCCTATATAAGATATGTAAGAAGAAAAAAAACATGACGAATAATATTTCATATAAGGGTGCTTCGTAATTTTATATATAAAAACATATATACTTAAAAAAAGAGATTATTTGTAAATATCGATAAAGGGAAACGAATTGACCCACATCACTATTCCGTGCGCATCTGCAACCTTGAAAATGTAAAGTTTTGATTTACCTAACTATTTTAAATGTTAGTGATAGGTACAAAGCCAACGGCAAACGTTTGATATCAGTCGATTTGTCAATCTGTCACAGATAAGATACGGGCATTATTTTTAACCGATTTTAATAAAATGGGAGATTATAAATTCGACAAACAACTAGTTGCACAAACGTTCATTAAAATGGTCATTAGTTAAAAGCGACATTACAAATACAAATTTGACATTCGTTATAACTTAAAGGCGTCATTAAATTTTTATTGCACGTATGTGCAACTGACCGATAGTATTTTTTTTCTATGTATACATCACTCTACGATTTACCTGTCTGTTACCTGTTTTGTAAACCTGGAAAAGTAGAGACACTTTTTTTACCTAGATATCGGAAATACTTTACTGGATATTCAAAGCAAACTGGAATATGGCTGGCACTCTAACCGAAGCACTGGAATGGCGCTTACAAAAATCACAAAAAAAATAATGACTAATGTATACCCATTAAAAAGTGTAATTTTACCAATAACGAAAGAAACACCTTACTTACTTAGGTACTTTAGTACTGCTGGTCTGAAAATATTTTACTTTATAATACCGTGGATATAAACTCATGTACAAAGAACAAAAGTGCCGTAGCAAATGTTACTTCGGCTCATACTGAGCAGAGGCCCGTTTGATATTATATTTTTTGAATTTTTGCTATGTAATATTATTTTACTTTGTATTTTATGCCAAATAAACGTCTGTATTTTATGTCAGAAAAGTGTCATTTGAGTGAAGACAAAACGTTCTCGAGTTCGTCATGCTACGCGTACTGGATCGAGGCCACTCTCGACCCGAGAAAATTGTCAAATTCTTATGAAATTTTCTATAATGTTACATATTGTGTACCGTTGCTCACATAACGTCATCATGCTGATATCGTCATTTTAAATTGTGTTGTGTCTGGGCATGTGACGTTATAGCTGCAAAAAATTGGCACGAACTCGAATATGCGTGGGACGTGGCCGGTTACTGTTGCGTTGCAAATAGGGCTGCCAAGTTGTTTCACTTCACTTCGTTGAATAGAATACCATCAGTCGTTACTTTCAATATTTTTAACAAGCTTTTCATAATAATTATATTAATAATCGGAGCAATACAACAATAATGTTACAAAACACTATAACTAAAATTTTGAACTGTACTAGCAATGGTTTAAGGTTTAAACCAGAGGTTCCCAAACAATTTTTCTCGTAGACCATTTAAAAAAAAATTACTGGTTTCGCTGGACCCCCTGCTGTTACACTTTACCATATTTCGAAAATGTGGAGATATTTATTTTTATTTCACGCCAACGTAGACCCCCATTGAATCGCTCGTGGATCCCTAGGGGTCTACCAGGATCACTTAGGGAATCACTGGTTTAAACCATCAAGAGGCCGAATAGTTTTGTAATACTCAACCTGATGTTGACTATACATACTGTAAAGCAAAGCGAAATATATCGCGTCACGAATCTTCATAAGCGTAGACAAAACCTACCAATTCCCATGACGTATGGTTTATTTATTGAAATTTATTGACCAATAAAGATGGTACAAAAGGCGGACTTAATGCTAATAGCATTCTCTGTCAGTCAACCTTTGGGAAAACAGACAAACGCGATGGCGGTACAGAGCAATAAAAATAAAAAAACTACAACAACAAATCCTAAACTAAACATGAACATACTACAACATACTTAAAATATAAATAACATTACACATAATTACATACATAAATAAACACACACACACACACACACACACACACACACACACAGACACACACACACACACACACACACACACACACACACACACACACACACACACACACACACACACACACACGTCAATACACAGATGATAGATGATGATGACAATCTTCACAAGCCTTGAAACAGAAAGGAGTGGACTTTTTTTTGAAAATGTATTTATTTGGCGATCTTCTGATGGAATCGGGGAGGCTGTTCCACAGTCGAATTGAATGTAGTGTAAATGAGTTGGACATAAAGCCAGTGTGAAAAAGGGGAGTGGAAAGTGAGAGAGAGTTTGAAGAACGCAGGTGACGACCATGAGCGTCAGAGAGATATTGAAATTTACACTTTAAGTACTCTGGTGTATGAGGATTGGAAAGAATAGAGTAAAGTGTACAAAGCAACAGGTTTAAATTCAGTCTTATTTTTATAAACATAAGATGTAAAACGCAACTCTTGGTTTTTTGACATATGATAACCTGAAGTGCAGCCGTATGTACTATTTGAACCACATAAAAAATTGAACTTGAATTTATAATTAAGGGGTCGTTACGATGTGTTTTTATTTCTATCGAGTCCGTTTTATTCCTAATTAACCAAGTTAAATGTTATTAATGGAAAATGCTTAAAAAATCCACTTGGTCCCTGTTACCTGAGATGGGATTCGAACCCATCATCATCATCACCAGCCCTTTTACGTCCCCACTGCAGGAGCTCAGGCCTTCCTTATTGATGGTTAAGGAGGATGGGCCATAACCTTCCACGCTGGCCCAATGCGGATTGGAGGGTATTAACGACTGCAAATGCAGACGGGACCAACGGCTTAACGTGCCTTCCGAAGCACGGAGTAGCTCGAGATGATAATTTTTGGTCACTCATCCCGTGACCGACCATTGCGAAAGTTGCTTAACCATAATGATCGCGGGCCGCGGCGCTTTCACAATCCGGGCGATTGCTCTAACCACTCAGTAGAGTGGGTAGCTCAGTATTTTTCAGTACAGCATTGTGAATTGCGAAATAAATCAAATATAATAACCAAGTTAAGAAATTTTAAAACGACACACGTAGAAAAATATTATAGTTAACTCGTAGTGGCAACCCTGTAAAACACATCAATAGAACATTGGTTGAAAAGCAAATGCATGCGCTACGACCGGGATAGACAAGACGATAAACAAACAGCTAATTGATTTCAAAATGAACTGTAATACGTTTTTAACTTGTATTCTGATAACATTCCATTGTCGAGTGACTGGGTGACACGAACGCCGGCATAATGGCGTCGCCTTGTCTGATTGGTCCGTTTCGTAGAAAACAATTTTCTAGTCGGTTCTTTCTGGTTTCTGTCCAGCGCGTCTCTTACGACGTTATAAAAGGTGAATGGGCAATTTAGTATAAGAATTCGGCTATTTTTGCGTTACCGTGTACCTTGTTGAAAGTAATAATAAACAATAGATAATTATTTCTAGAATATTTAGAAAAATAAACATTTCAAAATTATGTGGGATTTTGAGAATATCTGAATATTTAACAAGAATTTTGAGGTTATGTTGTTATAATATCTACGTATGTAAAAGCAATAAAATTGCATAAATAAAAAGATGTAACTTTAAACGCCGCGCAATTTTTAAATAGTTTTACGTAGAATTAATAATAGCACGTAGAGAAGTTTTTTGTATAAATAAATGTGTAGTCTCCTTTGGACGATTATGACTGACGAATCTTTTAATTTATCAATATTCAATTAAAAGGGAACTTACACCAAAACTGACTATATTTAATTAGTTTTGTATTTATACAAAATTAATGAAATATAGTAAACCAAGAAATAGAGTCAAAATAAGCTAATATAATTAAAAGCGAGAAAACTGCATTTTAAACAAGGTTTATGACATTGTCAAAACGTGAATTAATAACATTTTCTCGAACTTTATTTTAGAACGAACTTTTTAAATTTATTTATTGATATAGGAACAAACAGTTCTACACATTCGTATTTCTTCGATTTTTTCTCGTAATTGTAGGTATTCTACTATCCTATTAATATTATAAATGTGAAAGTTTATTTGTTTGGATGATTGTCCGTCAATTACGCCGAAACTACTGAACGGATTTTGATGAAATTTGGTATATAGATAACTGACTTATAATTTTATCCCTCTAAACATTTCCACCACGTGGGTGAAGCCGCTGGCGAAAGCTATATAGTATTATATATTCCTATATACCTACCTCTTATATTACAAAAGTTATACAGAGCGGTTCACGACATAGTATATATCTCATTTGCTATAGTATATATCTCTTTAGTATTTTCTCGTTTAGTCTCTTTTAGTAGTATATATCTTTGGGATTTACTCATCAAAAACTTTAATTTGATACCCATATTGTTATAATTGAAGGAATATTTTTTTTTTATATTTTTCAAATGACGTCATATATCCGCTGAAATATATAAAAAAAATATAGCCACTGTTTCTCTGGAAGATTTAAGGTTTCTAATGTTACCTTATACATTAATATCCATTGTTTTTCAAAAGTTATGGTAGAATAAAACAACTCACATACATACATACATTTACCCTAAACACAATATACTCCTTTTTTGGGCAGTCGTAGTATGAAAAGTAGAAAGAATTGAAAATCAGAAATAATTATAATAATATCATACAATAGTTACAATTGCTTGTCAGATCTTTCATCCGGACACTAAATACCTATTTAAACCAGTACGCTGCGGTATACCAAATATGATAGTTATTACGAGTGAATCATTTGTTTGCGAAAAAATCAACCATCGCATCGTGTACGCGAGAAAGTTAATGATTTGTAATGAATTCCAAATTGTTTCTACTCACTAGGTTACCTACAAAATATTTAGAATGGAAAATAACTGTTTCGAACATAATGAAATTTATACTTCATGAGCTGAAATTTATTTGCCTACATGCGCAAATGCATGTTTTAATTACTCGACCGTGGAGATGTCAATACTATATAACTGTTACAACGGTCCAAATACAGCTGATGAAACAATTAAAACTCCCACTTTTTTGTTGCAGATCAACAGAAAATGACCTGAGCGACGAGGATGTGTTCTCTGACAAAGAGATAAACTTGATAGATAATAATAACATAGAGATTCTCAACACGGAAGCGACGTTTGACCTCCATCATGATTTAGAAGTCAATAACGCAGCTAAAGATGCTGAAGAAAATCTTATAGAAATATTTAATACACCATACAGACTGCAGAGGTTAGAAGACAGAACTGAAACTGCATTACGTAAGAAAAGACAAGTAGATGATACAAATGTGAATGCTACCGATAGTACAGCTCCAAATAATACAGAAGAAGTTAAAACTACAGTAAATAATACAGAAACAAGTTTAGGACCTAAGAGGGTTGATGTGGGACCTAGTACTCCTATTAGATTGTTGGGTTTGAGGGTGGAAGAGGCTGAGAAAGAGCCGAAGATTGTGGATGGTATGATTCCTAGTGTACTGAGAGAAACGACGTTTACGTTGAGATTGTTCGGTGAGGGATTCACTAACAATTCTGAGATTGCTTTTACGCATACTGGTGAAGATTACGGGAGCAACTGTCATTTTTTGCTTGCTGGGGAATACAAGGTGAGAATTTGTGTTATCAGTGAGTTAGATGTATAGTTCAATAATTTATTGATTAGTAAAAGCATATTATTTTTTTTACACTTTTAAAATTTTATTTTCATGTGAATGCAGCATAAAGAAACACAAGCTGATTGGTTTGCTCATAAGCAAGCAGCACAATAAAGTAAAATGCTTGCTTTGGCGAGATAAACGGTTGATTTTTGTCTTTATTTTTAAAATGTCTACAAAAATATAATTATTTTCTTCAGGTAAAAATCGCAGAAACAGACTCAGCTCTTTTCGAACTGAAAGCCCCGCCTCCATTAGAAGATTACAAATTCTATATATGCGCAAGAAATGCTAGAAACGAAGAATTCGTGCATCAAGGAAAAGAGCAATACAAGATCTTGGCTACACACAACAAGTTGCTTCCGCTATGGGTTTCCATAATTCTTATTATAATTCTCCTTCTATTGGCGTCCTTGTTCTCCGGTCTCAATCTGGGTCTTATGGCTTTAGATAGAACGGAACTGAAGATTATTGCTAACACAGGCACAGAGAAAGAAAGGAAATACGCAAGAGCCATCATGCCTGTAAGAGCTCATGGCAATTACCTTCTCTGCACAATTCTACTGAGTAATGTCGCCGTCAACAGTACTTTCACGGTTATTCTTGATGATTTGACGTCTGGATTGGTGGCTGTCATCGGTTCTACGTTAGCTATCGTTTTTATAGCGGAGATTACGCCACAGGCTGTATGCGCGAGACACGGGCTGCTGATCGGTGCAAAGAGTATTTGGATCATGAAGGTAAGTAGTTCAGGATGTTGTGATTTTCATTGTATTATTTTAAGATTGAATCAAAATATCATGAGTGTTTATCACATGCTTTGCTGGATGGATGTTGGGACTTTATGGACGTGATAATTAAGATGGGAAACAGAGTATTATATTTGATTAAATATTTATGTTTGTAGATCGTGATGGGCATCTGCGCTCCTTTAGCCTGGCCCACGAGTAAACTTCTGGACTACTTCTTAGGAGAAGAGATCGGCACACATTACAACAGAGAGAGACTAAAGGAACTTGTCAAGGTAACTATATCATTATCATAATTAGCCTTTCATCTTCCTCGAATTATAGAAACATAAAGGAGAGAACGAGCTGAAACTCATCACGAGGATTCAGGGCGTATCGTCGGGTTTTAAGAACTATATATTGCTCGGACCAACGGCTTACCTACCTCGTGACAATGAAATGAAATAAAATGAAAGTATCTTTATTCAAGTAGGCTTATTACAAGCACTTATGAACAATACAAAGATTACCTACCTGGGGGCACGTGACAATATTTGGTAACCTATACGATGACCGGATCTGTGAAAGTAGCAGATCTTCCGTGATCGCAGACGAAGTGCGCTAACCATACCTCTATTTTAGCTCCTCAAGCTACTAGTGCTTTTTTATTAGGATGAAAAATTTGGGGTATTCTTTAGGAGCTTAATTGAACTTGAATAGGTGGATGAATGGTGGATTTTGAAAGGATGAATTTGAATGGGTTATACCATTTTCATTCACCTTTTACGTTTTATTGTGGTATAACTATTCTGTTTTTTTATCCAAATGTCAATAATAATAATGAATCGCTCACTTTCAAATCGTTCATTTAACTCACATTGTAGATCACCAATCACGTGAACGATTTAGACAAAGAGGAGGTGAACATCATCTCCGGAGCCCTAGACCTTCGTAAGAAGACTGTCAAGGACGTAATGACCAAGCTGAAGGACTGCTTCATGCTGCCCATCAACAGCGTACTGGACTTCGACACAATGTCAGAGATCGTCAAGTCTGGTGAGTTACGTCAATATGGTAAAGGTAGATCCTGAGATTTGGAGATATTGTTGTATGTGATGTAATGATGAACTGCGTGATGTTATCGGCAACTTAATTTCAGTGCCTATTTTGCTTGAAATAATAAGTCAGTCATCCAAAGAAATGGAATGAGATTCTGCAGATTTCTAGAAATGTCTGTAGACTGCAATGGTGTTTATTTCTTTTGTATTGCAAAGCCTCTGCATTTCAGCAGTACCTGGGTGGTATTTTCCTCAAGGAGATTTCACTCTGAGAGCTATTGAAAATGCCTGCATTACATTGGTGTCCGTTCAATGGCTACATCTCACGAAAATACCCACGGTTTAGAGTAATGTAGAGGTCCGCAATTTGTTATAGTTTTGAATTTGTTTTATTAATCAAAGTCTGTTCTGTTGTAAGAGTTTTTAAAATTGTCACCAATGTGCTCAATACTAGCAACCCAGATAGCATGCTAACTTGGGGCAAGTTTGATTTTTCTTCGATTCTAAATTGCTGCGTCAAATATACGAGGCAAGTTTGTGACAATGTCGCTGCAATATTGTAATGTTAAATATGAAGTTTCAAGTTTGCGACAATATTGTTTGAATATAACAAAGATACTTGTTTGTAGCACACCCATCATTTTCATAGGTGCCCGAATAGTTCTAAGTCTGCAAACTAAATGACGCTGTTCATTTAATGCATCGTGGTATCAGTTTATATTGTTAGATTGTATAAGTAATATGCCGTTTAATGTGATCTTGACATGGGATTCGAAACCAACCGTTCCAGTTACTCACTTCGGCTCTCAGGCTAGGCTCTGTGCTGAGGTCTGAGTTTAAAGTCGCAATCGCTTTTGAATGATCGAAAGATTAATAAAAACTTAGTAAACTTAAAAGTAATATTTGCCTCGAAACCTGTATTCCAGGTATTCGAGTACACACTTGCACTACCTTTGATACGTCAAAGGTAGTGCAAGTTTATCACATTGAATCCAGAAAGTTTGATTTAAACTTGCTGCAAGTTGCTGCTATTGTCATGGCAAACTTGAAGCGTCTTTTTTTTTTGATGTATCAAACTTGTTGCAAGTCAGAAACAAGTTTAAAATGCTATCTAGGAAGGTTTTGGGGTCTCTTTTTAATTTTACATCAACCTCTTTATTAGGTTACTCCCGTATCCCGGTGTACGAGGGCAGCCGCGGCAACATAGTGACGGTGCTGTTCATCAAGGACCTGGCCTTCGTTGACCCGGACGATAACACTCCGCTGCGGACCCTCTGCCAGTACTACCAGAACCCTTGTAACTTCGTCTTCGAGGACGTCACACTCGACGTCATGTTGAAACAGTTCAAAGAAGGTTTGTGTACCACTTTACTATATATTTTTTTGCTATATTTATTGTTTGACTTGAAAGTATGGCATAAGGCCTTTAAATGGCGTTTGAGTTGAAAGTATGGCATAAGGCCTTTAAATGGCGTATGTTAATGCAAGTGCATTGTTAACGGAATTTGTATCGCGGAATTTACTGATTGTTAATTTATGGATCTATGAATTATGTTAACTATTGTAAGAGACAAGAAAAATAAATGGTACGGCAAATGTATATAGCTTAGTGATAACAGTTATTCATGTAATATCATTTATTTCGTATCACACAACAGTTGTACGATATCTGTATCTATAATTAGGTCTGTGCACTTATGCCTGGAAAGCTTGTACATCAGATGATAATTATGTTATGTATTCAGCGCATCATGTGTATATGTATAATAAACTATACCTAAACTTTCAGTTTATTATTAATAGTAAATACATTAAATACTGGAGGGAACACTTTTCATATCGGTATATTATTGACTGCTTAATTTTAAAAAGACAACATTAATTAGATTTAGTAAGTTCAATAATGTGGATTGAAAAAGTACTTGGCCCAATATTGTACCTTGGGGTACACCAAATAAGTTATTAAGTTAAAATATGAACCATCAGCTAATTTCATTCATTAAATTATCTCAAACATACGTTCAACAGATGAATGTCGTTAGAAAAAATCTGGGCTGTATTTTGTTGAAATATGTGTGACAGTTTTATTTTGGCTTGAACGTATGCCAATATCTGCTAGACATACCATAGACTATTATAAGTCATTGGGACGTACACAAATCATGATTCACGTGCCTCAACATATGTATTTATGGTTACTTTCAATTTCAAATTTAGATTTATTTAAAATTATTTTGTTTTACGATTGGGCTAAAGAATCAATAAAAATACTGGTAGCAAAAATACAGGGTCAGGATTATACATTATAGTTATTAACAATCAATTAAGCCTTAAAATCTATTGGAGAAAGGTCAAGCAAATAGTAAGAATGGGAGGAAAACAAATAGTTGCTAGGAAGCAAATTGAATTCAGTGGAGAATTTTTTGCTATACTTGTAACCACCCAAGAATTAAATTAAATTACCTATGGAAACAATAAACTTATTGAGTATTAATTTTAGATGTAATAATAAAGAAAAATATCTAGACTTACTACTTGTACCTTTATTTTTGCCTGTGCGCTAGAAAGAAATAAACGGCATTTCGAATGAATTTATGTATAAAATTGAAATATCTTTTAAGACATCATCTACTGACATTTATTTGCACAATGAAAATGAGTTTTTTTTTTCAAATAATGTTATTGTAAGCTTAGAAAATTATTTTGATAATTACTCCTCAGGCCACAAGGGTCATATGGCATTCGTGCAGCGCATCGAGGAGGGCGACGGAGATCCCATATACGAGACGGTCGGTCTGGTCACTTTGGAGGACGTTATCGAGGAAATGATACAAGCAGAGATAGTGGACGAGTCTGATGTGATAAGTTAGTATGATAAAGTCATTAACAGCAATTTTTGAGCTAAACCGCTGACGGACGGTCAGACAGACGGTCATGTTTAATTATAAGGGGAAACCTTATAGTATTAGTATGGAACCCTAAAACCTGTTTTAAATTAATCAGTATGTGTGCTAATTCCCACAAAAATGAAAATAATCCTTATTGTGTACCCAAAACTATGTTTAAAATTCTACTGTTTAAAGAAACCGCATAAATGGCGACACAGAGGATGTGACGTCAGTTGTGTTTCTCAAACTTTTTCAATACGCGACCCCTTTACAGGCTGAAAAATTCCGGTGACCCTTATGTGCTATATAAAGACAAAAAAATATATAATAAAAAAACTACATTTCACAACATTCTGTAACATTTCAAAAATAGCACCACGATTTGTTTTTTTTTTTGGAATAGCAACAGAGATAGATAGAGCAAAATACATTTGTGAGAAGAATGGACTTGCTTATTATTTTTTATTATAATAATCAAGTCTATTCTTCTCACAAATGTATTTTGCTGTAGTGAACCACGTAGAACCTTTGCTTTTAGTTTTGCCGGCCACCCCCCACCTTCACAACCGAACCCCTTGAGGTCGCAACCTACAGATTGAAAAACACTGGCCTAGACAAAATTTAGTTTAAAGCCCGTCAAAATGCCTAATCGATTATGTAAATAACTAAGATACAGAAGTATTTTTTTGTTTAATTTGAGACATCGTTTCAACCTATTAATGTATAAAGTGCTCCAAGCACAAGATAATAAATCTTTGGTCATCCATCCTATGACCGGCCCTGGCGAAAGTTGCTTAACCGCATTATTTTATAGATTTTTTAATTGATGTCTTAATTGTTTCCAGGCGACAATCGCACTAAGAAGCGTTTGCCCCGACCAGTGAACAAGTTCCAGGACATAGCAGCGTTCGCCGGCCACCAACAGAATCAACGAGTGCACGTCTCCCCGCAACTCGTGCTGGCCACCTTCCAGTTCCTCAGCACCAGTCAGTATACTTAGTTTACCCAACATATTCGCTTTAAAACTACCAATGGTAGGAAAATCTATACTCATTTAATGGTAGAAATAACCATTAGAAATCAAAGTAGTATAGCTCGTGTTAGCTTTAGTTTTTAGGAAAACTACCATTTACAAAGTTGATGCTATTAGTAACCTTAAAGTACTAAAGTAGTCACCCGGTTTGCGAAGGGTCGTGGGTTCGAGTTCCATGTCGGAGTGCCAGGGACAAAGTGAATTTTTTAAAGCATTTTTCACTAAGAATGTTTTTCAGTATAGCATTATGAATGCAATTTTTTTTTAATATAATATGTATTATTTAAATAATCGAATATAACTCAAGTCGATTTAGACTCTTTTCCTTTTTCAAAAGCTAGTGACTATATTTAACAATTAAAAACTACCAAAAGGTGGAAAATGTAAAAGAAAACTACCATATACCGATAGTAAAAGTTATTGCGATATAACTAGTGCAGCAGGATTGATGGAAATACTTACCAACCAGAGTAATCAAATTAATAATTTTCTACAACAGGTGTTGATCCGTTTAGACCCGAGATGATATCAGAGACAGTGTTACGTCGCCTACTGAAGCAGGACGTCATCCAGCACATCAAACTTCGCGGCGATGAGGATAAGAATGACCCTAAACGATATGTATTCCAAGAAGGTAAACCGGTGAGTACAGACAATATTGCGAGATAATAGGGTTACATATAAATAGATGAGAAATTAAGTTTAGGTACACCGATGGTGACAAGGTTCTCATGGTGAGATGATGTGAATGTGTTCCGTCGCGTCCCGACGGGCTATTGGAGGGAGTAAAGCTGCAGCGATGAAGGGTCCGTTTGGACGACCGGCGGTGTACGCCGGATAGTCTTTAGGGATACCTGTGAGCGCCACAGTACGCCTGAGGGACACTCGGGTGGTTTTAGTGGGTTCGAGTCACATATAACCACTCTGTTTCTCCGTAACAGGGAAATAAATCCTACCAAAATAGTTAAAAATAAACTCCCAAAATATTATCAAGTTTTAGAAAAGTTAACAAAATTGCAGAAATTACTAAATTTATGCAATTAAATATTTTAAAGAGGAAATGCCATGGTTTCAAATATTCTAACCTAATTTGATGTTTTTTTTTAAACAATATTAATATTATTCGGTGTGTTTTCATTTTTTTTTTATTAAAAATTGTTGCTATATGTGTATTAAAACTAATAATGTGTGTAATCTCCATTAGGTGGACTACTTCGTGTTGATACTAGAAGGTCGCGTCGAAGTAACAGTCGGTCGTGAGAATCTCGTGTTCGAAGCGGGACCGTTCACTTACTTCGGTGTACAGGCGCTCACACAGAACGTCGGGTTAGGTATGTAATGAAAATATCTTTATTCAAGTAGGCTATTACAAGCACTTTTGAATAGTCCAAAAAAATATATTTTTTCCCCTACCACTTGTTCAGGACGTCTTTTAGCTGACAAGAAGAACAAGCGAAAGAAACTTACCAGCTTTTTATCATAAGTAATGACCAGTGGTCGGAATTAGGTAGAGTTATTCATGTACTTACACTGATTTCATACAGCGAAAGAATAAAGTGGATATGCCTCAAATCCCGAGATTAATTTTAAAGAGCAGAAAAAATCCCGTGATTTTTTAAATAAAAAGTTATTTACTTTTACACAATTTAAACTACTGCACGCACGACGTTGCCAAACTTACATCAATGAAAGAAAAAAATAAAGAAAGAAATAAAGAAATCCCGGGAAGGTCCACATTAATATCAACATTTCAATGCAAGTACATAAATAACTCTACCTAATTCCGACCTCTGGTAATGACATTTACATAAATCATGTCATTACCAAAATAATATGTATTATCACAATAATAAATACAACTTTCAAAGTCTGTAGGACATAGGTTGAACATATAATTTGTCTTTATAGAACAAAGCGAAGGCTATTAATTCTATGCATTGCGATCCTTAAAATAATCATCAACTTTATAATAGCCTTTACTCATAAGTATATTCTTTACATGAATTTGAAATTTATTTATGGGTAAGTCAATTACATTTTGTGGAACTTTATTTAACATAGCAATACATTTACCCAGAAATGATCCTCTGGTTTTTTGAAGCCTGAAGCTTGGAACGGCAAGTTTATTTTAATGCAGGATAGTTCAAGTCGTTTATAAAAACCTACTAATATAGTAGAAAAATACTACCACTGTATTAAGTAGTGCTAGAAAAAACGACCAAAATAACAAAATCGTGGTAAGTAAGTAATGACGTGATTCGATAGGTGCTCACTTGAGATACCTTTTCTTTTTAATTTATCCAAAATTTTATTGCTAAGGCAGTTACTGCTGTCATACTATCAAAGTATTGGATTCGATTCAAACACGGGAAATTAACATTTCAATGTGGATACATTTTGGTTTCATGGTAGTTTTGTATTTAGTAGGTTTTAGAAGTTTTCAGTAGGTTTCATATTCTATGTTAAGAAAGTACTGACTGGTGATATTTCATTGTTTAGCTGAGAGTCCGGCTCCTTCGACGTTGGGCTCGCTGCAAAACCTTAACATGGATTCGATGCTGCGCCACACTTTCGTACCGGACTACTCCGTCAAGGCCATCGCTGAGTTATACTACCTCACTATCAAGAGGTAAAGTATTATACACAGTTACTTTTTTAATTATATGGGATTATTTATTAGTTTTGATTTTACTGTAACATTTAGGAAATATTACTGCACCTTTTTGTCACCATAATGCAGCTAAGCACAATATGTAAACAGTTTTTCATAACCGTCAAACGTGTTTTTTTAATAATCAAAGATTCATAGCCATGGATACAGGTTCTTAGGCCGAATAAATCTTTTTTTACATTCTTATAAGGACGCTATCTACGTCGGAATTTTTGTTATCTTATTTACATTTTTTTTTCATTCACTTTCATAGATCAATGTATTTGGCTGCTAAACGCGCTACTCTCATGGAGAAAGGAGCTTTGAACAAGGGAGGAACCAATGAGCAGATAGAACCTGAAGTAGACAAGGTAATTATAATAATCATAAAACATTACATTTTTATGTAATTTGCTGCTTAATTAGGCTAATAAGATGTTCTACAACCCAATATTTATAAAAAATAAAAAATTGTTACAGCTTCTTAGCGAAGGTGATCGTATAGAAGAAGTCAGAGAGGTAGAAAAGCCGCCACATGTGGTAAGTGTTGTCAGTTTACAAAAATAATCATCGTGATTGATATTTAAATTGGCGTGTTACTCTTAACGTGGACGGGAATCGAACCCAAAACCTTTATTTTATTTGGAGGATAAATCACATTTTCCTTACACAATAAATGTAGAAATGTTATTAAATTAATTCTTTACATTTCACGCTGCTTAGAAAATGGATGATCAGAAAACAAGATATTGATCGGTTTGTATTATAAAAATATATAACGTAAATAATGTAATATATTTATCATTTGTAATTGTGTTATTTACAGTTCAAAGTGAATTCAAAAGAAGACGCTCTGCGTAACCCAGAAGAGGAGAAACTACTAAAAAAGTAGAAAAATTGTTAACGACAACACCAATTCTACCATTATGACAAATAGCTTAGGTTTGCTTAGCATGAACACGAATCATATCATATTTGATCAATTTTGATACGTGGCAAGACAATGGTAGAGTTATTTATCGGTTGATAAATAAATACAAATTACAGTTAGCGGTAGGTGAAACTACATATTGCTGTAGCAAAATATATTTCCATATGAGGAGCTATATTTTTGTAGTATGTCTTGCTGTTGATTGGCTTTCCGTAATGTATGTACTACCTAATTCTACCATTGCCTAGCGATACTGCCACACCTTTTTTACTATATGGAATGTGTTCCATGAATTTTACAAAGGTTAAATGAAAAGCATGTTATTTTACATAGTCGTGTAAGTAAGTATTCTAATAGTTTTTGTAATAGTATTTAATGAAGCATTTGTTGCTATTTTTAACAATTAGATTTATAACTTAGTAGTTTTTATTTAGCCTAATGGTACTTATTTCTGTTTGTGCATGGCAATATTATTTTACGCGGTAAAATCTGACATTTTTGAATGTAAACCTTCATGTT
Source organism: Diatraea saccharalis (assembly GCA_918026875.4). Classification (NCBI taxonomy): domain Eukaryota; kingdom Metazoa; phylum Arthropoda; class Insecta; order Lepidoptera; family Crambidae; genus Diatraea; species Diatraea saccharalis. The sequence goes on along the minus strand of OU893351.1, from coordinate 4,930,744 downwards.
GTTTGTGAGGATGATAACATTATATTTTTATCTGTTGTTATCCAAATGTTTATGAATAGTTCAAATTATTATAATATAATCACTTTATGTACTTATTTGTTGAGGTTGCGAGGTTTACATATGCGTCCTATAAATAGTGCCTTTAGAGTAATAATTAATATAAAATGTATAATATTTTTACATAATTTTGTTTCAATCAATTGTGTTTCAACAATTTTTCAATGTTAGATTTGATGAATTCTTTTTATTTGAGTTTAAATAATTCAGTGGGTATTTATTAGACAGTCTGTGTAACTTATAAAAATGTGTAATTTTGGAAGTAATTTTACCATAAATTATTCAGTAGATATAATAACACAACTAGTTTTTTTTATACGTATTTATTGGAATTTGTGCCTTGACTAAATATTATAAAGAAAAAAATATATTTCATTCATGAATATTATTTGGTTTTTTATTTGTATGGAACAACAGTAAGAATGGTGGTTTACTATAGCGCATAGTAAAAAAAAAGAAGAATCTGGTACGTTGTCCTTTGCCTACTGCTTGATAATTACCTCAGATTAAAAAGAAGATATAATTACCATAAAAATTCTCACAAACAGGTTTATCAAAGAGTAGTATTCACTTTACTATTAGCGCGGGAAGTGGTCTATAGTTGTCTATTGTAAGTGGCTAAAGTTACATATTTCCATTATTCAAAGCTCAAATGAAAATTTTAAAACTACATAATATTTACAACAATTTTGTCTCAGTCAAAATTTCTCGATAGAAAAAATCACAAAGTTACCCATATGCACCATTTTATTTTCTTTTCACAAGATACTCTTATTTCACATAGGGTTACAAATAAAACGAATTATTAAAATATATATATTAATAATTATTAAACTATCCACAGATTCAGTATAATGATATTTACAATTGCTTATGTTACTAATTTACATATATCTTCGTATTGTACTTTTTTAACTAAACGCCCTGTGAGTGGACCTTCGGATATCTGAAAGAAAACAAACCATATTAACATGTTGATTAAGTTCGTTTTTATAACTAGAGTTTAGATTTGTAAAAAATATATATTATCATTATGCGGGAATTGATAATTAACGCCATAAATAGTGTTGTGATAGTAATTTCATTATAGATAGCATGGTAATACTTATCGGAACCATGTAAATCGATTGATAAAATAAGGGTGCGTTTACTACTAGATGGATAAAGAATTAATTTCAAAATAAAATTTATTTATTATTAAAGATACCCATACAAAGATACACAAAATCAGTCACAGTCCAGTGATTCGAATTCCAAACAATTTTCAAACTTAAGACAACACAAATAAAGTAAAGCACTCGCAAGCCGATTTTAAATTAACGGGTTTGTTTTAAAAGCACTTGTTTTATGTGAATATGAAAACGAAGGTACTACAAACAAATAAGAAAATTTAATTTTCTATATTGACCCGACAGGGAATAAAACCAGACTCAGAAATACCTCACTACGTCGAAGGAGTAAGATGTCTTAGAATAAAAATATTTTTTTTTTCTGGTTAAATATGCTTACCTCGACTCTACAACAGTAATCGTCCGTGTCAACGTGTTTCAGCACACCCACGAGACCTCTGTACGCGCCATTCACAAATCTAACTTGTCTCCCCGGTGAAGGTATAACTGTTTCCAAATGATTCTGAAGCAAAATAAAAAAAAAAATTATACTGACTAGACTTCAAAAAATTCATAATAAAGAGAGACGTAATACCACATATTTTGATCTTCAATAAAATAGAAACACAATATGTGGATAATATTTATTAGAAAAATATCATGTATGGTAAGAGAAGAATAGATTTTCTGATGAAACGGCTGGCACCGACCTCAAAAAATATTATTACACCAATAATATTGTAACAACACTATCAGAAAATCTAGTCTTCTCTTACCATACATAATATTTTTCTAATAAATATTAGATCCTTACATATGAAATTGGCGTTTTGTCGTACTGGCCACTTTATTCACAAATTTCTCCTCCTTGGTTGGGAATTCCAAATTCAAATTTATACAGCCATTTACACATGTATTTGTGTTTCGTTTGGCGGCATTCATTTGTTTTTATTTTTTTCTTCTTTCTGTCCTATTTACTTCACCCAGTGTAAAAAATGGAAAACTTGAAATATTGTGTTATTTACGAGTACGAGTTCCACCGTGGTACCAGTGCTGCGGAAACAGCTCGAAGGGTTTATGATGTGTATGGCGGTTGTGTCACAAAAGAAAACAGTGCGTTTTTGGTTCCAACGTTTCCGTTCTGGAAATTTCGACCTGTAGAACAAGCTCCGTGGACGGCCAGAGACCCAAGTTAATATTGAAGAATTGAAGGCTATACCAATAACACCAATTACATATGTAAGGACCTAATATCTGGAACCGACCTTAAAAAATTATTGGCTTATCCACTTTTCTTGTTCTGATTGAAACATACAATTTTATTGAATATGAAAATTTGTGGTATTATTATTTCTCTCTTTTCAGCCATTTCTGTTTATTATGACTTTTTTGAAGTGGGATTTTTTTTTTCTTTTTTAATAATATAAGTTATCACCAGTGGTCGGAATTAGGTAGAGTTATTCATGTACTCACACTGATTTCATACAGCGAAAGAATAAAGTGGATATGCCTCAAATCCCGAGATTTATTTTAAAGAGCAGAAAAAATCGCGTGATTTTTTAAATAAAAGTTTTTTAATTTTACACAATTTAAACTACTGCACGCACGACGTGGCCAACCTTACATCAATGAAAGAAAGAAATAAAGAAATCCCGGGAAGGTCCACATTAATATTAACATTTCGATGCAAGTACATAAATAACTCTACCTAATTCCGACCACTGGTTATCACCGACCAATATTACTCACTTCTAACTTGTAATAAATGGACACCTTCATCAGTATTTAAACATATTTTATCAGATAAACATTTTCTGTTATGGAAGCAGTTCTAACTTAACCTAACTCAATATTCTTGAAGCAATTCGTTTATATTGCGGTTGCAATTCTAACTTAACCCAACCTACTATTGTGGTAACATTTCGTTTCATAATTCATTTAGTAATTGATTAGTAATATTTAGTATTAATTTAGCAATACATATATCTATAAAATTTTGCACACATGTTTAGAAGCCCATACAGAACAATTTATAACCTCCTTTTTTTGAAGTAGATTAAAAACCATCATAATTAAGTTCGATAAATACATTACGTGTATATTACATATTTATATATTATGTATGTATTTTTATGTCATGTACACTTAAGACACCATAGGCTACCTAATTCAGATTTAAATTTAAATTGTCCAAACTGTTACGGTTGCCTGGAAGAAATTGCTTCTTAGCAATGAGGCCGCCGATTGTACTATTTGTTCTTTTGTTGTTTTCTATTATAAGTGGTTATATACAATAAAGAATTATTAATTCATTCATTACGTGAAGATCCCACAATATGTTAAATTTCTGCAATTGATATTGAATTCTATCATTAATAAATTAAGGTTCATTTTAAATTCAAGTAAAGAAAGGAACAATTACTTTTATAAAAAAAATTTAGGCCTTTTACTTATGGCTCGATGCGATATCGATGAGCGACGTCAAACGAATCTCGTATATTATCGTAACAAAACTCACCTGATCCAGCTTTAACTTGACATTCTCATCAATGAGTTTCACTTGAGCCCCATACTTGTCTATGACTTTCTCTATGATAGCTTTTTTCTTATAAAATTTGTCTCCAAGTGATTTGGTCACAATTTTCACTACTACACCTTCATGCAACCAATAATCTTTCCTGTAACAATCGCATTAATTTTGTTCATTAATAATACATATCTTCAATAACGAACCCTTTTTCAATATAGAAGTTTACCTATGTCCTTCCCCAATGTCAACTTTATTTCAGTACCAAACATTAAAATCGGTTCAGTAGGGTCATGCAGGGAATTCACTAGACAAGCATCCCTGCGAGCAAGTCTGCAGACATGCCTGCCAGACCTTGTTCTGGTTCTCATGCCCATGTTTCAGACAGTTATTTTTAACCGAATTCAAAATCGAAAAGAGAATATGGAGATCTACTAAACATTGGATGTACATGGAGATCTACTAAAGTCAGAAAATTCTTTAAAGGTAAGTGCAATGCAGGCAATATCATCTCGTGACTGTACTAGATACCTTCTAGTTTTTGTTTTGTCTATGATTGTTGTGGTTTTTTTAGCAGTATGTTAGTAACATGATGTCAAATTAAAGAGTTAGAAACCAAATAACAAAATATAATAGTAATGAGTAATCTAATTATAGATTTGATAGTTATCTTACCGGTTCGCCTTCTCTTTCGCTCGCTCCTCCATTTCCATCACCTCATCTAACGCTGTCCTGCTCTTGCCCTCATCAAATTTAGCTTTTTTGTTGGACACATCTTTTTCATCTTTCCCTTTTAGTTTAAAAGAGACAGACTGCAGGGGTTCTGGTTTCTTTTCTAAGATGATAAAAAATGTTTTTATTAATCAATTGTGAATTCATTCAATGGTTTACTGATAAATATCATTAAGGAAAAACTTTAAAATACTTCCAGCAGCAGTCGCCCAGATTGTGAAAGGTCATGGGTTCAAATCCCATCTCGGGGGGATTTGAACCCATGACCTTTCACAATCTGGGCGACCTGGGACTGATGGAATTTTTAATCATTTTTCATTAAGGAGAGCTTTCAGATTTTTTTTATTTTTAGTTTGTTTGGGTCGACAAACAGTTTTACAAAAGCGTTATAATTTAAGATATGATGTTCACAGTTTCATAATTGCAAAACCAAAACCGTTAACCACAGGTTACTATAACTAGTTATATTCATTTACTTTTATAAAAAAAAAACTTTAAATCTATCTCTTGAACTATTCAAATGACCTTTAAATCAAATATCTTTTCAACCAAAAACAATATACTAGGTAAAAGTTTCTGGTGGATAACAATTTCCAAATCGAAGTAAACAAGTCTACAACTAATAAAATAATTCATAAATATTATAAAACTCACCATCAGGTTTTCTTTTCAAGTTCAAGTTCAACATCACCTTCTCTTGGCTGCTCTCTCTTTTGAACTCAGAGTATGATGGTTCTGAATCGTTTCCTGTGGACTGCTTTTTGCCTCTTTCCACTTGTTTCTGTATAAACTCTAGCATTCTTTCCTACCACAAGAGACAAATATGTATTAATTTACATTTGAGTTGGTCAAACAAGGCCATTTAAATTTAGTGTAAATTACTTATTTTTCAATTTCATTGTATTGATTAGGTTAAGTTAGAACTATGATCAGAAAATTTCTTTTTCTCGGTAGCCTGTTTTGTTCACACCAACCCATATTTAGTCCACAATTCTCAGCTTATAAACAGGGCCCACAGGGACCCTGGGCTACATGGGCTAATGTGTTACACGCATAAGTTTTTACCTTACATTTGCCCCCCCCAACAAATTTTAATAGGGGCCATTCAAAGCATGCGATGCCCCTGCTTATAAACCAATAAGACACAAATTAAATTTGTCCAAAATCACTTTTATTAAAAAAAATATGTTTTATTTCACATAAAAATTATAATTAAGGATCTGCACACTGGTTCTTTTATGTGATTCTTTCTGAAATAAAGGTGTTGTAGCAGAACAGAAAGATATGCCAGCATAACATATTTGTTTCACCCATGCACATATTGCTATTGCAGTCATACAGATGCATCTAACCAAATTTAACATACTTAAGTGTACCTGATATGTTTATGATCTATCATCTATACTATAGGGCACACTTACCTGCAGGCAAGCTCGTCTAATGAATTCCCCCCTGCACAATCAAAACCATACTTAGAATGTGTAACAGTTACCTGATCATCTTTGTCCATTTTCTCTTTCTTAGCTTTCGCTTCCATTGCAGCGACGGCTGCCGGGTCGCGGTCTATGTATGCAACAAACCATCCCTTCTCTGTCTCATCGACAACACACTTTCCTTCCCGTCCAAGCCACTTCACAAATTCTGTGAGGGTTTCCCACTGTGTTGCATTCATGTGGAGATGATCTCTGAAAAAATATTCAAATTTCGATAAATCATAGACCCGCAATCATTCTGCGTTTTTATATACAGTTATTTAAAGGATTTGTAGTTGTTCAACACAAGTGTTTCAAAGTATTGCTATCTTTAAAGGTTTTGATGAGTGGTTCCTGAATAGGTTGATAAAGAAAATTAATTACATAAAAATATAATTTGTAGATATTGATTCTTTATTTTCGCGCACATTAATAGTGGATCTGCCCATAGTACCAGTTTCAAAATGGGAGACATGTCAAGCTCCATTAAGCTGTTAAACTGTAATACATTTATTTTATTACCCACCTATGAGAAATGTACTCCTGATAAACTTTGTTGGCATTCACTCTCTTTGTACCAAACTGCCTTCGTAACAGCTCTAAGTATCCATCAGCAAACTCTTTGGAGAAGTCATCTATATATTTGTTGGCGTTATCAGCGAACAGCAGCAGCTGCCTCTGATGTGATTCCGACATTGTGTGGCATTTAAAACCATTTTCGTCACGACACTGTTTTTGACACATTTGGCAGTACCATCGTAATTTCTGAAGACCTTTGGCTTTTATCTTATTCGCAATGTACTTTGGAGTTCCTTTTTCTGCTTTTCCACCCATTTTGAATAAGTTTTTTTATAGAATAATAAGGAAAAACACAAAATATGTAGTTATGAGCGAATGGTGCACTAAAAAAATATTTAATGCATTTCTGAATACGCAAAGTTGAAGATATAGTTGAACTGTGAATAAAATCATGCAGTTAATTAAGTATTTAATCTGAAATACAAATTTTACAAACACATAATCGACAACAATAGCAAGTAACAAGAACACGCAACATTGACTGACGTCAACTGTCAAAATTGATGTATTTTTTTTTATAAGCAAATGGATCAAGCATATACAGGTAAGTACATCAATTTTTTTTCAGTTTAATTGATAACCAAAAAATTCAGTTTTTTTAATTTCTCCAAAAAATATCACAAATGAAGTTCTACACAATAACACTTTGATCTTAGCCAAAAGGCTGAGAAGCGATAGAAGTTCTTCTTCTTCTTTACTTTAATGGCACTTTGCATCACCACACTATTGCCAACTTCACGTAGGAGACCATCACACGATTTAAATTCATTCATTCAATCAAACAATTGTGAATTACCCATTTACTCTTTAAAATCTATGATTTTTATCAAAACAGATCAAAATGTCAATAATAATCTTTTTGAAGATGAAGAATTATTCAACCATAGATTTTTTCAGAGGATTTTTCAACACATTTTGTCATTTTTCTTGAAACTTATTTCGATGAAACATCGAAGCTAAATTCAATAAGCTATACTTTACTTTTGTATTGTATTGGTTGTAAGTTTAAGTTCAATTTGCCGTTATGAATGTATTGTGGTCGAAAGGAAAATATCAAAAAATATTTAGTACGGTAAGTTTAATTAGCTCCAACCACTTAATATTCAAAGCAAATAAACAGTGTTTATTTATTTGCTGACGTATTACGTAACATAGTAGATATTGTAATGTTATTTCTATACTTAGGACAATATAATATTTCACGCGTCTGGTGATGGTGCAACAGCGGGTAAATGCTGCAGGCTCTGTGGTGGTGACGCCAATTTGAAAAGATTCGATGACACTTATCTTTCAGAAGGCGTTGAAGGACGATACGATCAATTACTACGCGAATGTTTTGCTGTCAAAGTTTGTACATTTAATTATTATTTGATGATTTCAACAGTTTAGTGATGTAAGAAATTAAATGAAATTAGATGGCGATGTTAGTTTGAAATGTCTCTGTCAATTCTAGACCCGGGACTGCAGCCTTAACAGAATTTGCAATCGCTATACAGTATTACAGAGATCACTGACCGAGCTGTCAAACTCGATTGCGAGGAAATATGACAGCTTACTGTTTAGTGTCAAATAGCCTATTTCTACGACATGGAGCACCTATAGTCGATGTCCGGCTGAAATATGCATGTTTGTTTTACCATGTACAATTTTGTTAGAATTTAAGGTGGTAAAAGTATGCAAGATAATAGAGTTCATGAAATATAAAATCTTTCACAATATTTTATATTCTATTTATTGTTCATAAGGTGTCACCGTTAGATAGTTTGATTTGCGAATGGTGCGTACGCCAATTACGGAACACTGAAAAGTTCCGCGCATTAGTGTACGCTGCTTTTGGAAAACCCCCCAGTGAGTTGAATTGCTATATTCCCTGCTTTAATTAGATAATCGATTAACTAGGTTAGAGCCTAAACCAGCATTGCCACCTTTAGCTATAAAATTTGTACACATATCAGAATCGGTCTAGTGAGACGAAATCGAGACTGTTCCGGCAATATTGGGAGGCAAGGCAACTCCAGCCAACACGAAGAAGTCGCATACATGAAAAAAAACTGTTTTCAAAGAATCATGTCCTCTTTCCATAGATTAATGAGAAGGTATTAAAAAAAACATTAGTTCCCGAAAGCAAACTAGATGTCGCTACAGTACGTTCTTGATTTCTCCATGACAACCCTTCCAGTTTTCTTTCATGTATAAAAGTAAATTAGTTTTCAAAACTCATTAAATAACTCATATTCTATTTGTACTTTTTCGAATGGTCCAAAGACAGACATTTCCGTTCCTTTTAACTAAAATATTTAAAAAAAACTGAAATTTTCAAAGTGCTAAACTTAGTTATGAATACAAATTTTGCATAATAGAACGATATTAGTTTCAGAGAAGTTGGCGTTTTCGCGGGAAATTTTGAAAAATAAATTTATTTTAGATTTTAAATTTATTAAACGAATGATACTTTTTTTTCTAGTTATATTTCATGTACATAATATATGTAAAATAAAATATAAAAAAAAATGTCTACACCTCTATTGAAATGAAATAGGAAAGGCACCATACGAAGTTTCTGCCCCGGTCAATAAGAATCGTAGATTCAAGCCTGATTAAGATCTTGACATTTATAATTTACTGCAGGTTCTACTAATCCATCTTGTGGCAGTGACAGCCAACAAAGTTTTAGCATCAAATCCCACCAAAATATACAGTATGGGAAAGAAGATTCGGCCACCATCACGTACAGGGATATGGTAGATCTTCTGAACACTAAAACTAGCAGTGCAAAGAAAAAGAGTTGTGAGCTAACTAACTCTCTTGGAAAAAGGGCAAACGTCCAATGTGTCGTTTGTAAACAGAAGTATCCTTATATAGTGCGGACAGGAAGTGGAGAGGATTATATATGTTCCAGGTGCAAGAAGAATGATGATAAACGTAGTGTTTGCAGAAAGTGTAATATAGTCATGCCTCACAGGCTGATGAGAGAGCATATGGAACTGCATGCTAAAGCAGAAATGAGAAGGAAGAGCAGGTTTGTGTTCTTTTTTATAGATAGTTTATCAGCTTTGCATACATTTTTGTATTTGAAGAAAAAATGTATAGATATCTTTTCCTACTGCAAGCGAAAAAACGGATAATGACGTATTATGTGAGTGTCGAATGTTAACCATTACGCAGTGGCAGACTAGGGGGAGGGGGGGGGGGGGGCGCCCTGGGCTCCCGGTCCTAAGGGGCCTCCAAATGACATTAAGGGGGCATTATAACAATATGAATTTTTGCCCTGGTTGGAAAAAGTTGTCGACCCGGGCCTCCGATGAGGTATGTCCACTACTGCCATAACGTATGGCTAAACACCTGTAGCGTCCCGTATAACAAGATGCAAAACTTTGCAGTGGCGGACTAAGCCCATCAGAAAACCAGATGCGTTATCAAGGTTGGATCTACAACTTTTTCCAACCGGGATAAAAACTCGAAATCGAGTTTACAAGCACCTCTTTGCGGTCGTACAAAAAACCTTCTTACCAATCCTCTCTATGCATATTTTTATTAGAGATGCTCCTAATAGTGGTTACACTGAAACCCGAATAGTATTCGGTACACCTTTTTGTTATTCGGTTTATTATGTCATTATTTTTATTTAGCTAGAGTGTTTCTAAGTACTCCTTATGATATAATGAACAATGGTTTCGAACGCATAACCTATATGAAGTGTAAAATTTTAAATAATACTTATCTTAAAAGCGACTTATTCAAGAAACTCTATTGAAGTTGGGCGTAGGTTTACTGTAGGTTATTTATGAAATGATAGGCGCCCGACTTCCATAGCAATTTCTTGAATAAGTCGCTTTTTAGATAAGCACTATTTATTCCTTCTTTAATTCCTTGGTTATGTATGAAATCGGTTCTATTTTTTTAAATTCCTGCTTTTGCTTCTGCTTTTGCATATAATTATGTATCAAATATATTTTTAAATATCAAATATCTATATAAAATATGTCAATAAAGCGAAAGTCGTAGATTTTGTTCATTTGATCGACATAATTTTTTTAAATAATCTATACTCGTACTATGAAGAGGAAATATTTTATTGCTTTTTGAGTTGTTTTTTGACCAATTATAAAATTAATTCATTTACGGAAATCTACATAGTACTAGGGGGACGTGGGCTATAATTTACGCAGGCAGAGTCGCGGGGAAAAATCTAATTTGATAGAAACTGGTTCAGAATGGAAGTAGAAATCGCTGAACATACCTACTTACATAAAAAATATAAATACCCGTTGAACACAGAAACTCCTCCTGTCGGATTTCGAAAGAATGCAAAATACATAACCTTTTGTTTTTTTGGTTGATATAAACATATTTAGGTGATGATGAAAAGCATATTTTGTTTCGTTATAAAAAGAAAAGTACTAATTCGATTCCGATGAAATTTAAATGTGGTCACCTTGGTCTATCAAGCTGTAGTGTTAAAAAGAATTTTGAATATCGGTAAACAATTCGCGAAAAAATCGGTGAACATACATAAAATATACATCGCCGTCGAACATATAACCTCCTCCTTTCCGATTTTGAAGTCTATTTAAAACCTAACAGGCTCTTGCCGGAGAGAGCCGCGAGCTTAGTGTTTTTATACTATTATTTATAAAAATACCATTAATTAATTATAAATATTAAAATATGTATATATATTAACGATATTTTTATAGTAAAAAAATAGGAAGAAAACCGAATACCAAACGAATATTCTTTGAATCACTAATTTTTACTCCTTTCCCAGTACTTATTTATCTACGGGGCCTCCAACCCCAATTTACGATTTGATTAAGGGAACTTGCAGCGATTTGGAGGCTCCACAAGACCAGAGGCCCGTGGCGTATCGCCCCCTTCCGCTCTCCCATTAGTCCGCCACTGAAACTTTGCGGAAATGATACAGAGTTTAATGTGTAAAGATGAGAATTGTTTTCTTTGAACGCTCATATAATACATACACTCATACTAGGAATAGGATGACTCTAGATAGCTAATACTCATTGCGTATGATAAACTGTGTTTCGCAGACGACATTGTGCTTTTCTCAGAAAGCCCCACAGAGCTCCAATCCATGATGTCATAATGGACTCATGTCTCTTGCCCTGTCTCGCTTATGGATGTCAAACGTGGATATTTGATAACATAACCAGAAGAAAACTCACATCGTGTCAAAGAGGCTTAGAACGTAGTTCACTAAACATCAAGCTAAAGGACAGGGTTCGCCATGGGAAAATAAGAAAGCAGACTGGTGTGATAGATGTCTTGTCCTTCGCTCGTGGCCTGAAATGGAGGTGGGCGGGCCACGTGGCACGCTACACTGATAAGAGGTGGACAAAGACTGTGACTATGTGGAGTGGTCCCCATGGATATAGAAGCAGAGGCCGACCAAAAGCGAGATGGAAGGACGAAATAGAATCATTCGGTACAAGAAATTGGCCAATTCTGGCAAAAAACCGTGTTAAGTGGCAATCTCTGGAGGAGGCCTTCACCCGTAGAGGGGTCCAGGTGGCATTAGACTAGAGGATACTTAACGATAACCTACTAACATGTACTGTACACATATAACTAAAGTTCTCAATAACTTGTAACTTGCTGCGCCCTATCAGGGTTCATGTATGGATGCATAACTTTAAATAATTTGGATTGAACTGAATTATCTCAACCGAAAGATTATCTTTCTTGAGTATCAAAGTTGATTCAAACCATAATCCATTAAAATTACATTGTGGCCATTGATTTGAAACAACAAACGGACGGATAGTTATTGGTGTGTCATTGTATTGCTTTTAATTAGGCAAATGTTCACATAAGTTTTAGTGTATAATGAAAAGGATATATTTAGTAATTTAGTCGAGGATAAAGTGATTCGCAAGTTATATTCGCGTCGCGGTCGCGTACGCTCAATGAGGAACTATTTAAAAAAAAACGAAAGCACTAAAAAAGCGCCTCCACTAGATGGCGACTCTAGCAAAAGGTGATTTTTGCAGGACACGAATGGACCAAAGACAGTCATTTCTGTTTCTTTTCATATTAACTAACATATTAAAAAACTGAAATTTGAAAAGATCGAAACTTAGATATCAATACAAATTCGAAAAAGTACAAATAGAAAAATGACTTGTTTATTGAGTTTTGAAAACTAATTTACTTTTAAACTTGATAGAAAACCGGAAAAGTTGTCACGGAGATTTTTTTTTAAATACTTCCTCATTGAAATTGCTGAGAAAGAATTCCTGAGGAAGACGAGGCGCATGAAAAGATGGATGTCATTCTCTAGAGTTCGCTATATCATCAACTATCAGCGCCATTTCGTTTTTCCCACCAGTTATCATAATCGCATTTTTTTTACAGAGTTGGCCTGCCGCAAAAGCCTTCTCCAATGAAACACCAGCAGATGCTTAAAAATCGCAGCATTCCAAAATACAAATGCCCTGTTTGCCCCAAAAGGTATATGACTGCGCAACATTTAGCCGAACACATAAAATGTATGCACGGCAAGAAGTCGTACTGTGAAATATGTGGGCGAGATTTGAAAAATAATGAAACTTTCGAGAAACACATAAAAAATCACGCTGAGCAAGTGGCGGATTATAAATGTCCACCGAAGTCTATAAGGATGAAACAGACTTCGAAAACGCACCACGTTGCGCGGGAGAAACGATGTGATTGACCTCTTCGATGTGGCCGGCGATATCAGCACTATTTTAATACCACAGACAAAATGTTTTTGGTTTTTGTTTTACAAATGGGTTTTTTCAAAGTCAGATTTTTATTTTCCCTTTTTATCTATATTAAAAATTTGCTCTACCATAAAAAAATAAACTAATAAACATTTAATTATTGAACATGAGGTAAATTAAACTCTCATGTTCCTTGTTTGATGTTCATTTATTTCCACATATACACTTAACTATACTAATGTTGACAATAAAAGCGTATAATCATGACCAGTGGTCGGAATTAGGTAGAGTTATTCATGTACTTACACTGATTTCATACAGTGAAAGAATAAAGTGGATATGCCTCAAATCCCGAGATTAATTTTAAAGAGCAGAAAAAATCCCGTGATTTTTTAAATAAAAAGTTTTTTACTTTTACAAAATTTAAACTACTGCACGCACGACGTTGCCAAACTTACATCAATGAAAGAAAGAAATAAAGAAAGAAGAAATAAAGAAATCCCGGGAAGGTCCACATTAATATCAATATTGCGATGCAAATACATAAATAACTCTACCTAATTCCGACCTCTGATCATGACAGACAGTTTTCCAGTACAACTTCATAATTTGTAGTAGTATCTTCCTAAGTATAAAGCTGGGAGTTCACAGTTATGTTCTCTAGAGATTTAAAGTATTTAAATTGACGAAATTATAAGATCTATCCTACTGCTGCAGACTATATAAACGCAGTAAGCACAATCTAGGAAGTCAGCATACTTCTCCGCATTCCGAGAGAACCAACGAATTTAAACCAGTCGTTCCTTATTCCTTTCATTACCTACTATTTATTAAATTAATTTTGCCATTTAATAAATAAGTAGCAAATCGAGGATTTGATGCCATAAAGGCGTTATCTACAAGTCAAACATGTGAAAATGTACAGAAACGAGGGCAGCCTTAGTACCGGGGGCTAATTCTACTAAATAAATTTTGTTTAAATCGAATCGAAAACGGATCGAAACCGAACGAAACTGCAGTTTTTAATGGTTTTACTATTCTACAAAGTGACATACTATACAACATTTATTTAGTAGAATTGGCCCCTTGGACGGGAAATTTTTTTTCAATCGGTATAACGCACCAAGGGTGCCATGAACACATCAAACTGAGACTGTCGATAATAATGGCCTGATATTTGTCAAGATTTACAGTAATTTCGAAACTTTTTTAATAACTCCTAAATTGGAGAAATATTTTTTGTTTTTAATAGGAGAAACAATTTTCAAATCGATTCACTTTCGGAGCCCAATCAATAGAAACAATCAAATCTATCCTCTTTGTAATATTAGTATGGAAGAGGGCTTCCTGCGCTATACATCATTTTAGCCGACACGCCTTTGTCTCTCTCTTTCTCTGTTAAGCGTTTCAAGCGAACTTGGAGCAATGCTTGACGAGCGGCCTGGTGGGCAGCCGGAGGGAAGCGACGCAGCTTTTCGTAGCGGAGAGTTCCTTCCTCAGTCGAGCAATGTCGTGCTCAGCCTGCCTCTTACGCTGGAAATACACTGTATTTAGATATCGAAAGGCCTAGTTGTGGTCTACGCTCACTGGTGGCATGACACGGCAAGGGATTTCAGAGATAGAAACGGTAGGTACAGTGGGATACAATAAATGTGGCTCACGGATGTATCAGTTTTCATTGTCAAGAATTTACATAAATGTTTCGAATTTACATTACGAATTTACATAAATGTTTCGAATCCTCACTAGATGTCGTACCGACATCTAGTGAGGATTAGAGTAGTTTTTTTTTATAAGATGTAAATTTTCACTGATTTCGCAAAATCAAATGAATATCAATAAAAAGGTCTTCAAATGTTAAAATTTGATTTTGATTTGTATTGGGAAGAAAATTCACACAATTCAAAAATTTAATTTCTTCATAAATACATCAATGTAACTCATAAGCGTAATACAATACCTACTAGACATGTGAGCCGATGGTCATTTAATCGGCGGCGGCGTCTGGCGTTAAAAGTGTCGATGGCGGCGGCATTTTCGGCATGACCGACGTGGATGGCAAAACAAGCAGATTACATCCATATATAACTTTTTAATCATTTATTTTATAATCAACATTATATGTCACGCTTATTTAAGATCACGGAGTATTCGTAATAATGACCTAATATTCCGACATGCATTACTTTACTTGTCTATTTTTACTAAATAAAATTATTAATAAATTTCTTATTAACAAAAGAAAATTACTACAATAATTATTAAATAGAGGACAAGGATAAAAGTAGACCAAAACTATTTTGTCGACGGGAGTCGGACTCGATTGCAGCAACGATTAGTTCCGTGGCTGAAAATACCCAATGAGGCTGGGCGTACTTGTAACGGGAGCGCTCATTATAGACCTAACATAGCGGAATAACCAAGGATAACTATTATTTTTCTTTTTCCTATAATGGAGAATGTTGCCATCAAGAACATCTCTGAAGTAGCATTCACAAAAGTATTTTCAACATTCGTTACCACCTATACTTCTGGGATATGGCCAAAATAAAATTTGATGATCATGACGTGTATGGAGAACGGAGGCTGACTCTTTTTGATCAGTTGCCGTTGAAAACCTCAAAAATCGATTGAGCAAGTTCGTGCTAAACTAACAAGTGACAAAAAAATGCGAGTGGTGATGAAAAATATCAACCAGTGTTTCCAGAAGCGGAAAAAATAATATTTATTGAATTTTGTAAAAAATTACACTTTTGTTAAGTATGTAAATAAAATACGTTAGGAATATTTTTTAGATTTTGACGCTGATAACGCACGTCAAAAACCCGGCGGCGTAGGCGTGGCTTATTTGACCGGCGGCGTGCGCCACGCTGATCGGCGCACATGTCTAGTACCTACTTTATTTACGTTTTATTTTTTAGGTAAACTTTCATCTTCTTTGAACAAAATACGACAATTATTGATCTTGTGATAGATTTTTTTGGTTAAATTATTTATAATCGATTTTCAAATACTCCCAACGATTATGTTACATTTGAGATAAATTATTCATGAGATACAGCCTGCTGACAGACGGACAGACAGACAACGAAGTCTTAGTAATAGTGTTTCCATTTTACCGTTTGGGTACGGTACTCTAAATACGTTGTGGTGGTAGTTTTCATTAACATGCCTTAGCTATTTCGAGTCTTTGCAAATCTATCAAGACGCACCCACTGAACTCACTACAGATGTGCTGTAACATTGACAAGCAACAGTACCTGCGTGCTATATATTAGATAAATAGATAAATTATCATACTTAAGTATTATTATATTTCAATATAAGCTTCCTACTGAGAGGTCCACTTATAAAATCCGCTGAAATGACTATTGTAAAGTGAACAACTCACTTTTTACGTTCAAAAGTTTGCAACAAACATAAAGAGCGCTTGTGCATAAAGACACTGAATTTTCAGGTCCGATATGTCAGGCCATATGTAGGTAATGCTAGCCTGTGCACTGTCAGGAATTTTAATTTTCTCTATTCCGGACCGGTATTTTCAGGTCCGTGATGGCGGCAATGAAAACCGTGTTTACGCTTGTGCACTAATTTCGATTTGTTTACGAAATGGCGCCAACGATTGGTTTATATCTATAATCGCTTAAGTCGTTTTTACAAAACTTCGAAGAAAAATAGCACGTTTATAAATTTAAACATCAAGTACTAGAACATTATCAATAATTTTATTCTAATGTCACAGATATTTTTAGCTATTGTATGTGGATAATGCTGTTCCTAAAATAAGTAAGGGTATAAGTTTTTACATCTGATAGTAGTCATCCGATAGTAGTAAAAAAAAATATTATGGTTTATGTAAAATGATCAGGTCATTATTTAGGTATCTCTCTACGTCTTCGCACGTAGAGTACCGCTGGACCTGAAAAATCAGTGTAGTGCACAAGCGCCCTTAAAGCGGCCATATTAGCAGTGGCGGGAACATTTTATCATACGTCAAAGTTAAATGACGAAATAGAGATGCGTGTAATATCATTGAAAAATGAATTGATACTGAGTGATTCATTATTATAAAGCTTTCCATGATTTAATCATGCCCCTTAAAGTTTTGATGCTCTATGCGTTTATCATTCCCCTGCTATGTAAATATAATACGAATGATGATTAGTTTTTGTTTGTCTGTCCGTTGGGTAGATTATAAAAGAATATTTAACACGTATTTATTATTATGTGTGTAATAAATCAACCACGGCGATACATTGAATTGAAATGTCGCATGACGTCACACCTTTGTTCGTTTTCTTCATAGTCGTGAAGTGTGAGCCCCTACTTCTCAACTTTTGTGCCAATTATCTAAATTATTTCATGTTAAATTGAAGTAAAAAAATACGTATCTAATATTGTTCTTTTATCTGACTAATGAACTGAATGGAATTTAGTTTTTTTTTTTACCCAGGCATCCTTATTGAAAAGCCCAAGCAGCCAGTGTATTAATTATTACCTAAACTTTAAAATACAACTAAGTGCACATTTATATATTTTTCACTGTTTTTTTCTTTATACACAGGTGTGATATAAATACCTTTAGTTCGTTTGCTAGCCTTGCTTCAACTTGTGCCACGCGTTGCCTCAGCTCTGCGATGTCACGCATTAATCTCGCGGCTGCTAGCTTATTGTCTGCCTATAGAATACAGATTTACAATATTAGTCTTAGATTTTAGATTTATTTAAAATTATTTACAGTCACCATCTCGGTCTACCAATACCGAAGTTTAATAATAATAAGGTATAAAATACAACGCATTTAGGTGAGATCTCTGTCTCACGCCACTAAAACTAGCATTGGGGTTATATACAGTGGCGTAGCTAGGTAACCTAGGGCCCTGGGGCAAATAAAAAAATGGGGCCTACTTCTCGAAAAAAACCTTGACTCGAAGTTCATAATCGCGAATCACAAAAACGCATATCGATAAATAATAATATGCAGATATTGATATCCGACAAATTGATGAAAACATTAATAACACTGTCAACCCACACAAATAATTTAGGGGAATTCCCTTTTTATAACTTTGGAATTTCTTACAACTGAGTTGTCATAATTAAACTTGAGTTGTCACCTGTCATATTTATTTTGAAAATGGGAGAAATTTTCAAAATTTGAGTTCGATTGAAATTTTCTGATAAAGATTCGAGGGCCCCCTGAGCTTGAGGGCCCCGGGGCACTGCCCCGCCTAGCCCCTTGGTAGCTACGCCACTGGTTATATAAGACTTCTATTAGACCACAAACCACTTTAACATTTCTTTTATTTCATATTTTTCAAGATTAATAGTGAATAATGTAAACTATTTTATTGGGATATATTAGTGTAGAATATTATTTTGATTTCATTTTTTGTATAAAAATTCAAATCAAGATTAACTTATTTTTATTACATTTCCAAACTCACTTCACTTATGCCACGAAACGTAAATACGAGGGTCAAACTGAAAGTTCTTAGAACTGGCCACTTATAAACAATATAATAAAAAAATAATTCTAAAATTTGAAAATATAACTCTTTGCCAATATTACTGAGTATATATTTCATTCATTTGTCATTTGTTTTACGATTTGGCGGCAAATTGAAAATTGTCTGTGTCACGTCATCATGAATTTAACACGAGAAAATTTTCGTGCAATGATTTTTTATGACTTTCGATGTCATTTAAGTCAACAAGAAAGTTATGATAGACTACGATTGGCCTTTCACGATGAAGCCCCATCTCGTGCGACTGTTTACAACTGGTTTAATGAGTTTAAACGTGGTCGCACTAATCTCACTGATGATTTACGTGAGGGACGGCCTTCTACGGCGACGACTGAAGATAACATCTGTGTTGTGCGGCGTATGATAGAGACTGACAAAAGAGTGACCTATCAACAGATTCGGACAAGCTTAGGCATCGGTATGAGTCAAGTGCACAAAATCCTCCACGAACATTTAGCGGTCAGGAAGCTTTGCGCCCGGTGGATACCTCATAATTTGACTGAGGCTCAAAAACTCCATCGTGTGGATTGGTGTCGTAAAATGATTGAAAGATTTAACGGAGGTGACTCAAATGCTGTGTTCGACATACTAACAGGTGACGAAAGCTGGATTTACTGTTATGATCCTAAAACCAAAAGACAATCTGCTCAGTGGGTGTTTCCTTTCGAGGAGTTGCCAACTAAAGTGAAGAGAGATCGAAGTGCCGGAAAAAAAATGGTGGCCTCGTTCTTTGGAAGGATAGGTCATTTTGCAACAATTGTGTTAGAGGATCAAAAAACAGTTTCTGCAGAATGGTACACTACCAATTATTTGCCACTTGTCTTGGAAAAAGTTCGAGAGAAACGACATCGCAGTAGGATCCTCCTTCACCACGACAACGCCTCGTCGCACACCGCCAAGCGAACGATCGACTATTTGGCGACATCAAACGTTGAATTACTGGGTCACCCGCCGTATAGCCCCGACCTCGCGCCTTGTGATTTTTATTTATTTCCAAAAATTAAAAAAAAACTTAAAGGAAAGCGGTTTATGAATGCTGAAGAAGCGGTGGCTGCGTATCGCGATGCCATTGAAGAGACCCCTAAGGACGAGTGGGCAAAGTGCTTTTCCCAGTGGTTCCATCGCATGCAGCGGTGTATTGACGTGAATGGACAATATTTTGAAAAGATATAATAAAACTAATAACTGGCTAATGTAATCAGTTTTTGATTTTCTAAGAACTTTCAGTTTGACCCTCGTATCAATTCAAGGTTAAGCGGATTCGCTTTCGAAGTGAGTTCGGTCACTTGAGTGAATTCGAAGTTGGGTTCGGTTTTTACGTAATCGCTCTGCAGTTATATATTACTGTAACGTAGTATACTTACAACTCTAGAAGGCGCGTTTCTAGCGACGTTCCTGCAGACTACGTTGGGCAAGTCTGTAACCGAGCATGGGTTGAAGAGATCAGTCGGCGTGTTCTTCACAACACCTTGTATAGCCTGTAACAATAATTACGACGCTAATGGTTAGGAATCACTGTTTCGATTAAATTCACAGGATTTATGGAACTAATGAAGAATTTTGACGTAAGTTATCACCTGCGCTACAGCAGTTCTGACATGTTTCACATGGTGCGACTCTTCTTTCTCCAAATGTCTCTTAAGATGTTCTATCTCTGTCATGATGGCAAATTTCTCTCTTTCTAACCTTTGATTCGCTTGCTTTAGTGCCTGAAAGACAAAGACAGCTAGGCTTTATCGGAAAAACTTGTAAATAAGGAACTTATGCATATTTTACTTTCATTAAAGTGTTTTTACATGTTGCAAAGATGGCTCGTAGTAATGGTTTGATATTTCATGTAAGAACTTGGCAGGTTGGAGCCTGACAGGATACTTTCTAATATAGGGCACTCAAGGGCTGATTTAAAAATGGCATCAAGTTCGCCGGGTTAGCACTGATATTAAATATACTGGTAACATTTTCATTATTTATTAGCGTTGTCATCGGGTTTGAAATTTTGCAATTTTGAACTTCTTTTTTAGGCTTGGCTTTTTGTCACTTGTTCATTCATTCTATCAAATATTACTGGTGCTTTTTGTCTTGATTTGAATCGTGTACTTACTCTAACTTTCTCTTTCTTCTCAAAGTGGCATTCTTCTATTCTCCTCTTCAGCTTCCTTCGCAGTTCGTCTAACAATCCGGAGAGGGTAATACGGTTTGATTCTAGTTCCGCTCGTTGCTGAACAATTTGGTTCACAGTGGTGAGGAGTTTTATCCCTATAAAAAAGTAAAGCCGTTTAATTTCGGTACATTTTACCACTTGTAGTGTCATGATGGATTTAATTTTTTTAGTAATTATAATTCGTAGAGGCTCCGAGTCTCAACCTCGGTATTCCATCGGTACAAGGCATGCACTCCTTTTTTTTTTTTTTTGACGCTGAGAAATGCATTCCGCATACCCGCTTCACCCTGCGCGAGCTCCACGGGTTATGTGGGACTCTCCCCTGCGGACCAACCCCAGAATGGGGCTGGTCAAAGAGCAGGGGCCTACCCACTAAAACTCAGCGATGTCCCTCACTGCGGGGGATCAGCGCGCGGTAACGGTCCCCAACGGGCCCGCGCATGCCGTCCCCGCTCGACCCACCCCTTTAACAGGGCGGGTCCCGTCTCGGGTTAGGGAAGGGCTCAGGAACATTCGAGTCCATCCCCAGACAGGACAAGGAGCGTGCAATGCCTGGCGAGCGCGCTAACCCGCCAGACTTGCCCCCTGTCAAAGGCAAGAGATGCGCAATTGAGCATCTCCCACCCTAGTCCGTCTAAGAGAGGGAATTCACACGGGCTGAACCCTCGTGAATCCCTCACCCCGATAGCCCCGGATACCAATGTCCAGCCTAGCGTGCACCGAACCAGTCACCAGTATTCCGTTCCTTAGTCGTGCTCTGATAGTGGCCCCGCCGAAAGGCATGCACTCCTGCCCGTTTGAAGAGGTCAATGTAAATTGAGGCGTATACTTTCTATATTATGTAAATTCTCCATATTTTCAAAGCTGAAATCTGTAGGAATATTTTTTATTTAATAAGGGGCAGATGACCCAATTTTGGCACTTTTAAGATTATGACCTGAATTTGGCCATTTGTGAGTTTAATTTAATTTTAACTATAAGGAAGTGAACTTTGATACATCACAGCTGTTACTGAAATATTTTTATATATTTTTATGTGTCTTAGTAAGGACGCCTTGAAGTGTCAAATGGCCAAAACGGGGGCAGTGGGTAAATCCGGGTCTTCTGTAGTAATTCATGTGTATAAATTTGTATAAAACAAAGCCAACAAGCTAGCTATATAGTTGTACTCACTCTGCTCATTAATTTTAAATCTTTGAGCAGCTGGTTGGAAACTGCATCCGTCAGGACTAGGCGCTCCCGAGTCCGGTCCTGGATATGATGGTACATAGTTCGGTAGACTGTCTGGTGATTGATCAGTATGACTATCCTGGACATTAAATAATAATAATAATAATAATATTTTTCATTAATAAAACATTACGGGCTGTGTGCCGTAGATGAGCGCCATGGCCTGCGATCGATGTTGCCAAGCATCTTTCGCATGGGTTGCTCACATGATGGGTGACCATAAAAACTATTATCTATATAAAACGATACTCTGTGACTTGGAAGCATTAAGCTGTTGGTTCAGGCGACATGTGCAGTCGTTGTACCCTCTGTTCGGGGATGAGTATGCGTAGCGTAGGGGAGGATAAAGTAAAAATAATGTTTGTATTGAGGTAACATCCAACCTTTAATGGGGTCGAAATGTTCTACTGAAAAACATATCTAACTACAGGCTGGCTGGCGGTGACCTACTTTTCGCCACGAGCCGCGATTATTTACCTAAATTATGTAAAATGCATATGATGCAGTGTTCGGTCATTAACCGAACACCCTCCAATCCGCATTGGGCCAGCGTGGATAGTTATGGCTGATAAACATCCCTAAGGAAGGCCTGATGGCCTGAGCCGCTGCAGTGAGGATGAAAAAGGGTGATGCTGAATGAAACATTTATACATTAAAACCTTACTGATATCATAAGCTATTAGTTCGTTCTAGTATATTACAAAGAGAAAGTGCTCATTTCATGAGTCAGTCCGTATGTGGTAGGTGATATACAGTTGACATATTTCTTGACTCCCGTAAATTACCAATGATTTAAGCTTGGTGGTGTCATCAGATGTAAATCTCACTGAGTGATGCAAATTGCGCGCCATCTTATTTCCGGGATGTATTGTTTTCAACGACATTCCTACAATAAAATGATTAGTATATAAGTAAACTTAAGAAAAAGAAAAATATATAAATTAAATCTTATATAACTTTTTTTGGACGAAGAGTGTAAAGCCTTCTATGAGTATTTAGACAGTAATATACACTTCAATATTGTAAGATGAAATAATTCAATTTTATCCCATCTCGTTTACCCTTTGTCTCGTAGAGTATGGTATTTAATTAAAATTATTTGTAAAATAAATAAAAAAGTGCCTAGGCATACTATTATTCACTAATCTATAGATTCGATGCAATAATGGTAATATAGGTAAGTATTTCATATGTAGATATTACTGCTTTAGTTATTATTCTAAGGGTATTATTAGCACATTAAAATCGGTAATATTAACCCAAAGTCGGTAAGTATCGGTATATATTTTTAGTCTTTTATTTATTTATCTACAAACACATATTTTTTATAGACTTACTGCTGATGCTCGAAAGTTTGTACTACTTGCGATTGTTGTGGACGAACTGGCTGGTTTGTTGTGAGCGAGTTTTGCATGATTCGCTCACGAGACAGCATTCGGTAAACAAATATTGTTTGCATACAGGATGTTCTGTTACTGCTTTTTGACAGCGAAACTAAATAGTCGTGAATGTGAATTCCTCGACTTATATAGAAAAAAGTTATAATTATTTTATAAAATTATAATATAGGGTTGAAAAAATTTCGTACCATACTGGATTTGAATCTGTCTACCAGTTCAAATGATACAGAAAATAGTTTGAACATTTATTACAAATCTATACTTACTAAAATATGCTTGCTTTTGAACATGGTTTAACCTATAGGTACGATAATGTTCTGATAACTTCTTACATGAACGGTCAAAAGTTTACACTTAGGATCTAATACTTGTTTTTAAGCAAACTTCAAATAAAGAACGTGCATTCGAAATAGTATATATTTTCTTTGAAGCGAGAACTCTATATCCAAAAAGAATAAAATACATAAGCGAGAAAACATACAACTTGATATTATATTTGAAATATCGCAAATTATCAACCTGTATAAACAACACGGCTGTTCGTACTTGGTACCGTTGCGCGTGTATCATAAAAAATAAAATCATAGCACATTTTGCCAATGATCAGCCATTTTGGAAAGGTTTATGCGTAACTTAAGCAATGCAGTTGGCAATCTGCGAATTTAAATTTTAAATTAAACCGTCGCAAGGTCAGCATAGATATCTTTATGAGCCAACCTCTCCTCGTCATCTTCGTGCGTCACTTTGTCCTTGTCGTACCTGAATAAAAAGAGGCTTATGTGTATAAAATATTCTGAAAAACCTTTTAAATGTTAACAGATTTTTTTTTGAGGTGTTGTTCTCTTTGTTGGTGTGTCGCTAAGGCTCCAGGACTCTTGGGTAGCTCAATAAGTGATAGATTCTAGTTCGGGTCCCGTCTTAAGTCTCAGCTACGTACACCTGTCGGTACATCCCTGTTTTCTCCTAGTCCCAGGATTTTGTATTTAAATTAATGTTTAAAGGATAAAAATTAGGTATATTCAACGAATTTAAGTTACTAGTAGTTTGCACACAAGTATTCACAGTGCTAACATGAAATTGAATAGAAAAGCTTGACCACCACAATCGGAATTTGAACCATACTTCAAAGAAATTTAAGGAGAACAGAATAGAAATTTATACACTGTATCACATCAGCTACAAAAGGATGTGCAATCAATTGCAAACTTAACCATCAACAAAATAAGGCCAAAAATTGTTTGGAGAAGACCTTTTGTAGCAATTTGATGTGCTGTCGGCTTTATCTAATATCGAACAATTTAAAAACTCTCCGGTAAGTTTTGTTTTCGTATATTATGATCAAGTACATACACACACCCTTCGCATGACACCATCCAACATTTGACATCAGTTTGGCAATGGAATTATTACTGAACGTCACGCGAGGTTAGCACGCAGGACGATTCCGGTTAGCAGCTATCCTCTACCATGATCTCGAAGTGGCAAATCACTTACAAATAGGTACGAGTATAATATAGGAATTTATTAATTTGGTGTAAGAGAAAATCTGCGACTCGCATTCTGATAGAAAACAAATAAATTAAAACACACGATTTATTCCTTTGCATTTTCGAAGTAACAGTGAAAAGAAAAAAATAGAAGTCCATCAATAAAACAATTTAATCAAGATAATATAGTATTATCTGTACACCTACTTTCTTTTATCATTTTTACATAGGCCCTGTCATAATGCCAGCGTCGGTACTGTGATGAAACACAGTAGCGACATTAGCTGAGACAGGGTCCTAATTGGCCTTCACACAATATAACCACACATTTATATATAGTTTTTTAGAAATGGATTTTGTCTTTTCTTGTCTTTTGTTCTTGTTGTTGTAATGTTATGGTGTGAATGTCATTAAAATATTCTTATTCTTATTAACTTATTTTATGAAATTGTTTAGTTTGTATGTTTAATGCTATCGTAATATCTATTAGCCCGGTGTAATAAGCTTTAATTTTACGAGTCGCCATTTGCTTTCTTTTTCCAATTCTTACAAAGTATTTAAAGTCAGATGAAAAGGGGTAAATAATCATTTATTTTGTGCACAGATGCCTATAAAAGCAATTATGTTGTTAAAACAATGCTAAAAAGCCTAAAATTCAACAAAAAATTTTGCTACTAGGTTAAATTTTTTATTATTTTTATTATATTAAAGGAAGTTTGCGAAGGCGCGTGTATTTTACACCATAAACTTGTATATTTTACTCCACAAACTGATGTTTGCAGCTTATTTCACACATAACGAGCTGTTTAAATCAATATTCAAAAATACTTAAAAGACCAGCCAAGAGAACATGTCATGACACTTACACAAAACAATAATTTAAACCGATTATATGTTTTTAAAATCTATTAAGTATACTTTTTTTACAAAGGAAATAAAACAGTAAGCATTTTTATAACATTAAATTAACGTATTATAATTTTGATTTCCGCATATCAATTGTAATATAGTCACAAAAAGTTCAATTAGCACTTTAAGGTGCTAATTGAACTTTTTGTGGCTATTAGAATGCTTTTACCCGACTTTATTAATGCTATTATACAAAAGTTGTAGTGCTATTGCACAGCTTTTATAAAGCTTAAAGTCGTACAAAGGGGGGGCCCAAATTTTACGTATAAGAGTCGTTTAAAAGAAATACGGTTGATATACGATTTTATTATAATGCTTAACGCTTGGACTCGTGCTATTATAAGTTTGATATAATGGTGTTTTGTGCTAATATATCAGACTCTGATATTGTTCTATAGTAGTGGTAATCCAAATAATGGTACTAGTATTTGACTGATTGATCTAATAAATCTTGATGATACTTTTGAAACAACTAACAATTACGTAACTTGATGCTATTATGCTATTATTATATTAGCAGTTCAGGAATTAGAAATGCCCACTTACTAGAAATAAAAAAAAAAATGGATTCGCACACTGAAACATAACTCAAGAACATTATGTTCTTAATTATTCTGAGACAACAAAGGCAACACGCACTCTCACATGCAGCAGCATAGTTAGCGAACTCACGGTCTTTGAATAACTTACTAATATTAAAAAGGCGAAAGTTCGTAAGTTTGGATGTTTTTTACTTATTCACGCAAAAACTACTAAACGAATTTTGATAAAATATCATATACTGATAAATCTAGTCTAGTCATTAAGTCAATGTAAAGGTTTGAGATAGCTCGACGAGCTGCTTACTATCTACCTGTACCCTGACGATACATCTTCACAATGTCAGCGATTTGCGAGAAAGGATGGTTTCACCACCTCACCACTAAATGTCGCAGCTCAGGTTTCGACCCAACCATCAGATCGCCATTCAACGAAGAGCCATTAGCTCCTTTACATGAAGTGTCAAACACTACATGCACCTTTGCGGTATCCTTGTCTTCGCGAATGACGGGATAGTGAGGTAATTAAACAGCATTTTCTTAAAATCACATATTTGTATTTGACCCATTTTTAAATACTCGTGAATGAATTTTGAGTATTCTATTTCTATTTTAACCTTTTGTATGCTCTTAAAGCCCCCATATCTAAATTTTGGGTCCTCGGTTTTGAAAGGAAGTCTGCGACATATCTACTAATGTCGTCTCTTTTAGTTGTTGCGGTAAACAATTCCTTGCCTGTTCTTCTTGCATGAGGATTTGCTTGGTTAAGGTTCAGATTCCAGCAGATTCCAGCTCTCAAAAACGCTTTAATAACACATAGTAATCATCAATATCCGTTGTGGTGATAGCGTGGAAATTGAATGTTTTAACGTTTTGTTGGATGACCCGAATCTTCTACTACCCCAGACAATATCCAACCAAATCTGGTTTTATGAGCAAAGAAATCTCCACCATTTCCTTTGATCATACCTTCCATGAGAATTCTGCTGAACACTTCAGCACACAGAAAAAGAGCTATGAGACCCAGTTCATTGTAAGATAGATCAACCAACTCAAAGGAAGAAAGAGCGAAATACCAATATTACTTTTTTGCTTGGCAACAAGGTTGATAATTTGTTCACCACGTGAGCCTTCACGAGCAAGAAATATAAAGAATGTGGTACTTAAACACACAGCAGACTTAGACACGAGTTATCCAGTCCTCCCAATCCAGAAACCTTTAAAGGTTCTTTAGTCCGTTTGCGGCTTAACCGTTGAGGTGCAGACTCAGTAATAAAGGACACGTGAGATTTTTGATCTAATAAGGATATCAGGAGGCTGGCAGATCTGCTTTTGGAAGATTTCGCTACCGTTACCAAAGCAGTGACTAAAAGAACTGTACTACGACCCGTTGATATACGGCTTCTCAGTACTGTGTTAAATACAAGGATTATTTACAATTTGCAACCACTTTGCTTGTCCCTGGAGACTGGTTATCTACTTGCTCATGATGTAGTAAGGTGTGGTGTCTTTTCTTATTTAAACGGCAAGTGGTTGTCACAGTACACTCGTACACCGTATGTTTACAACTTGGACAGTTAAAACACAATCGTTGAGATTGAGCAAACTGTCTCCTTGAATCTACATCTTCTTTCGCAAAACTCTTACAATTACTTATTTTGTACTTATCCTCACAAAATA
The DNA here is from genome assembly GCA_918026875.4 of Diatraea saccharalis. Classification (NCBI taxonomy): domain Eukaryota; kingdom Metazoa; phylum Arthropoda; class Insecta; order Lepidoptera; family Crambidae; genus Diatraea; species Diatraea saccharalis. The sequence goes on along the minus strand of OU893351.1, from coordinate 4,902,633 downwards.
CGCAATGAAAACCTAAAGTTGTGACTGTGTGTGACTTTGCGCTCTGAGCTTCACTATTCTAGTTTTTATCTACAACTCTGTGTTCCAGAGACCTGAATCATCTATCAAGGAACTCCTCAAATTGCTTAAAATTCGGTAATTGCATAGATGATACCTTGGCTACTTCAGCCTTCCATTTAGCTCTTGAATCAGGATTAAATTTCTGGCTTAACACACAAATGAGAATTAGATCCCAAAAGCTAATACTGATCCCTAAATTTTGTAAAGACTGGAGACATTCTCCAGCTGTGTCATGTTACTGGCGAATAGCACCAGCAGATACATGTACCTACTAATTGTTTTTGAATTATTAGCTTCTTAAAGATGATGCTGTTCATTATGGAGCGCCTGTTTTCGTATGCAGCCATAAGACGATCCAAGATAACTTGTAATTATTATATTTTGATTAATTTTGCATAAATATTAACTTGTAATTATCCACAGTAATCGAAATGGATCTCACCAGAGACTTAGCCTCTCAAGTAAGTGAACATTTTAAATAATTTAGTTTCTATACGTTCTAAAGGTTTATTATTATGGATTAAAGAAAAAAGAAAACCTATTATTACCAGCCAGGTTTCGAGTAAAATGACAGATTGTGTTAAGCTAAAAAAATCGATTGGACCTACATGATGTAATCGATTTCTTCGGATCTCAACTTTAGGTATGTGGAACCACCTTCCCAAGGGAGGAAGGTTATGTCAGACTTCTACCGACTAAACACTGCCTTGAACAGTTGGTTGCGTGCCCTGAAGGGGCAACGAACCTTCACATTTCATGCAAGTGAAATGTGAAGGTTCATTGACATGGGACATCGAGATATTAGCCGTTAACCCTGTGGGGTCTCGGCTCATCGGATTGAAAATACGGCTGACTTCCTAAAGGGGAATGATCAGCCAGATCGGATGGGGGGTTATAATTGATATGAACAAAGTTTATAAATATATCATTTGTACTACTACTCCGAGTGGTCTACTAGAGTTTTAGAAAACATTTAACGCTATCTATCGGCGACATGTGTAAAAGTAATGCAACATATAAAATAATATTTAAATACTTCTATGATTTAAAAATATGGGAATAATAACAAAAAATAACGTTAGAATATGAACAAGCAAATAAAGGGATAAAAAATGGGAGTGGAAGTTTGTATCGGGAATTAAAACGTTATCAGTTGGATAATTTTTTACTATTCAATTTGTCAAATATACAGTGCCTAGGTACCACACGGGTGAAATCGCTGGCGGGCGGCTCTTACGCCCACGCCCATCTCTCTCGTCACAGCAGGAAAGAGACGTCCGACCCGCGAGTAGGCCATTTCCCATCACTAAAAAAAGGGTCAATAAAGGCAGATTTAATTTCAACTATCTTTTTTTAACAGAGGAATTCAATATTGTAGTAGAAATTATAAATAGTTTTTACGCATTATTTGCCAAGTGTCCCTCTCTAGCTACTTCAACGCCAGGCGCGATAATTAAGCAGTTTCGTCTTTATTTCGCCCAATGAGGAAGTATTTAAAAAAAATATATTTCCCGAAATTTAACTAGATATCGCTATTTAAATTAGTTCTCAAAACTCAATAAATAACTCTTAATCTATTTGTACTTTTTCGTATTTGTATTGATATTTAAGGTTCGAACTTTGCATATTTCAGTTTTTTAATATGTTAGTTAAAAGGAACGGAAATGACTGTCTTTGGTCCATTCGTTTCCGGCAAAAATCAACTTTTGCTAGAGTCGCCATCTTGTGGAGATGCTTTTTTAGTGCTTTCGTTTTTTTAGTTTCTCATTAAAAAAAAAACTGGCCAAGTGCGAGTCGGACTCATGCACAGAGGGTTACTTATGAACCTGTAGGTATTTATTGAAAATATTGTTGTTACATGATGCAGCGAAATATTTACGGTTTTCGCAATTTTCTTTTATCTATGCTATATAAGACGTTGCTTCGTACCAAATTCCAAGATTTTGCGTTCACGGGAGTAAGTATTGATTCCCTAGAGTTTCGCGGTATTAACGGCTGTATCTTTTAATTGCGTTTGCTTAGAAATTTGTTTTTTTCAGTTCCAAAGGTCACGGATAGTAGACTTTTGTATTTGATATAAATTTCAGATCGATACCTCGGTATTCGGTTCGGTACGATCGGTATTCCCGAGAAAAAAGGTTTTGACAGATGGAAGGACAACAACGTGGTCTATAAGGGTTTCCTCTTTTTTCCTTAAAAAAGCATAGAAAAACAAAGTTATTTTTTTAAGTATTTTTATTGTAAAGTTTATTCATTCTCCTGGCTGCGTAAACGCGCCGCTGCGTTGGTGACCCTAATGCTGAGCTGTTGTGCGCGCTCCACAATTGTCTTCCGCTTCTTGGATGAAACTCCGTGGGCAATCTCTGCACAGTATTTCCTGTTCTGCATCATTAGGATTTCCAATTCGCGTACATTGTGTACTAGAACCTGTTAAAAACGAAATACAGTACTGATTATTCATTTTATCTATGCTAATATTAAAAAGCTGTAGTATGTTTGGTTGAACACACTAATCATAGGAATTGCTGGTACAAATTGAAAATTATCATGTTGAATATAGACATCTAAGCCAAGATAAATTCCAAAATAAAGGCATACAATATTATAGGTGTAATCTAAAAATTCGGCTTAAATTATTCAGAGACTTGGTTTGTTTAAATACACAAATGATTGTTATAGAATAGATACAGCTGACATTGATATATCATTTAATTCAATGGTTAAACTGTAAGTTGCAAAAACATCAATTAAGATTTAATGATGACTAAGCAACAAAATGTTCAAAATTTTAAAATTGTATTGGTTATGACAATTTTAATGTATGTTTGTGCAACTGGGTCTTAATTTTATAATACAACTCATTTCAGCCAAAATGTTTTACTTTTTCATATTTTGTTTAGATGCAATGATAAATTCATTACTTTCTCTAATTATCAGTGGTCAGAATTATGTAGAGTTATTCATGTACTTACACTGATTTCATACAGCGAAAGAATAAAGTGGATATGCCTCAAATCCCGAGATTAATTTTAAAGAGCAGATTAAATCCTGTGATTTTTTTAAATAAAAAGTTATTTACTTTTACACAATTTAAACTACTGCACATTATTTAGTTGTAAGATTGTTGGCCACACGGGATTGTCCATTACAAATCCCGGGAAGGTCCACATTAATATCAACATTTCGATGCAAGTACATAAATAACTCTACCTAATTCCGACCTCTGCTAATTATAAGTTTACAATCCGGGTTTGGAATCACAAATATAATTAATGCAGATTTAAATAATACATATACATTTTTTTTTTTATTTGAGCAGTTGGTTTTATTCACACAGTATTAGTCAGTTCCTAGGGCAGGTGAAAAGATGGACAATGACCCAAAATAACATGAGAGAGTTGAAAATAACCAATATGTATCATTAACCTTGGAGCCTGGTATTATTTCTGTAAAGTACTGAATATTGTTTCATAGGATGCTATAGGTCATTGACCCCATCCTGAACAAAATAAGGCAGCCTTATTCTAATAAGGGTTATGGCTCCATAGAATACCCTCCACATAATTACCATCTCTTATAATTTTCACAATATTATATGTTATTATTTATAAAATTGTGAAAGGAAGTTTATCTTACCTTGCGGAAGCCATTTGGTAGCATATGACGGGTCTTCTTGTTTGAGCCATAACCAATGTTGGGCATCAAATACTGACCCTTGAAGCGTCTACGTACTCTGTTGTCGATACCTGTAAGTTTTCATCAAATGTCATATAAGTATTCACAGTCGATTGAACAAACGTCCATCAAGGTTTAATGACACCTTTAAGTTTTAATGCATATCAAATTTACATCTGTAATGTTGCTCTAAATTAATGAAAATTTTTATGGACGTTTGTGCAACTGGCTGTCTGTTTACTTATCTATGGATCTGAGTGATTTTGAATAATGTATTGGTCCATGTTATGGATAACAAAATCAAGAGTGTGATCGTAAGTGTCGTTAAATGGAAATTGCTATTGATAATGTGTCTACTAATATGACCACATAACCATTATAGGAGCTATGTCGAATAGGGTTTAGCAGATTTATTATAGCAAGGTAACAAATTGTGAGTATCATATTGAGAATGAATAACACAGAGTGCCCTTGCATGATAGTATTCATAAAAAAAATAAAAAGACTACTTAAACATAACCTCACATTTTAAGTGGGCCCATTAACGCTTTACCTAATGGATTTTTCAGTTTGTTTGTTTCAAGGATACTGATTAGAAGCTCTATCAAGCAGTTTTAATTGTAATTTAATTAATAATACAAACACACGCGTTGGGTTACACGAAAAAATAAAGCGCTAGTATTTTGCCTAACTTACCTCTAGGTTTACGCCAGTTGCGTTTAAGTTTATCATAGCGATCTGACTGATGACGGATAAACCTTTTCGTCCTCTTTTTGACGATTTTTGGTCTGTAAACTGGTCTGATAGCCATTGTAAATGTTTCTACGAGAAACGCGGACGTGAACCACGCGGTGACACGGCCGCACGAAAAGGAAAAAGGAATAGACAATTGTTTGTAGCCATTTCTAGAGCTGAAGTTTGATTTCGATTCCACTGCCAAATTCAATTCATTAATTTCTATATCTCTATGGTTCATCATTAAGAATTACCATCATTATCGAAATAATCAAAAAATATATACATTAGTAGTATGGCAGGTTTTACAGCTTTGTTTCGCTATATTTATATCTCGGTGGAATAGCTGCGTTAATGTCAGTAGATTAGCATTAGCAATAGTTTCGTAGGTTTTCACTTTCGCATGGGAATGCTTCGGTATATCTGAAGGGCGTTAATTTTCAAATAATTTTTCTTTGGTTATTCTAGCGTTATATAAGTTGTTCATACATAGTAATAAAATCTGTGAAACAGACGAGATTTTTAAAAGAGAGACCTTCTACATGAGGTTTTATAAATACGTAAATATTTTCAGTTTTTAAGCGTCTTCAAAATCCAAGGAGGTTGTATCTTGGACAGCGATTTATATTTTTTATGTATTGTAATTGTTTACTCTATTTTATGAGCAACAAAAATTTAATTAATGTATTAAATGTTACAAAATTAGTAAAAAGAAATGAAAGTATTTGACAAAGCCTTTTTAATATAAGCTGAAAATTCGTATACATGTACATCAAAGCGTATTTCCTCGCTTCCTCCCGCGCATGCACTGTCGAGCAGTTGCTATCTTACTCCATCCATTATCAAATGTTTATAGAGCTAAGTGCAATATATGATTTTTGCATGTAAATAAAAATATTATTATTAATCGAGAGTCTCCTAAGACAGCCTGCTTTTAGAGAAGCCTCCCCATTTTAAATGTTTCTTGTATTACTTAAGACTATTTCGAAGTAATAAACTTTCATTAATTATTGGAGTTGCATATATTGCTTTGACGCAGGGTTGTAGCTAGAGTTGAATTTGAGGCAGGACAGCATTAGTTATAGGTAGGGCGAAAGTTAAAAAAATATTATAATTGATCCTGCTCCGAAGCCCGGGCTACTAAATCAATCACCTCTAGGTCAATAGCTATTCGTAAACAAATAATTTATGTCACAGAACAAGAGCCTAGATCTAAGAACTATTAGATCCTCAATGATGAAGAACAAGTGAACAAGATGTAGAGATCCACGTCTGAGTAAAAGTGAGCTAATAATTAATCATTGGATGGGGTGATATGAGTAAATAGATACGACTAAAAATACCATTTAGATCATATTGTTTCTACAAACATATTATAATAGATAAAATAATAATTATAACAACATTTAAAACAGCTGAATTGTACAATTTGCCATGTTATTAAAAATGTGAAGAACTTCGTTCAGATCAACTGATTTTGATATTTTTTCAAAGGCCAGAAATAACATATCAGCCATTCTCTCGTGACCCATTGGCATTCTTTGAGGCCTATTGATTGCAGTTAAAGTTGAAAACGTAGAATCTCTAGTTTATGATTATGTTCGTTTTTCCCCGTACTATAGATTGCAATATAATATAGCCATATTGCAATCTATGATACGGGGAATCCCCTCTGCATCATAGATATTAAAATTAAATAGACCCATCCCTTCACGTGATGGCGCTTCAAATGCCATCTTTACACAGAAAAAAGAATTATTATAATATGAAATAAGTGTCAATGTATATCGTTTACTCGCAAAAAGATTCCAATTTTACATACCTATAATATAAATGGAATAAAAATAAAAAGAGTTAATATAGTACCTAGGAGTTTATTTAGATAGCAAAATGATATTTGATTTGAACACAAAGACTTAATTACAAAAAAGGCATACAGAAATTTAGGCTTCGTTTTACAAGCTTGCAAACCATTCCATGATATAAGCGCTCTTAAAGTTGTATACTTCTCATATGTAAGGAGTTTGCTAGAATATGCTCGCCCAATCTGGTTCCCGCTATACGATATTTATAAAAAGCGAGTTGAACGTATACAAAAAATCTTCATTAAGCATATTTCATATCGCCGTAAAGTAACTTACGATTATAAATATAAATGCCAGCCTTTTTAATGGTCTTTTAACATTAGAAGAGAGACGCGATATGCTCGATATGTGTTTTTTATTCGACATTGTTCGTGGAAAAATAGACTGCCCACAACTGCTTAATAGTGTAACACCAAAACGTAGAACCCGAAATACACCATGGAGCTAACACTGTTCTCACTAGACTACCTAGAAATTACAATAAAAAATTTCATTTTATTGATTTTTTTTAATTGTAGTAAAAAATACTTTAAAGAAACATATAAACAATTACTTAAAAAACAGCAAGCACAATTATTAACAAATTTTATATTTATATTCACAATACGTAGTTGATCTAATATAATAAAATGAATAACAGAATATGAAATTTCATAGTATCTAATTTTACATTGTATATGTAATGTATAATGTATGTTATATGTGTATGTATGCATATGTATGTATATATGTGTGTACGTATATGCATGTGTAAATTTTCTTTGCCTATTTTTCTATTGGGATATATAAATATGTGTCCAAGTGGTGGAGTGGGTAGGGAGCATCTTGCTAATGTTTACAGGTTTCATAATTATTTTGGATGTTATTACGGCACAGTACCGTATTTCCAAAACTATTAATCGCAGACATGCTGTTACTTCGACATTATTTCTCAGATGCTAATGGACTATTTATATATGAAATAAAAAAAAGTTTTTCAACTAGCCTATATTGCCCCCAAATGCCCCCCCTAGCTATGGCCGTACTTTGGCGCTTTGAGTTTTTTCCGATTCGTTGTATACTTGCCTTCGATTTGTCAGGTATCGGTTTACTTATACGAATAAAATAAAACTAACACAAAACAATTTGTGCAAGCTGCAAAAAGACTTACAAATAATATTTAATTAAGATGAATATTGCATAAATTATAACCAAGAAATAAATATCTAGATCGTAACTCACAATTTAACTTGCATTATCTATTATGACCTTTTTATTAGAATAGCTGTCTTTTGCCTATTCAGAATCTGATTTATTTTTTTAACTGGCATGGTGAAAAATTACCTGACCATCTAGGTAGATCGAGAAATGAAAGCAGGATATCAACCAATAAGTGTGGAAATTATTTGAAATGTATCAGGTTCGTAAAATCGAGCTTGGTTGGTGGGGTGGTAGTCCATAGAGTACTAATCAAAAAATTTGTGGTCCTATCTATTTATGACAGTTCAATGTAAATGAGAACATGACTGTTTCTCTATGCCACAGACGCCAAATGTCGCCATCGATCAATGACATTTTGTGGAGTTGAATTTATTGATATAAAGCGTTAATGTAAATAATAAACAATTTCATCATAAAAGTCGGCTTCTAGTCGATATGTATGCCAAGGGCAAAGGCTCTACGGTGCCTTCGGACGCTCAGGCTCGCGAAAAGTTGGCGCTGTATGTATACGAATATCTACTTCATGTCGGCGCAACGAAAGCCGCACAAACGTTTCTCTCAGAGATTCGATGGGAGAAGAATATAACACTTGGTGAGCCGCCTGGGTTCCTACATTCGTGGTGGTGCGTTTTCTGGGACCTTTACTGCGCGGCGCCTGAGAGACGAGACACATGCGAACATTCATCAGAGGCGAAAGCATTTCATGATTACGGTTTTGTTAACTCTGGCTATGGAGTCAACGGTATTGGACACAATGCTGGCCCAGCGCCGCCTAACGACGGTACGTACGCTGGATGTTACGGCTACTGCGCGCTATTTACTATAGTTTACTTTTCTAGGCCATTTGATTCTTTTATCTATAAATGTAAATAGAGATGACAAGTTTACAGTTAAAGCTGACATTTAGCCGTAGATTTACCTAAAAAAGTTGCTGTGTAATGTTAAATATGAATAATATTGTTTGAAATGTTAGTATGTCTTACCCCAAAATCAAAGTTGTGTTTTATATGACTCTGCTTATCATAGTAACTGTTTAATCCATTACAACTAGGTCACTAGCACAGCTATAACAATAAACGAACACAAAATGTTTAAAAATATCACCACATTTCATTTATTTTGGTTCTTTAGTACAGTAATGTTTATATAAGAATTCAGAAAGACTTTTTAATAAATATGTGTGTTCTCAAAATTGGGACAAGCTAATGTTTGCTTAGTTATGTTATTACCCACCGGTTCTCAATTTCTCATACATTTTAGGTGATAGTTTTGGAAACTAAATATTTTCATAAGAGTTGTTATAAGAGATATTAGTGAATTAGATACATCATTTGACTGATTGTTTACTGAAATATGATCTATATTGTCATTGACCCATAACATATTTACAGAGAACACTATTAAAAACACTGGTAATAAATTATTAGAAGCCCATTTTAGCCACAGTCCTCAGGAAATTTGGGATAAATACTGTATCAAACACTTTAATAGAAAAATGTCTGTCCATAGATAGGCTTAGTTCCTTGCATCATGTTTGGTGTAAAGCCACTCTTATTATGAATGGATCTGATGATATTAGATAATATTCTTCCATCTTGTTAATTGCTTAACACCCTACAGTACTCTAATTTGGCATTTGTAGAAAAGATTTGATTCTTGTAATGGCTTACCATGATCTTTAATTCCATAATTATTGATAGTATTATTAATAATAGAAATTATAAAACAGATTGAGGATATTTTGTATTTTTTTAAATATAATTTTTATATCATTTATTTCAGTTATGAAATGTTTTTTTTACAACTGAATCACCAATCTTGGCAATTCTTAATGCAATTTGTAAACAAATAAAAAAATATGTTTATATTTTTAAATAAAAAAATGAGAAATAAAAAGGAAGCAATTTAAATATAACCTTTTGAAAAGTTTTTGTGTTAGCGTTTGTACATAATGCAATATAAAAGGAAATTTACATTTCAGCTATGGGTGGTGGCATGCCACCAGGCTTCTTCCCAAACTCACCGCTGCGGCCATCGCCGCCAGCTCCTCATCCAGGATCGCAACCGTCGCCACACGGGCCGCAGCCGCAGCTGATGGGTACCGGCCAGCCGTTCATAGGGCCTTGGTACTCCGGCGGTGGACCTAGAGGCACTGTCAGGATGGGAATGGGAAATGACTTCAATGGGCCACCAGGTGAACTATGACAAACTTCTATAGTACTATTCTATATCACTGAAAAATATAATCCACACTGATCTTAGTGTGTAAAATGCAAGAAATATGGCTATTATTTTCACTATTGGTTAGAAATCAGTTTTTTGGTTTAGATATTTATTTTGCTAAATTCTCTTTTACTTAGAAATTATTTTTATAGGCTTTGGGTTTTATGTAATAATACAGGAATGTAGGATAAATATATTGTGTGTTATCTATTAAAAAGCCCAGGGCCCAGAATACTGCCCTAAAGTACACTTAAGTCTATAGGACTAACTGTATTTATGTGCTAACCAATTCTAACATACTGCCTTTTATCAGATGTATAACTAGGAGTTTAATCCAAAAAAAATCTTGAATGTGTTTGGTAATACAATTTTGTAATAAAATTTATCTAATATTAATACTTGTTTATGCAATGTAAGTTAACATAATTTTTTTTTTAAATTTCTACAAGTGTGGTCTATAATGTTTTGGAGTAGGCCCTATTTTCTTGTTTTCGTGGTTTGATTCAAAGTTATTTTCATTATTGTCATGTAGGGCAAGGAATGATGGGCAATTCAATGGAGCGAGGCGGCGGCGGCGGCGCTGCGGGGCTGCTGGGCGGGCCGCGCATGACGCCCCCGCGACCAGGCATCGGGCCCATGAGCCCCGGCGCCTACACGGGCATGCGCGGCCCTCCGCCCCAAGCTCCAGGTGACTAAATACTAAATACTTTGCATGGGGAATGTATCCTTAATAATGATATTTATTTTGGAAATCTATTGTTAGTATCGCTTACAAATACTTTTTCTGTTGAGGAGCAGTGAGGAGACTGTTCTGTGGAACAATTGTAATCTAAGATATCCCCTGAATGGAATGAGAAATTTGTTTAGCCAGGCAATAATACAACTTGTTACATTTATTTTTAATTTGATTTTGGCAGATATGTTTTTGAACTTACAAATGAACTCTTTTAGTAAGAATTTAGTTATGTCTACACGTTATATGTTCTTGGAATGTACTCATCAACCCCTTTAATTTGATACCCATATTGCTATAATTATAGAAAAAACTGTTTTTTATATTTTTTGAATCGCGTCATACATCCGCCATATTTTTTATAAACATATAGCCAGTGTAACTTGAAAAGATGAAATGTTTCTAATGATTCCCTATACATTTATATCCGTTAAGTTTTCAAAAGTTATGATGGAATAAAGAACCTCGCATACATAGGTACTCCTTTTTTGGTCAATCGTAACGAACTTTACATAGGAAGCCTGTTGAAGTAGTACTCCTGCACTAAATATCAATAAGCGGATCTTTGACTACTGTCTAGAAATAAAAGAGGGCCAGTCCTAAAAAGAAGTAGACTTTGTCATGTCTGGCAACAGATAAATTCATCTAGATATAGGACAGGCCAGAAATACAAAAACCTATTAGAAGCAACAGCGGCTGGGCTGTGGTATCTCCACAAGAAGAAGCAGACTTACTTGCATCTAGGAAACGTTTTCACTCCTATGGATGACATACACTTTGAAAACGAAGGAGAGATGATACTTAGACAAAGTTTGCTAATGTCGCTCCCTCCAACCTCTGAAATTCCCGGAAATCTGCAAAAATATAAGGGTAAACAAATAAAGCACCTGGGTATAACTTCATCACTAATGAGATTCTGACAGAACTTCCAAGAAAGTTCTATTATTTATGAAAAATCTTTAAAATTCTCATAAACTCTCATGATAAATAATACAGGGAAACCTTCGGTTTAAGTTAAGACATACAGAGCAATACGCCTGTTGCATCAAATATTTCCGAAAATTGCTCCTCCGCCGAATTATGCCGGGAATACAAAGCAAAACCCACAATACACAGAGTAGTGGAAAAAATAAGAAAAACTCCAGAACAAGTCCAAGAACAAGTACTCATCAGCATTCTTGGATATTCAACAGGGTTTTGACAGAGTCTGGCACAGGGAACTTCTGAGTTAATTAATAATAGGTCTTCCACATAGTTAGTATGATCTTTTAGATTCTTATATTCAAGAATGATTTTTCCAAATAAACAGTCTGAAGTAACCTCTAAATGCTTTTATATAAACACCGGCTTACCCCAAGGCTTTGTGTTGAGACCAGTTCTTTATACTATATACACATCAGACTTACTTTAAGCAGATTTGGAATTACGCGAGCAGTAATAACTCTCGTAAAGCTAATGAAATTCTTAAAAAAAGATGCTATATTTTTAAGTTTCTGCCCTGGCTAGAACAAGTTGTAGATCCGTGCCTGTATTAGATGTTAGGTCGTAACAGTAAACTTTAAGTACCATGTTAATTCGTATGAGTTTTATTTCAATGTAAATTTATGTATACACAATACATGACTTAATTTGAACTACCAAAACGATTTTATTATTGATTTTATTTGCATAGTGTAGGTATTAAAGTTGTGTTTGACGTGCAGGTATGCCACCCATGGGCATGGGGCCGCGAGGCGCATGGGCGGGCGGTAGCGGTGGAGGCTCCGCCCCTCTCAACTACAGCGGGGGCTCCCCCGGCGCGTACGGAGCCCCCCCGGGGAGCAACGGGCCCCCCGGACCCCCCACACCGATAATGCCGAGCCCGCAAGACTCCTCCAACTCAGGTGAGTGTAGATGAACATTACAGGTGGCGGTGGCTGTGGGTCATTGAGAATTATAACGGTACCAATTTTTTTATGGTATCTAATTTTTGAGGTACCATTTTTATTAGCAACCAATATTTAATTACTATTGAGTCAGGGATATTTTTTTATATGTAATGTTTATAAGTTTTGATCATTATGGGGAAGATTAAAGTAAAAAAATTGGTATCGGAATGCTTTCAAAGTTAACTGTGTCCGATTTAGCGGAAGTTGTTCGAAATTTCTCATGTGGTCTTTCTGTTTAGATGATAAAAGCTATTTCGGATGTCTTTCGCGCAACGCAATTTGACCCCGTTAACAACACTATGACTAAACCCCGAGCACACTTTGATGAGTAATAACGTTATTTAAATTTAAGAAGTTACAGGTTTTTGTAGCTTTACAACACTAAAACCAGGTATTTGACTGTGGCACTTCCTTTAGCGTTTTTGTTACTTTTTATGTTCCATGAAGCGTACCAGTTAATTTTATAAAAAAAAAAAATTGGTATGATTGATTTTCGTTTTGAAGGTGCGTCTTTATGGAATAATTTAAATTGTTATTTTATAAATTAAAATATGCCCTTCACATTATGTTCTTACTTTTTAGTTCTGCTTGCTTCATTCTTGTTCTCGCTTAACCTTGGTTGATACATGCTTTGGGTCACTTTCTGTATCATGCTTTTCATGTTTCTTTTTGTTGTAATATTTTCCTCATTAATTTATGTTTGTAATTCTATGTTAGTGTAAGGTGATCATTTCCAAATATTTTGAAATGTCACAATTTCTGAATAAAATAAGAAATTTAGTATTGACACTTTCAGTATGTTTGGAAAAATATCCGTTTTCTAACTAGTTTTAAACTGGTAAAATTATTATTTGGAAATTGTTCTTTCACCATAGCTTTATGCTACATTCATTAAAAATAAATTATTATTTACTAAATTGTATTTAATTTAATTTAAATTGATGGGTTTGAATGTATATATTTTTATTTAAAAGCACTGGTTAGAAAGCTAGATAAATAGAGATAGATATATAGGTGATTTTTGTTAATACTATGTTTGTAAATTGCAAATAACTAATAATAAGTATTTTCCTATTTTAATAAATCGAATTTTTATATGTAACTTTTGTTTCAATGTCCCATATAATATATGTTAAGAGCGAAATTAAAATTGATATCAAAATATTGTCTAAAATAAAATAAAGACATTAAAAAAGTAACTTTTAAACAGTCCCCATTGTTAAAAAGAAATAATACCAGATTTCAATACCTCAAAAAATCGGTATCAACAATGTTGGTACGGCAGGCGGTGACAACATGTACACCCTGATGAAGCCAGTGGGCGCCGGAGCCCTGGGGGCGGAGTTCCCGTTGTCCGGGGAGCACGGGCCGGCGCCTCAGCACCTGCCGCAGCCGCCCGCGGCCGAAGGTGGGGCTCCGATGGCGTACCGTGCCTAATAACGTTTACTTATATTCTACGTATCCTAAATGTGAATGAGATGGGTTTCAGTGTTGGATACACGATTTATTGTAAATTATATTATTATTTTAAGAAATATATATCGACGCTGGAAAGCAAACACGTAGTAAACCCGCAAAACCAAAATTGTTCTTCAGGGATAAAAAAACCTTTAATTTTTTTCTATAAATAATTACTATAAACGTCCATGGTAACAAATGAGGTGTTCCATAATTAATTTATACGGAAAAAAGATTTATTTTTTGCAAAATATAAAGATTTTTCACTTTAAATATCCATTTTGGTTTTGCAGGTTACTACGTGTTTGCTATCCAACGTCGATATATATATTTTTTACAATGAAGTTACTGTTAAAGATTTTTTTTTCAATATATGTATGCTTGAAACCCAAATTATCCACGTTTATCTTTTACCCCTTAGATAATTGAAATAGTGGTATCGGTCGCTTGACTAAACGCGAAAGCGAACTTACTAAATATGTAATTTTAGCAAAAATAATTATATAACGATTTCAAAGTAAAAATAAATTCTTTAAATAATTGGCTACTTGACTGTTGAGAAAAGTATTTTAAAACGTTTTCTCTAAAAAAATATTATTAAATAAAGGAAAAACATTATTATATTTATATTTAACATTATTAAAAACATTTCAGAGTGCCAGGGACAAAGTGGATTTTTTTAAAGCATTTTTAATTAAGACTAAAGGAAAAACATATTTTTATTAATTAATTTAAATTTTCCCGCGAAAATAATCAGCCATTTGACATTTCAAGCCGTGATGTCACATTTTAATAAACACGAATCTATTGTGCTCGTTTGCCAATTCTGATAATGTTTAGGTAATAATCGCAACAACTTGGATTTTGCCGTCGTACTATATCTGAAGTCCAATATTATGAGGGCTGTGTTTTCTTCAAGATATAATATATGTACTTTGGGTAGACAGTACTATGGCAAAAAGCAAGTAGTTGATATCCTATTGAAATGCTGTTATTACGTAAACTAGCAGAGTTGAAGAGAAAAGAGTAGTTTATTTGCTAGAAATGCGGTCCACAATAAACATTAGCAAAATTCAATAAAAAAAAACTTTTGCTGTAGCCATTGGTGCAGGTACCGGTGGCTTATTATTCGCAACAAAAACGTCTACTTTTAGTTTATTGAAATGTGACGTCACATGATGCTCCGTCATGGCTGCCCGCGTTTCGGTTATTGTAATCCAAACATTATAAATAGTAAGTTAATTTTGCAAAAACTTAATTCATTGTTATAACTATCAAGTAGCCAATTGCTTTGCGTTATTACCAGCGACGTTTACTTGTTCTTCTTTAAGGTTTTTTTACATTCAATTAATATAATTCAGCTAGCGTTACAACGGACAAATTAAATGATATGCATAGTTTGAGTTGTATCAACTGAATCTTGAGTAGTTTTGTACGAGTCATTACATTAATTAGTTTATGGGGTTTCAGAATGCCAATTTGTCGTAAAGTTAACATAGTTTTATTGGAATTTTTATTATTTTGTTTTTAGCCAGCATCTAGTACTTTATTGTGTGTAGTTTACTATTTTTATTATATGTTTTTGATACCTCTCTTCCGCTATTGATGCTAGTGCCACTGTCAGATTTTTTAGAGTAAAAAAAGAACAGCATATGATATCTACTGCATTAACCTTGGACGAAAATTATTTCGTAAATAAGATTTGAAACACAATATATATATATTATTGTTTTAAATTTTAATAGTCACCGATATTAGATTAATTAATATTATAATTATTTAGGTTAATGCTGTTATTTACCGTGTTTTTACTATGTACTAAATATTGCAGCGCTGTTGCACGCGCTATGATAACGGAGTAATGGCAGAAACATATCGGTTTTCATACATTTAGTATGCTTAGAGACATATCTGTGTGTTGCAACAGAAATATATGTTTCATTCTAATATATGAAACGATAACATGAATTCAAAATGTGTTTCCGCCTTAAGTGAAATATTGCGGGTAGATGTTATTAGCAGATATATAAATCTACCCTCTTTCGTAATTTCGTGTGATACTCGTACTGTTTACTGTTCACTAAGTCATAATACCAACCCGCATTATATTAGTTACTCCGCAATCATGGCGCTTGTATCAATGTCGAAATACCAGCGATTTAATAAACAAAAAAAGATACACGTTAGTAATCCAAGTTTCGTCGGTTGAAAATAAAGTTTTATTTATATACAAGTGTGTCTCGTGTCGTAAACTCCTAATAAACATAAAAGAAAGTCGACCTTTTATCGATTTTTTAATAAAAACAATTATTTAGGAATCGTTGCCTTTATACACACACCATTATGCTAGGTTACCATGAAATATGTTTCTGCAATCAATTTTAAACTTTAGCAACAACAGAATAAAGCCTAAAATTTCTCGCTGTCGATTATCAAATGTCATTTTTTTGTTATACTAGTTTAAAAGTGTACAGTTTAAATATTTGTATAGTTCCTGTAACGTAAACATGTCGCTAGCAAAGTTCCTAATTAGTGTACATCATTATTGGACAAAAACTACACATACTACATATGTATATATAATGCACAAGCGGGCATGTTTCTCGTTACTAAAAGTATGTGTAATGACTTAAGACGGTCCTGCACTAGCCAGACAAGCCCACCCAGTAACGAGGTCTGGCAAGCATGTCTGCAGACTTGTCCGCGGACATGCTCGTCTAGTGAATTTCCTTGCAATACAATAGTATGACTCTTATTATATTTGCTATTTCAAAATGCATAAATGATATCTTTAAGAAAAATGCTTAAAGCGCTTAACAAATTTGTTAGTCCTGCTGGATCTCATTGGTTAGAGCAGACGCCGGGATTGCTAAAGTTTGAGTTTGAATACCATCTTGCGCTAAACACTTTGACTTTCAGCGGCATTTTTGCGTGACGAGAATTGTGTTTAAAGATTATTTAGTTTTTTGTCTATTTTTGTAGCAACTTTACCAGAGTGGCTTATGATAAATTTCAATAATTCTGAAAAAAAAAAAGATTTGTTTTTAATAAAAAATGGATTCTGATTCCTCATAGAAATTAACTGCAAAGGTAATAATAGAACTATCTGTTATATATATTGTATAGTAATAAATAAATAAGAGTTCAATTTATTATAGTTATATTTTATTTCACAGATTATTATATTATTGCATAATAATATTTTTTTTTTAAATCATGGATTGTTCTATTATTGGCAAGTTCTAAACGTCATTTAATATATTTATAATGTTTACACTTTATTTTAGTTAATTAAAAATCATAATTTTTAAATTTTATTTAAAGAATGAAGCAAGAGAACTAATTTTACCCACAAGTCAAATACTAGAGCATGTTACTAATTTGGATTATTTCCTTTTTTAATTTTCATATTGGCTTTTAATTTCAAAAGCGACAGTAGCTTGCACGATGTATGGATGTGGATAAGGAGTATCTTATTTTTCAACAGGAATCTAGACCCAGCCAGCAAATACATTACTAATGAATCGTAGAATAAGCCTTACGGTACATTTGATTTTATTCGTTTTTTAACTCTCCCCCCCCTCTTGTCAATCAGGGCGTTAAGATATACAGGAAAAGTTTTTTAAGTGCACTTTCTTCTACGAATCAGTTTCTTCAATAGAACATATTTATCTAAAAATATTATTTCACAGTTACATTAAATTATTCGATGATTTAAAGATAGCAGTGGGTGAAGTCGTTAGAAGGTTTAATTTTATTTTATATCAGTCATTATTGCCTAAGAATATTGTCTACGTAAATATTTTTCAATATTGTTTCGTTTTGTCTGGTAAATAATTATTGAAAAGTGAAAAATAAAAATAGTTAACAATATGACTATGTAATAATTAGTTTTAGCTATATATATTTAGCTTTAAGTCAGAAGAGAGGGTGGGGCAAGCGCCCGGCCTTGCTCCATTGTGGGCACGGCCATGGGCAGGATTGCGTTCCCTTTTTCTTCTCTACCTAACTCCAGTGTTAGTAGTAATATTAAGTGCAGTTATTGGAAACTCTTCCTGTCTGTTTAAATTAGCGTCCAGTTAGATAGGTGATTTAGCTAACAAGTTGTCAAATGGGACCTTTAATGATAATTTTAACGTCACTAGCCATTCCCATGAATATA
The DNA here is from genome assembly GCA_918026875.4 of Diatraea saccharalis. Taxonomy (NCBI): domain Eukaryota; kingdom Metazoa; phylum Arthropoda; class Insecta; order Lepidoptera; family Crambidae; genus Diatraea; species Diatraea saccharalis. Next base: position 4,884,594 of record OU893351.1, on the reverse strand, counting down.
AATTATTTAAAAAAATATATCTTTATCGATTAAATAAATATATAAAATTTACGAAAACGGAGCAAGTACTAAACGGTTTATTATGAAATTGTTTGTGTATTTAACGCGTTAACGGCGGATGCGTAAAATTATAGTTCGCTTGTCGCAGGCCTAGGGGGCGTAGATGGTATGAAATCGTCACCAGGTGGCGTCGGAGGCGGAGGGCCGGGCACGCCCAGGGAGGACTCAGGTTCAGGCATGGGGGACTACAACAGTCTAAGTGAGTACGCTATGTCTATTTAGCTACTTACTTGAAAAGTAGGACGCCAACGCTCGGTAGGTTTATTGCTAGACTATTTTTAATATGTACTAATAATTATTATATTGTTGCTTCTTTTTTTTTTTAAATTAACTGCGGGAGTCAAACCTGCGACTTTATGCGTCCACGTATTCGTTTTGAAAAAAAGCACATGCGGATATTTCAGAAAGATATAGTAGATGCATGATTTATTATATATTGTTGCGTAATGTGATCCGAATTGTGTGTTGTTAAGTGAAAATTATTAATATCTTTTCCTTATTCTTGTATTATATTTGTGTATTAAGTATTTCTGTACTCGTTTTAAGTTCATAAGATATTTGTAAAGTGTTGTATTATCTATTAAAGATTTCCGTTTTGTGTAATAAATATAAAATAGGAGTTCGAGTTCAGTTGAAATCAATATTCTTGTAATAAAATTAAACAGTTGCGATACGTTAAAATATACTTGAAACGATGTCCGTAAGGTTTCGGCGGCCCAGGAGGAGATCAAAATGACCAGACCGAGTCGGCCGCCATATTGAAAATCAAAGAGAGCATGCAAGAAGAGGCGAAACGGTTCGAGAAAGATCCAGATCACCCGGAATACTTTATGCAGTGAATCGTCTAACCAAATGCCGTCAGCTTGCCAAAAAAAAGGTACCATTGTTTTCGGTATCAAAACATTTTAGATACCTGAAAAAAGTACGTTTTGATACCGAAAAAAATTGGTATCTTAATACCGATCCCATTTCAAAATTTTTTCAAGAATAGTATTTTTCCTGATCTCAAAAGCAGTTTTGGCTGGTTGGCGAAGCACTTCGGTTATTTTCAATCGATCTGAAGAGTATATTTAACTTTTTTTTTAATGGAGTACATTTTTTTGTCTTTTTTCGCACGTTATTTATTGATTAGAGACACTATTATTTTTGCGTATTCTTCTACTGTAGTCGTGTTTTAGACTATTTGGATGGTGATATTACTTTAAATGTCGTTCTTGTATTAAACTGTACAATACTTCCAATATATTTAAAGTTAGGCGATCTCGTCGTCGAAATAATCTAAACACGGCATCTGCACATAGTAGCGATTTGAAATAGAGAAAACTTAATTAGTGATATTTATATGTATTATCTATGATATTTAGTTATATAAGTTTTTTTTATATCGAATAAAGATATGTATGTATTGACTTTACATAGTTTTTGATTTTATTTTATGGTGATATTCTTTGACATATTTGACATTGAATAGCTTATTGTGGCTAGCTTTTTTATTTGAGCTATAGCATCGTGTTTTATTTTACAAATTATAAGTGTATTAAATCTGCAAGTACAAAGTTAAGTTAACAGATTTAACTACCTACCAATTTGATATTATATAAAAAATATACCAGATTTATAAACTATACCAGATTTAAAAAATCGGTATCGGATTTATGAAAATGAGAAATGTCTTATGTATTTTATATTAGTTCAAATATTTATTCAATTACTTCTGGTTTGAATTTCAGGTGGTCTTTCATTGTAATAATATATATAGACAATGCATATCTATATACAACTTAATATGTAACATGATACACTAATGATTAATCACCACAATTCACAAATAAAGGAAACAAACGTATATTTGAACAAAGAGTATATATATATAATACAGGGGATCGCAAAAAGCGCAGGTTTGCCGTTTTATCGCATAAATTAACATGTGTTTTTTTATTAAAAAAGTGTGCAGCAAATTAAAGCACAAGTGCTATAGTTCAAATATTATTATTTTAAAACATAATACGCACCGAGTTTTGGCGTCTACGTGCGTTAAATAGGATTAATTAATCAAGAAATAAATGATATATCTTCCGTATATTTTTTTTTCGTTAAATAAATTATTTAGCGTACGTTTCGTTTTAAGCTCTTAATGTTCCTAGATTATGTATTTTTTTTTATTTCTTAAGTGATCGACGGATACGAGAATTCAAGACGTTTGCTGTGACTTAGTTTGGAAAATCGTTTAAAATAAAAGGTGAAAAAAAAAGAAATTTCAATGATTTTCAATTTTATATGTATATGTGTGTAGTTGTCACATTTTTTTCAATGTTGAGAATATATATAAAAATATTATAACACCTTTTTCTTTTACTATTTTATTTAAATATTTTGTTTTATCGTACTTTCGGAGCGGTGACATATTTTTCTTGAAATATGATTTGTCTGTACAGAACTATTGTCTTTGTTATGATAGCTCATTTCGTCTTTTTTATTTTGATCCAATCAATTAAGTAATTTAATGTTTTTTATCATTATAATTCAATTTTAATGACAATGAAAAGTAAACTGATGTTCCTTGAACTTGCGTCTACCCTTTTCTTGTTCTTATACGCGTGCAATATACAATTCTAGATGTAATGTAGTTCATTCATTTCTCTACAAAACTATAAATAAATAATTAACTGATATTAAATTTTGCGTAAAATATGTATTATTGACGACTGGTCATAAAAATAAATTCATGTCTTGTTTCATTGTGGTTGGAAACTTTTGAAAGTTATAGCGCGTATATCGTGTATCGAGATTTCATTCTTAGAAAACAACCTGTCTTTTTAGTAATCGACAAATCCACTTTTTAGTAGCTTTTCATCTGCTTTGATTAGAAACTTGTGCTTTTTAATGAGATTTATCTGTATTGCCTTATTTAACATCGGAAGTTATGAAAAATATATTTTACGAAATCAACTTGGTTAAATTATTTATTTAAAGTTTTAAACTTGAATGTATTGCAATATTTTTATCTAGAATATGAGACCATTTTTTAATAGGAACGGTGTAGAACGTAATATAATGTATATTGATTTACGTGATTTGAAGAAATTGTAAACTAATTTGAACGATTTTTCTGACTAATGTCGCACCTACGTTTATAAATTCCGACACGACATCGAGATATTAAAGGGAAATTGTTAAAACGAAATCTGCAAGTGAACTTACTGCCGTGTCGGGACACGCATTTATACATGTTTAATTCATAAATTTAACTATTTTTCTCGAGGTATCAAAAATGTTTTTTTATGTAATTGAAGCTTACGAATCTCAAAAATGTATTAATATTATATCACGAATATAAATACCAATTTTTATTTATTCTTAAAAAATATACGAATACATTTTTGAATGTTTAAGCTTCAACTAAGCTAAAATTTATGGAAATTTTATACCATGAGATAGTGATGTGTTGTAGTTTTTTCTTTCCGGTATCTTCATTGATGTAGTATAGGATTATATTTTTCTTGGGGTGTATGGAAATCTGTATAAATTAGAATATTTCATAGAGAGATTTTTGAAGAGGTAGCTTTTAAGTTTTGGAGAGTTTGCTCTGTCCATAGTTCTTCGCAAATTTGGGTTCTTTTAGTGATACCAAAAAAGATACCTCAAAAAATCGGTACCGATTTTGAATCTCGACTGAAAATTTAATTCGGACTTGGTCATTTAATAAAAAAAAAACAAATAAATGCAAAAAAATTATAAATGTAAATACCATCAATTTGGCTATGTAATTTTGGTGTGACTTAATTTTTATATAGAACTTTTTTGTGTCAGAATTGGAATATTAAATAAAAAAATGATATAATTATAATATATCAATTTTTAGCAAAATTTACACTAAACGGACCCAAACATTGTAAATTTTAATACAGCGTTGAATAAAAGCTTAGTTTTTAAGTAAAATTAGTGTAAACTGGATAAAAAATAGAATTTCGACAGAGGGAGTTGATATAAACTGCAACTTTTTTAATAATGGATTATTGATGATCATTTTATTGGTTTTATATTTGGAAATTATTAAAAAAATATACTTGTAGCGTGAGGTTGTATGTTGATTTTTAAGGTATATTATTATTATTAATTATTATTTTCCTTCATTTTGTGAATTAGGTAAATTAATTATTTTTTTCTTATCGATGTAATGTTTATATACTTACATAAATAGTTATTATATATTAAAAATTGGTGGTTTTATTTTGAAATATTGTTTATTGAAAAGTTTATTGGGGTTGTGTATGGGCGCAATATCTACGACTGGCCCATGAAACGTAGTGGCCCTCCGTACAGTGCTACTATAGGATATTCGATTTGAAATTTTAAGTATATAGAAGAGCTTTATTATGGTTACTATTTATTAGCGCCCCGATATATACAAAAATATAATTGGAAATATGTACTTTTATCACTGTTATACCCACCAGTTTCAAGGTTTTGCCATCTGTGTGGCCCTTTTTCATTTCTCGTTGGGTAAATGTAGAAAATGATTTTTTCTATGTTGTCTCGAATCCGGTGTCTTTGTAGTCTTAGATACTCGATAATACGAGGGCTTTCATCTTGGAATCAGAGCAAAGTATGTGATGGTGTGATGGTAAAAAAACTCAATTAAAAAACCTAGGAAAATTCCCGATCGGGAAATTATTCAGATTTTTTCGTTTAATAAAAATTTAAATAAAATTATGTATATAATTTATACTTTCTTAACACTATTAAAACTGAAATTGAATATATTTCATTACAATATTAATGTGTCAAATGGTACGTAACATCATAACCTGGATCTTTCGGCGAATTGGAGGTTTGATGACCAAATACACTGTATCTGTTAAAATCACAAATAGAATATGAGTTGTTTATTAAGTTTTGAAAATTAATTTACTTTTATACATGAAAGAAAAACGGAAGGGTTGTCATGGAGAAATCGGGAAAGTACCGTAGCGTTATCTACTTGACGATGATATGTGTCAAAAGGGACCTCTTATTTTGTGAAAACTAACCAACATACTAACAACATCCCGTAGGGAGAGAGACACGAGACTCGAGAGACTGAACGGTAGTTATAATTAACCAATTCTACATTATAACGGAACAAGGCCATATATAAAAAAAAAACATACTAACAGGGCAAGTTAAGTAAAACCTTGTAATTAAGAGCATTACGCACACTTACATGAACATTTAAGAAAATTATTAATACAGTGTAGTGAAGAAGTCTAATATCCCAATTTAGAGTCAGAAATTTGGACACTGTTTCTTCACATGTTGTAACATATGTCCGTTCCCACAGTTATTGTAGAGAAGGGGGTTACGTAAAGAGGCACGCTTTAATATTCCATTATGTACAGTCGTAGACACAAATCGTGCTTTTCAGGAGTCAATTTTACTTCGATGGCGCTATGGCTGTATTAAATATTAGCCAACTGATGCTTTTGGATAAGTATATAAAAACATTTTCTAGCTATTGTGATATGGTACTCTACACGAGATAATAATTTTTGGTCACCTCAACAACTTCTGTTCTTTCGGAAGCCATCTTAATTCGGTAGTCCCGATTTAATCCGTCCTGAGGCCGTATGATGGGTCATGGCCGATTTTCCCTATTCCATTCCATCCATAGGAAGATCTCAGAATTGAGGTCATTAATGGGTTAATGATGGTGAAGTAAGATAGTACTTTTTATAAGGGTTTTCTCTCTAAAAGAAAATTAGTGCTTCAATGTCGCGTTCTATTTTGCCGCTCTTGGCAAATGCTCGGTAATGGTTGCGATTGTCGAGATCGCGGCCTATGTAACAATATACTAATAGTACTTAGTTTCGTATTGAGAAAACATAAATAGGTTTTCAATTAACTTCTTGTAATGGAGAAATCGAGAAAGTACCGTAGCGTTATCTACTTGACGATGACATGTGTAAAAAGGGACCTCTTATTTTGTGAAAACTAACCAACATACTAACAATATCCCGTAGTGAGAGAGACACGAGACTCGAGAGACTGATGTGTACACACCAGGAAAATTCCATGACCTGATGTGTACCTGATTTGGAATTTTCCTGGGTTTTTTAATTGACTGTACCTGATTTGTTCTTAACTAGGCAAAAAATCACTGCTAACAACATAGACCCCGCCTTTATTTAACCATCATTTGTCTTAAATCCTTTAATAATTGATGGACCATAATACAAGAATTGTTTGGTTCTTCCAAGAAGCTTGCCGCCATTTTGTATTAAACCTATAAACGGTACACCCGCTTTTTGTTTGTATTTTTTTAAAATTCGAAACAAGGAGGTCAAACATTACACATTATTAAAAAAGGACTTATGTTTGAGAAATTGCGTATATTATTTTATGTTTTCTTAACTCTGTTTATCCCATTTCTTTTGCAAGAATATATTTCAGCTATTTTGGTGAACAAAGTGCGCAGTTGTAAATGTCAATCTTGCGGGCAGTAAAACAAAAATGGAAATTTACACGCAATTATTGTTGATCATCTTTTTTAATTTAGGCTGTGTCGCCACCGAGTTGAGTTTACGTTTTGGTAAGTAAAATATAGAAATAAATATTAAAAAAAAATAGATAACATCATAGTGAGATAGCTTAAGCCCCCGTAAGTATTATGGAATGTAATGAAGGTAACATAACAGCCAATCCGATACAATATACAAGTCCATTTTCTACATTGAAAGGGAATCGAACCCGGGATCTTAGAGTTATAACATTCGACTGCGGAGGTCGTCATGTATACAGATTGTATCTCTTACGAAGTTTACTTATCTGCGTATGGGTATAATAACAATAAATACTATAGTAAAATTTCTATTTTGAAAATACAATCTCGAATATCTGCAGTGTTCATCGTAGAAAATCATGAGCAAGATCTTACACATCAGATAGGAAGGGCCTTGAAAATGGCAGAGGAGAAACAATCGGATCTGAGGATCAGCGACTCCATTATTCAGCTCGACAGGGAGAACGAAGATGAGGGTTACAGAAAGCGTAAGTTCTCACAGAACTAGTGATGTACCTACATCTGGTATATTGCTACTGCCGGAAATTTATATTCCCAATGTGCTCGGAAATCCGGAATCTCGTGCATATTGGGAATATTGACTAAAATGCCCAGTTGATTTTTTGTCGTGTTACGTATAGAAGATATACCTATTTATTTAAAACGGTTTTAGAAATCGAGGAGCTTTTGAACAGCAGAACCTGTGAGTATAGGTTAGAAGAGGTTCATTTATCATTTGCATAAAACTTTAGACAAAATGCAGGTATCGGGCCATACTTTTTATTGTCCTTATTTTAATTATTCTGTGCTCTATCATAACAATACAAAACAATCCATTTATTATTATCCGCCCATCAATGTCCTCATTGCTGGGGCAAAGATTTTTGAACGGATACGAAGCGAACGAACAGGAAAAATGGGCCATGATATACTTGGTTACCAGAGATGTACAAAATACCCTGTACAAAGTATCTGGAATACAAAATACTTTTAAATTAAGTATTTCAGATACCAGATACGAAATACTTTCGAGAAAAGTATTTGAAATACTATATACAGAATAGGTATCTTATAGATACTTTTTATAAATACAAATACTTTTCTAAAAAAAGATTTGAATTTAAGTTTGTTTATTAAAGACCACAAAAACCTAAATCTTAGACCAGATGGTTCCAGGGACACAGTGGATTTTTTAAGCATTTTTCATTAGAAACAATTTTTGTAAGCTTTTATTTAGTTTTCTGTGTTTGTACTCAAATGTTACAAGCTAAATTTCACCCACTTTTCCTCCGTTTTATTTGTTTGTCAATATAACATAAATATAACAACAAGAACAATTATTTAAATTTAATTATAAAATTATTATTTATTTAAAAAGCTGGTTTTACGTACGACATAAAATTACGGAGAACTGAAAATACATTTTTTCCTAGTGAGATGAAGAGAGTGGGTAAAAATAAATAGAGTACTTGGTTTTTAAAATTAATGGCGTGACTTGTGACGAGGTGAATGTGCGATAGTATGTAACGGAACGTATATTAACTTTTTTTGCAGAACTACCGAAAATTATGCCCCTTTAGTGTGTTAAGCTAATTTGAAAATTTTTAGTAGAAAATACTTAGCTTCTGTGGTTGATTATAGTACGTTGGTTTGTAGGAAAGGCTTATAATACGTAGATGTACCTAAAAAGACGTAGAGTTGGTATTGCTGGTACTGTTGGTAATGCGCCATTAGTTACCATCTGATCGGATAAATCCGGTCTCAACCGGATTTGAAGTATTAATTAAGTCTTTATCTATGAAATTTCCGTTTTTAATAAAATAAATGAAGCTTTATTTTCTTATTTCTAATAATCAAAGTAATCACCCATGCAATCAATACATCTTTGCCAACGCATTGGTAGCTTAATGATGCCTTCTTGAAGAAATCAGCTGGACGGGAGGCAACAAATACTTCAAAGGCATTTTTCGGGCTGCCTCTCGGGAATTTATTTTTTTCCCGCTAAGACGTTATCCAAATTCTGAAAGAATTAGAAGTCTGTAGGCGCATGGTCTGTTAAGTACGGCGGATGACGGAGAACTTCAAACCCTAGCTCTTGTAGCTTGGGTACCGCCAATTGTGTAGTATGAGGTTGTAAGTGGTCGTGCAGGAGCAGTGCCAGCTTCTCCGTCATTGTGTTCAGTTCTTCACAATACACACAGTAAATCTGCAGTAATGCTCGTCCTGTTTGGTAAGAAGCTGTGATGAAATACATCCGCGTTAAACCACCAAACAGCAACCTTTTCGTAAACCAATAACGGGCAAACCAATAACGGGTGGTGCGTTCGTTTGTAGTGTTCGGTCTGCAAACGTTGTAATGTTGCGTGCCGCTTTGCTGCCACGATGGCACATATACTCCATAATTACTCGAATTTTTAACCATGACGACGAAAAATATTCAAATGCATTGAAAACAAAACACTTATTATTGAACAAATGACGATTTTAGAAAAAATAAATTCTTTAAAAATAAACTTTTTGAATGCTGTTGTTAGTGGAAAAAGTATAATGTGCAAAAAAATAATAAAATTTAATGAGTTTAATTGATATGCTGAGTTTTATTTATAGCATATAACTGGGTTTTTACATAAATCAGGGTTTATTACTCCTTGTAACTGGTTATTCGATTTGAAGCCCTATGCGCCATCAATCAATTTTTACTAGGGAGGGTGTATTACACCGGTATTACCGTACGTTCAGTTCTACGCATTTACTTTTTAAATGACACCAAACAATGTTTGGATTCGAGTTATTTTTAATTAAATATTCATTGCGTTGATAATTGAACACTTTCTTTTTGTAAATATGTATGTTTTAGGCAAAGAATGTTTTGTGATATTTATAAAATGTAAGAAATAATCTTTTTATAAAGTATTTAATCAGAAAAAGTATTTAAAAGATACTAAGATACTAAACAAAAGTATTTAAATACAAGATACAAAATACTTCCTAAAAAAAGTATTTTAGATACAAGATGAAAATACGTATTTTGTATCTTGTATCTGTATTTCAAATACTTGTATCTAAGATAAGTCACATCTCTGTTGGTTACCCGGGTCCAATGCGGATTGGTGGATGTTAACGTCTGCAGATGCAGCCGGGATCAACGGCTTAATCTTACCGAAGCACGGAGGAACTCGAGATTATAAATGTTGGTTACCTATCTTATGACCGGTCCTCGCAAAGTTGCTTGTAATCCGTGCCGTTGACAACGCGTTAAATGCTACGGTATCAAGCTTCTATATTAATCTTTGCACTAGTGAGTTTCATCGGTCTTTTCTTTCATAGTCTGCTCTGCCGTTTCCAAAGGAGTGTCCATGCTAGTAGACCTGTCGTGGTCTCCCTGGGAGGTACTAGAACAGATGTCGTCCGATACTGGGTTACCAATAGTCCGCTCTTTACTGGGATCCCAGCAGTTGCTAACAGCTCTGGATGAGTATTTGGAGAGTAGGAATGCTACTGATGCCGCTATTCTGATGGAGAGTGAAGTTGGTAATAACATTAAGCCATAAAAATACACTTATTTAGCTTAGGTTAGATATGAATAGAGTAATAATTGGAATACGTTACAATAAATAATTAACCCACATTACCTATAATACTCAAAAATAGTTTAAAGGTCCGCAAAAAATAAATAAATAAAATAATAATAATAATTTATTTACATTAAAGTTACGATATGACCTCCTCCAAAACTCAAATACGTTAGTTTATCTGAGAAGTGTCTTTGATTTAATATGCTTATACGATATTGTTGCATTTCATACAAAGTCACTTATTGCATTCGCAAGACGAAGGTATTCATGCAGATATTTTCCTATCGATATTGTAAAAACTAACCACTGTCTAGCTTTCCAGAGGTCAAAAAGACTAAAGCACCGATTCATACTTTGGATGGTTTAGAAGGATGGGCATAACCCACCGCGCCGGCCCCATGCGGATTGGAAGGTATTAACGACTGCAAATGCAGCCAGGATCAGCGGCTGCGGCCTTCCGAAGAATGCAGTAGCTCGAGATAATAATTCTTTGGTCACCCATCCCGTGATCGACCTCTGTGAAAGTTGTTTAGCAACAACGAGCGCGGGCTGCGGCGCTTATCTAATACTTCACCGAGCTACGGATTAAAGAGTATAATTTTGCCAATGATTGCTACTGCTAGTCTGAAAATATTGTACTTTTGAATACCGCGGACATGGACTCATGTTCTAAGAACTAAAGTTGTTACTTTGATATACTCATATACTTTTTTGTTTACGTAATTTTATTTCTGGCAGAGGTGGATAGAGCTCTATACGAGCTTTTAGGGCGCTCCAACGTTAGGGTATGGGTACACGCCGGCCTCACCAGGGAATCTGCGCGGGCGCTCAAGACCATGAGGCCGGAGCCGAGTTTCTACGTCATCGTCGGCGAGAGCGGCTTCGTCATGGACACATACCGCAGAGTGAGTCATGGCTGTAGAAAATACCCAACAACAGATAACAAACAACTGTTATCAGTCTTTAAATGTCTCATGAGTCTTCTTTTGTTAATTTTAATTATGTGGTGGAAGGAGGCATTATCTTGTTTCTGTTCTATGGGCTTTATACTCGAATGAAGTAATTTTTCAATTCGTCAACTGTGTACGAAATGAAACAGGGAGAAAAAAGCAGACGCAGTTGAGACTAACGGCGACTAGTGTTTTATAAATCGCCGGAGAACACAAGAGCTCGAGGTAGGAAATTTTTGGTCACCCATTAGTGACTGACCTTTGCTAAAGTCGCTTAAACTCCGCAATCTAAAAATGAACGCGTCAACCGCTACTCAATCTATATCATCTCATCATCATCACCAGCCCTTTTTTCGTCCCCATTGCAGGGGCTCAGGCCTTCCTTATGGATGGTTAAGGAGGATGGGCCATGACCATCCACGCTGGCCCAATGCGGATTGGAGGGTATTAACAACTGCAAACGCAGCCGGGACCAACGGCTTAACGTGCCTTCCGAAGCACGAAGTAGCTTGAGATAATAATTTTTTGGTCACCCATCCCGTGACCGACCCTTGCGAAAGTTGCTTAACGACTACGATCGCGGGCCGCGGCGCTTATCCACTACGCCACCGATCTATATATGTATGCGTATTCATATTACACAAATAATAGTACATTTCCCTCTAGGCGGTAAAAGAAAAGTTAGTACGTCGCGACTACCGTTGGAACTTGGTCCTGACCGACTATTCTGGAGACAGTTTGGATACATCCCCACTGACCTTACCAACATTGGTGCTACACGCTGACCAGTACGAGTGCTGCAAATTGTTGGCCACAAGAGATGAATGCACATGCCCAACAGATTCTATGGTAAATAATACTGTAACTGTACTTTCTCAGAGCAAGTGAAAACATGGACAATGACCCAGAGTATCTATTATGTGAGCGTAGAAAATATCTATAGAGCTATATATAGATATGCGGGGTTGTCTATTGCTGTACAAGATGAGGTCAGTAAGATATAGCGTCCCATACAAAAAAGCAGTACTCTGCGGAAACCATACAGAGTTCTATGTACTACGATACCTATTGTTCCTTTCAGTTCAGAATGTCGCATTCTTCAAATATCCAACGGTATCAAAATGTTCAATTCCAAAAATGTTAAATCTAGTATCATGATCGGTTTGTTGAATACACTGATGAATAATATGAGCTAGTCGAATAAGCTCTCGGAGACTATCATCTTGATACATACCTATTATTTGTCTGTGTATTAATAAAACCCATTAGATATTTCAGAAATGGGACATTTTGGGAATAGGACATTTCTGGAAATGTATATTCTAGGTTAATTAGCTGCGGTGATCACTAGATAATCAAGTTTAATTAAGAGTATAATGAATGGCTGCTACGTTCTTATAGAGAAAACAGTACGTGCTAAATGCTCTTCTTCAATACATCACCGAGGTTTACTCCAAGTTGGAGCAGGATTTGCCCCTGGTCACTACCAAAGTGGACTGCGACAACCTTCAAAGTGAGATGAACGGCACCAGGGACAGGCTTCTCAGACAGTTCGCAGAGGATGTCGAGATGAGCAATGACACGACATTCTATTGGGATGGCGATAGGTAAGGAAGAAAGACGCGTATTTATTGGTTAGTCGCTGTTAAATTCAGTTTTCACATTAGGATATTGAACTAGAATCAGGAACAGTGTTCATACCTTATTGCTTCTGTGCCATCCATATACGTAAAGGTCTTCCTGCAGTTGGAAGAAAGATTTAGATGAAAAGATTTCTTTGTGGTTTAGGCTACATGTTAAACTCTTCATATAGCTATAGATAATGTAAGGAATTTAACTATGAACATTCCCTAACTCGAATTTTAGAAGTTAAATATGAGAAGAAATGTATCACATATCTGTTTTCTGTCAGTTTAACTGTTGTTGTTGAAATATTATGCGTTCTTAATTCGTAGATCTGGTCTTTTCCTTCGCTCTCGTTTCGTACTATCAACCTACAAGCCCGATGACGGTCTTCAGACAGTGGCGACGTGGTCTGCTGACGAAGAGTACAAGCTGTTACCAGGCGTCACACTGGAGCCACTGAAGATGTTCTTCAGAATTGGAACAACTCCGGTAGGTTCAAAATGTGTTTTTCGATCAAGCAGTATGTTACAGTAAATTTTAACCATTGTGCGCTGGTGAAACTTCATCATGAACAAAACACCGATGATGACCGAGAGTACTATTATTAATAATAAATCTTGTTTCAATAATTATAAAGTGTAAAATACAATGCATTGGTGTCTGTCTCACTCACACTCAGCGGGGGTCAGGGTGGATATTGGTGGATTACTTGATGACGTGAAACTTGAATCATTCTGATTGATCGTCGACATTTGCCGCGCTTCGAAATTTAGCTTTCGTAGTTAGTGTACGTTTGTCTCGGCTGCTTCTACAGATATCAACACCCAGAAATCCGCACTAGAACATAAGAAAAGTTTAACAATTTTCTAGAATACTCCTGGATGGTCACGATGTAATATTAGGAAGTTGTACATAATTTTCCATTCGTTTTAGGCAGTGCCTTGGACTATACCGAAGTTAGATCCTGATAGTGGGGAGCAAATGGTGAACGAGGACGGCCAACCTTTGTATGAAGGTTACTGTGTTGATCTCATCGATAAATTAGCAGAGGTTGGATATGTCGATATAGCGAAAACTTTGTAACTATTTTAACGTAAATTACGCAGTTGGAGGAAAATTGAATTTGAGTCGGTTAGTTAAAGTTATATGATGAAGATGTGCAGAATATAGCATTCTATTCAGTACATATATTTACTAGGAATTTCGACCACTGGGTGATAGTTTAAACAACATAACTCATATCAGAAGTGACGAACATCGATATTTAATGTTCTTTTAATTAGGTAGGTTAAACTAGGAAGATTTTTTTGGAAAATAAACTTAATTTTGCGTATTTAAGTGTTTGAAGAATGATTTAAAACATTATCCTTGGACAAACACCAATAAACAAAAGAAAATATAAATTACAAACAAAATATAAAGTAAAATCAGTCGCGTTATCGCTAATAAACAATTTAAGTTCAAGGAAATTCCCAAAAATCAGTCGCGTTATCGCTAATAAACAATTTAAGTTCAAGGAAATTCCCAAATTCTTGAAGCTTCTAGGAGGTCGGTTTTTTTGGAGCTAATTCTTGTTTTATATATTTCATATTATTAAATGTAACGATCATAATCCTTGTGCGTATTTTTATTGCTTCGATAATATACGAGGGTCAAACTGAAAGTTCTTAGAAAATCAAAAACTGATTACATTAGCCAGTTATTAGTTTTATTATATCTTTTCAAAATATTGTCCATTCACGTCAATACACCGCTGCATGCGATGGAACCACTGGGAAAAGCACTTTGCCCACTCGTCCTTAGGGGTCTCTTCAATGGCATCGCGATACGCAGCCACCGCTTCTTCAGCATTCATAAACCGCTTTCCTTTAAGTTTTTCTTTAATTTTTGGAAATAAATAAAAATCACAAGGCGCGAGGTCGGGGCTATACGGCGGGTGACCCAGTAATTCAACGTTTGATGTCGCCAAATAGTCGATCGTTCGCTTGGCGGTGTGCGACGAGGCGTTGTCGTGGTGAAGGAGGATCCTACTGCGAGGTCGTTTCTCTCGAACTTTTTCCAAGACAAGTGGCAAACAATTGGTAGTGTACCATTCTGCAGAAACTGTTTTTTGATCCTCTAACACAATTGTTGCAAAATGACCTATCCTTCCAAAGAACGAGGCCACCATTTTTTTTCCCGCACTTCGATCTCTCTTCACTTTAGTTGGCAACTCCTCGAAAGGAAACACCCACTGAGCAGATTGTCTTTTGGTTTTAGGATCATAACAGTAAATCCAGCTTTCGTCACCTGTTAGTATGTCGAACACAGCATTTGAGTCACCTCCGTTAAATCTTTCAATCATTTTACGACACCAATCCACACGATGGAGTTTTTGAGCCTCAGTCAAATTATGAGGTATCCACCGGGCGCAAAGCTTCCTGACCGCTAAATGTTCGTGGAGGATTTTGTGCACTTGACTCATACCGATGCCTAAGCTTGTCCGAATCTGTTGATAGGTCACTCTTTTGTCAGTCTCTATCATACGCCGCACAACACAGATGTTATCTTCAGTCGTCGCCGTAGAAGGCCGTCCCTCACGTAAATCATCAGTGAGATTAGTGCGACCACGTTTAAACTCATTAAACCAGTTGTAAACAGTCGCACGAGATGGGGCTTCATCGTGAAAGGCCAATTGTAGTCTATCATAACTTTCTTGTTGACTTAAATGACATCGAAAGTCATAAAAAATCATTGCACGAAAATTTTCTCGTGTTAAATTCATGATGACGTGACACAGACAATTTTCAATTTGCCGCCAAATCGTAAAACAAATGACAAATGAATGAAATATATACTCAGTAATATTGGCAAAGAGTTATATTTTCAAATTTTAGAATTATTTTTTTATTATATTGTTTATAAGTGGCCAGTTCTAAGAACTTTCAGTTTGACCCTCGTATAATATAAACTTTTAAACTTTCGCGTTTATTGTATTAAATTGCAAAGAAATATTTTTTTCAGACAATGGATTTTGATTACGAAATTATTACCCCGAAATCTGGCACTTTCGGTCGAAAGCTACCTAATGGTTCGTGGGACGGTGTAGTGGGCGATCTAATGACTGGGGTGAGTTTATTTTAATACTGTTTGTTCAATAATATCAAAGTAATAAAAGGTAGAGGAATACAGATACTAAGGATGGATCGAGCAAGTGAATCGAGTACCTAACAATAGCGTGCCGAACACAAATACTAAGGTCGGATCGAGCGGATTCTTTACGGATCTCGCCTCTTATTTTTGTGATTCATCAGCAGTGGTCGGAATTAGGTAGAGTTATTCATGTACTTACACTGATTTCATACAGCGAAAGAATAAAGTGGATATGCCTCAAATCCCGAGATTAATTTTAAAGAGCAGAAAAAATCCCGTGATTTTTTAAATAAAAAGTTATTTGCTTTTACACAACTTAAACTACTGCACGCACGACGTTGCCAAACTTACATCAATGACATCGGATGTCCAAAGTTGCAAAATACCAATACGCGCGATGTTGCCACGAAGGTCCACATTAATATCAACATTTCGATGCAAGTACATAAATAACTACCTAATTCCGACCTCTGTTCATCAGAGATGTCACGTCTTATATTGTGACTGACTATTGTTTTTGTGCATTTAGGAAACGGATATCGCTGTAGCAGCGTTAACAATGACGGCGGAAAGAGAAGAAGTTATCGACTTCGTGGCGCCATATTTTGAGCAAACGGGTATTCTTATAGGTAAGAGATATATTCACTTAATACAGAATCTAGTTAGAGGTGACGTATTTTTATTAATCGGTTTTTCCGTGAATTGTTGACCAATTTTCAAAATTCTTGGTCGTCCCATAAAATAAGTTCGTCGTTCGTGGTCCCATAATTTTTTTATAAAAATCGAGTTTGTGGTTTGGTTTCTATATCAATACAAAATAAGTATTTTATATTACCATATAAGCGAAAAAACAAACGATAGCATATTTTTCAATCAAATCAAAATTGGAAAAGGAGGAATTGCCTTGTGCCTATTTATATTTTAGTGCAAAATATAATATTTTTTTTGAATATTGGTAATTTGGTGTATTCACAAAATTATTTTTAAGAAGCATGATATTAAATTTTTTGTAGTCCAGTCTTAATAACACAATTTTTGAATTCCTCTTCCACTGTTGCTGAATCTATTTTAAAGGCAAGTTTAAATAATTGTAATAGCCAATTTAAGTTTCAACACATTGATTTTAAAGATATAATAAAATCTTTTAATCAGCTAAAGAAAAAGAAAACCGCTGATTTATGGGGTAATTCCATTGAGGTTTCTAAATCGGTAATTGAGACAATAGCTCCAATCTTAGCTTATATATTTAATGAATGTACTGATTGTGGTATTTTTCCTGAGCTCATGAAATATAGTAAAATTATTTCTTTACATAAATCGGGTAGCACATCTGACCCTACTAACTTTAGACCTATATCCGTGCTACCTACGTTTAGTAAGATTTTTGAAAAAATCATGCTGGATCAAATACAAACGTACTTTTACAAGAATAAGCTTATGAATCGACAACAATTTGGTTTTACAAGGGGTCGCTCAACAACCGAAGCCGGTGTCGAGTTAATACAAGAAATTTTTAATGCCTGGGAGGATTCACATGATGCGTTAGGTGAAATAGACATGATGACTGTTGCTTCTCAATACATATACGAGAACTTAATGTACGTTCGTAAAAATATTAGTTTGTTTTCTATAAAAAGTGATGTACACAATTTTAATACAAGAAATAAAAATAAATTAACGGTGACTGTCACTAGACTGCAAAAAGTTAATAACTCATTCAAGGGTCTTTGTGTGCGCTTCTACAATAAGGTCCCAAGCAAAATACAACAATTAGATATCATGTAGTTTAAATCTACTATTACAAAAATACTTATAAAAAAGCTTATTATAAGGTATCCGATTATATAACAGATAAGAACGCTTGGACTTGAGATGATTCAGCAACTGGATAGGTGATTACTTCTAAACTCATTATCTTGTTTCCATTATTATTAAATGATTATGTTATCATTATAAGACCATATTTATTTATTTTTTCTCTATCTCTGTTTATAATGTATAGATCTGGTAATGACATGGTTTTTGTAAATGTCATTACTCTTATTAGAGCTGGTGAGTTTCTTGCTCGTTCTTCTTATCAGCCAAAAGACGTCCTGAACGAGTGGTAGGGAAAAAAATGTTGGACGATTCAAAAGTACTTTTAAGAAGTCTATTTGAAAAAAGATTATTTTGACTTTGACTTTGTAATGTTGTGTTAAGTAAGATACAAAAGACCAATTTTAAACTTTGAACGTAATTATCAACATATTAAGCTTTTATCGATTGGTGTAAAAATATATGGAGTAATTTAACATGATGTAGTTATTATACGAGGGTCAAACTGAAAGTTCTTAGAAAATCAAAAACTGATTACATTAGCCAGTTATTAGTTTTATTATATCTTTTCAAAATATTGTCCATTCACGTCAATACACCGCTGCATGCGATGGAACCACTGGGAAAAGCACTTTGCCCACTCGTCCTTAGGGGTCTCTTCAATGGCATCGCGATACGCAGCCACCGCTTCTTCAGCATTCATAAACCGCTTTCCTTTAAGTTTTTCTTTAATTTTTGGAAATAAATAAAAATCACAAGGCGCGAGGTCGGGGCTATACGGCGGGTGACCCAGTAATTCAACGTTTGATGTCGCCAAATAGTCGATCGTTCGCTTGGCGGTGTGCGACGAGGCGTTGTCGTGGTGAAGGAGGATCCTACTGCGAGGTCGTTTCTCTCGAACTTTTTCCAAGACAAGTGGCAAACAATTGGTAGTGTACCATTCTGCAGAAACTGTTTTTTGATCCTCTAACACAATTGTTGCAAAATGACCTATCCTTCCAAAGAACGAGGCCACCATTTTTTTCCCGCACTTCGATCTCTCTTCACTTTAGTTGGCAACTCCTCGAAAGGAAACACCCACTGAGCAGATTGTCTTTTGGATTTTGGATCATAACAGTAAATCCAGCTTTCGTCACCTGTTAGTATGTCGAACACAGCATTTGAGTCACCTCCGTTAAATCTTTCAATCATTTTACGACACCAATCCACACGATGGAGTTTTTGAGCCTCAGTCAAATTATGAGGTATCCACCGGGCGCAAAGCTTCCTGACCGCTAAATGTTCGTGGAGGATTTTGTGCACTTGACTCATACCGATGCCTAAGCTTGTCCGAATCTGTTGATAGGTCACTCTTTTGTCAGTCTCTATCATACGCCGCACAACACAGATGTTATCTTCAGTCGTCGCCGTAGAAGGCCGTCCCTCACGTAAATCATCAGTGAGATTAGTGCGACCACGTTTAAACTCATTAAACCAGTTGTAAACAGTCGCACGAGATGGGGCTTCATCGTGAAAGGCCAATCGTAGTCTATCATAACTTTCTTGTTGACTTAAATGACATCGAAAGTCATAAAAAATCATTGCACGAAAATTTTCTCGTGTTAAATTCATGATGACGTGACACAGACAATTTTCAATTTGCCGCCAAATCGTAAAACAAATGACAAATGAATGAAATATATACTCAGTAATATTGGCAAAGAGTTATATTTTCAAATTTTAGAATTATTTTTTTATTATATTGTTTATAAGTGGCCAGTTCTAAGAACTTTCAGTTTGACCCTCGTAGATGGTAGGGGATATATAAAGGCACGCCGGTTTTAAGAAGTCACCGTCTTTAAGGTCCCGGCATTGATTCCCGGACGTGTTAATATAGAAAATGAACTTTCCTATTTTGTCTTGAGTGGGGGTGCCGTGGTACCTTCAATGTTTCAGATTTTCATAGAACAACACAATGTTATAGCGATCCGTAAACCTATCCGGAAAACGTCGCTGTTCAAGTTCATGACAGTATTACGCACTGAGGTGTGGCTGAGTATTGTCGCCGCGCTGATACTCACCGGGTTCATGATCTGGTTCCTGGACAAATATTCACCATACTCAGCACGGAACAATCCTGACGCGTATCCGTATCCGTGCAGGTGAGCGTAATGAACCAAGCTTATTTATAATGTACCACTTTATCTACAGCAGCCCTTCCCAAACCGAGCAATAAAGCCCCCTTGTGGGTGCTGCAGGCCTAAAGGGGGCGGTAAGATACCTAGAAGAAAAATAAGGGCGTTGTGTAGAGGCTTAGGGACGATTTGTAATTTTATCTACGAGGACCCTTCGACAGCTTTCGACTATCGACTACTATTACAAGTTGTGAACATCAACTAAAAATATTAATTTCTCATAAAACTCGATCCTATATTTCAGTCCGTGTAATTTATAATGTACGAATATATCTGTCCTGTTTTATTGAATAAATAAAATAAATTTCATGTCAATCGGTCGCTCCGTTTAAGTCTTATTTAGAATTAATTGAAGTTATAATGATTTTTATGTTGAAAGCAAAAATTGGGGCGCTTTTATTCTCGATGTGGGCAGTAGACGACATAAGTTTGGAAACCCATGATCTACAGGTTTACACGGATTGAGCGTAGTATACTTGGGACTCATACCCAGCCACAGATACTAAGTAATATTATACATTCACAGAGAATTCACGCTCAAAGAAAGTTTTTGGTTCGCGTTGACTTCGTTCACTCCTCAAGGCGGCGGCGAAGCGCCCAAGGCGTTGTCCGGGAGGACGCTGGTGGCAGCATACTGGTTGTTTGTGGTACTCATGCTGGCCACGTTCACCGCCAACCTGGCCGCATTCCTCACAGTAGAGAGGATGCAGGTAACGGCATTCATCTTAGTGTTTGTTTTGAAGAATATTTAATACGTATTCTTTTATTTAACGGCGAAACTTCTCAACTTCAATGCCTATTATCTAATTTCTTGTTTAAATTGAAGCAAAAAAATACGTATCTAATATTTTTCTATTATCTGATTGAGGGACTAAATAGAATTTCTTTTTTTTTAACCCAGGCGTCATCTCTAATGGGGACAAAATCAGTCACGTATGCAATTTTTTAAAACTATTTTTGTATAACAAAACAAACAACTATTCTCAACTATTAAAACAACAATACTGTTATGGACGCACTTCTCATCGAATTGATTATGATCGTATAATGTATATTTATTTATTTATTTATGTTTATTTATGTACATGGATGACCAACAGCTAAAAATTACATAATAAAAATCTTAGCTAAAAACAGACAGCCACTTACAGGTCGTCACAGATAGACATAGTATAAAAAAAAAGAAAAAAGAGAAGAAAGACCGCTTACAATCATAACAATGATAGACTATGCTGCTTACATTATACTTAAATCTACAACACTATGGAGTTTCAAAAAATAGGTTACTTATAATGCGCCTAATTGACGCTTCGCTAGTGTTAAAAAGGTCGACGTTTATTCGCTTCGATAACTCATTAAATCTATTGCACGCACGCCACAGAAAGGAATTCTGCCGAAATTTTGAAAAAGCTGGGGGTAAATATAATAAAGGATTGAACCTGAGTTGTTTTTGTGGGGCCCTAAGAGCGATCTTTGACAGTATATGGATGTTTTTCTTTGTGGTGTACAATAAAGTGTTTATTCATTCATACATTCATTCATGGAAAGTATTTCTAAGTATATGTATGTAAGATTAAATGATTCCACCTGAGAGTGTATTATTTCCTATAGTGTTAACATAGTTTAAATTAATGTCATAAAATCAAAATCAAAATTATTTATTCAGTCCAGGCTGTTACAACCACTTGTGAAAGTCGAGAGCTACGCCAACGGTTCGTAAATCTACGGCGGGAGACCTTGTACCGAGAAGAACCGGCAAGGAATTCAGCAAATGCTGTTTTTTCTCCCTGTTTAATTTCATGCAGAGTGTCGATCGAAAATTGACTTCATTAAAATATGAAGTCACTTTCCATTACAATATTAGAAAATATAAGAGTAAAACAGTATTTAAGTCAATCGAATCACATGTGTAGCCAAAGAAGCTCACCGATAAACAATTTAATATACATGAAAAATGAGCCATATTTAACTCCAAGCAGTTTTGTCGTTTAAATAAGCTAATTAAATGATAATATGAGGTGAAGTTTTATTATATAGTCCAGCATCGGCTAGTGACGTGCAATCTATTCAAGATCAGGAAGATCCGCAATAAATACAATATTGCTTAATGTAGTACTATTTCGGTATATTAATAAGCTTATTGCAAAATTTTATATAAACAAACACATCTGCACTTGTTGTCTCGGTTAATAAAGACACATTTATTATTTTTGATATGTTTTGCAATCACAATGCTATACCGGAAATTATTCTTAATGAAAAATGCTTAAAAAAATCCATCAGCCTTAGGTATTTTGAGATTGGACTAGAACTCACGACCTTTCACATATTCATTAAGAATATAGACACTTTTGTTAGGTTTGAGAAACTACGTCCTACTCTATTTACTACATGTTTTCTACCTACTATAGGTTTAGCCTGTGCAAATCCTTTTATATTGTGTCGTATGGTTAAAGCTTTATGCACTATCCCTGCCGCTTGACAGGCGACAGGGGGGCGTGGGACTGCCTTCCTCCAATATATCATCACTTTTGGGGGATGGACGTGGAATCCAGCGAGGATTGCTCCACTCAGCCTGTCCAAATGATGCACATCTGCTACTGATTTAAAAATTTCATAATTTTCAAGTCATCTGCATACATAAACGGATTAGTCTCCTTGATATATGGTCAGGTATATCACTCCCATGGATATTGAATAATACAGAACTGATACTGATACTTGTATTTGACAATAAATTATTATGAAGCGTGAACACTGTGGCATCGCGGATGTGTATGGATATACGGCCGACTTAAAGCTTTTCAACACCACACAGAAAGATCTCTCCATAAGATAAGATTCGAGCCAGCTTAAAAGAGTGTCCATAATATCCTAATTGGACAACTTAGATATCAAAGTGGTGTGAGGTAAACTCACTCTGCCGAACGCAATATTTTCAGTGAAACAAACCATATCATTAATGGTTGTCTTCCAACGTACAAATTCATACGCAATAATGCATTTATTCTCGTTAGTGTGCTATACTATGAAAGGCGAGCGAAGCTAACACAGAGTGCGGTACTGCTCATGGACGGTACTGAGTTGTTGTATGATGGTGGGATTCATTTCACTTGCTCGATCCGTCCTTAATATTTCTGTACGGCTCGCTGTTGTAAGGGACTCGCTTCACTCACTTTCGATTTATAGATAGATAGATAAAGTGGTCAAGCCGTTGTAAGCCGTTGTTGTAAACTCAAGCCGTGGTATAACTAATAATTTTATTTTAATGTTCCATTGTTCAGACACCGGTTTCATCGCTGGAACAGCTGGCCCGACAGTCAAGAATCAATTATACAGTGGTAGAGGGGTCTACTATACATCAATATTTCATCAATATGAAGTTCGCTGAAGATACTTTATACAGGTACATTCAATGTCCCCCCACTGCTGGAGCAGCACAGGTATTCCCTATCAATGGAATGTAATTGGATGAAAGAGTATCCTAGTGCAGCCAGTGCGGGCTTGTGAGTGTTTACCACTGCAGACGCAACCGAGGCCAACAACGTGTGTATAATAAATTTTTGGTTACCGGTCCTTACAAAAATGTCTCAACATCCGCATTGCACACCGGATGCGCTTGCTATGACGCCATCGAGTTCTTACGCTCAATTGTGCATCAGTACCGCTTTTCTGTTTTACAAAAGGTATACCATACCTATTATAGTTGTTAATGGTTAAAATTTTTAAGATAGACCAAGAATTATCTTGCTGCATATTATTTGTTCGATATTTAGATAGATGGAATTCGATATTTTGGGAACTGGACATTTTGGGAAATGGACCTTCCGAATGGAAAGGGAGAGGAAGACCGAATAAAATATGGATAGGTTGCATGAAAGATGACACGTGTAAGCTTAGGGTTTGGTTTAATACTCTAATGTGTAAGGAGTGAATGTTGAGATGACTGCAACTCGAGATGTATGCAAGAAGAATATATATAGGCACTAAGACCCCAAATAAACAATGATGAAGTATTAAAAAAAAGATAGCACAAAAAAGCACATCCACCAGATGGCAATTCTAGCAAAAGTTTTTTGCAGGAAACGAATGGACTAATGACAGTCATTTCCGTTCCTCTTAATTAAAATATTAAAAAACTGAAATTTGTAAAGTTCGAAACTTAGATATCAATACAAATACGAAAGATTACGAATAGATTATGAGTTGTTTATTGAGTTTTGAAAACTAATTTACTTTTATACATGAAAGAAAACCGGAATGGTTGTCATGGAGAAATCAAGAACGTACCATAGCGACATCTAGTTTGATTTCGGGAACTAATGTTCTTTTTACTTCGTCTTTGGGAATGTGGCTAGCAAATGATGACATAGAAGCGGATAGATTAGGAAATTCTAGATTCTGGAAATGTTTATGACTATATTTTGCCCATTTTTAACTTAGAACAGGTCAAATACTTATAAAGACTATATTTCATTTGTAGAGTTTGGAAGGAGATAACTCTGAATGCTACATCTGATCAAGCTCAATATAGAGTATGGGATTATCCAATAAGGGAGCAGTATGGACACATACTTCTAGCTATTAACGCATCAGGTATTATATCCACAGCGGTCTTACGTCCTCTGTACCTTGTAACGAAGAGCCCAAGAAAAATACTAACAATATACCCTATAATTGTGGTTACTGGTTAACTGATTAGACCAATAAATAAATATAGCGCGTAACACGACCATAAGAAACTATTTTTTTAATTATCCTATTATATTTTTTTAATAATCCTATTAAAATCAAAGCTTCGTTCGCTTGGTAACTGATAAAATTATGTCCGAAATTCAATTGAAGTAATGATTTGTAAGTGAGAAATATCATTAATTAGTATGACTTTTGTAGATCCATTTTATTTCACAGGTCCTGTTCCGGACGCTAAAACTGGTTTCGACCAAGTAAACGAACACACCGACGCCGATTTTGCGTTCATACATGATTCAGCAGAGATAAAGTAAGATAAACGTGTGCTTATTAAACATGGGAAATAACGCGGTATCCTATTATTAATATTATAATAGTGAAAGTGTCTTTGGATGTTTGTCCGTCAATCACGCCGAAACTACTGAACGGATTTTGATAAAACTTGGTATACAGATAGGGTATTAGCTGACTTAGATAATAGAATTATCCCACATTTTTTATCCCACTAAATAGTTCGCTAGGGACCTCACGGACGAAGCCGCTGGCGGAAAGCTAGTTGGGTATACACATGGAAATATTTATAGAATAACGGCGTAATAATTTATAATTTATATGTACCTACATAGTATCAAATAAAGACGCTTCCCGCTGTCTACACATAATTTAAAACAAAGCTTTTTTATATGTTTATTACAGAACAACGTGGTATAATTTACTTTTCTTCCCTATTTTATTTTATACGCAGATACGAAGTGACACGCAACTGCAATTTGACCGAAGTCGGGGAGGTGTTCGCGGAGCAGCCCTACGCTGTGGCGATACAGCAGGGCTCCAGGTTGCAGGAGCACTTATCCAGGGCACTGCTGGACTTGCAGAAAGAGAGATTTCTAGAACAGCTGGCTTCTAAGTACTTGTCGCGACGTTTATACTATCGACGGTTGCAAGGCTGCCTGATTAAAGTGTCCTTTTTTCGATTTTGAGTTATATATCTGAAACTGCTTACAATTTTATGGTGACATACTTGTTTGGTATAAGCAAATTTTATTTATTTTTTATTTATCTATGCATTTCAAGAATGACTAGAAATCACCTAACAATATTAAGCAATCTCTAAATATATGGCATGCGGTACCTTGCGCTAGGCATTTGAGTATTATGACAGTCACAAAGGATAAAAGATTTTCTTTTTTATTTGAATTAAACTAATCTGCTTAGGCGTTCCATATTTAAGGTATGCCTTGTCTAGGTTAGTGAAAATGGGTGTCAATGATACTTTGGAGATAATATTTAGAATATATTTACAGATATTGGAATGAATCAGCGAGACAAGCGTGCCCAGATGCAGATGAATCAGAGGGCATCACTTTGGAAAGCTTAGGTGAATGTTTTTATCTATTGAAATTAATCTAACCGATGATTTTATATTTCTTATTACTGCTTTTCTCCTATTTGTTATAGGTACTTTATAGATCCAGCCTATTTTCAAACCCCCAATGAACCACGAACCACAGTTTAGCCTTTTATTATTATAAATTTATTATTGGACACAAAAATAATTTTTTGAACCAATAATTACTGAGATTAGAGCGTTGAAACAAACAAACTCTTCAGTTTTATAATATTAGTATAAATAAATCTATAGGCCAAATTTGCTTATGTCTACCCAACTTTGTCCTATATTGATATTGAGGACTTGTTAAAGAGTTGTATTTGAGCAAACGTATTGTGAAGCATTGCGGAATCGCGAATACAAACAGAGTATGAGTATTCATACTCTCATAAACACATACTCATATTGTCATATATGCATACTCACACTCTCATATACATTGAATTAATATTAATTTTGAGTTATCAAACATTTTGAAGTGGTAGTTTGTGGCTGCAACACAGTTCTTAAACTAAAGAGTCTGCTTTATTATTATTCATTAAATCTCAACTACTTGTTTTTTGCTATTGTACTATGTACCAAACTCCAATATTATTATATATCTATAACCATTGATATAAGAGGAAGATATAACACTAATAATATAGACTTCAGGTAGATAGTACAATGGTAAATGCAAATCGGTGACATTTAATTGAAATGTGATTATTACGTGTAAACATTAGAAGAATTAACAGCATTTTTATTAAAATATTATAAATTTGGCGGATGGTGGCAGCCTATTTAGAACCCGCCCCCCATTGACCTGCTGATGTTTGTTTGTTGTAACGCGTCAATCTCATAGAACATCTTAAAATCAAAGTGTTCTTTTTCAATCAGGTGGTGTCTTCATAGCAACTCTGTTCGGTCTAGGCCTAGCAATGCTTACTTTAGCTTGGGAGGTTTTCTACTACAAACGCAAAGAAAAGAACAAAGTTCAAGCATTTGATGCCAAAATAGAGAAAGCAGATGACTCAACGAAGAACACAGAGAAGAAAACCGGTTTACGAATAAGGAAGAAAAGCAAGAAACTCGGCAAACTCACCAAAGTCGTCAAATTCGATGACGATGAGAGGGGGAAATTGGCAAAAGGTGTCACTATTGGGGATAATTTTAAGCCTTCTTCTGACAAAGCGGGCGTATCTTATATTAGTGTTTATCCGAAGAGTAAATTTAGACCTTAATACGTTCGCATTAAGGCTCAACTTTGTAGGAATAAGGAATCTGTTGTATGGATTGCAGTGTTTTGATATTTAATAATAAAGATTATCATTGTACCTACTAATTTCTACCGTTACATGTAGAAAGTAAAGTTGAATATTGAATAGCTGCAGAGTTGTGGGTATATGTAATATTAAAATGATCTATAAAATAAACATGTAGTACTAGTCAAGAATTTGATAATAAGGAAAAATATATGTTACTTACAATTTTTGTCTAACAAATACATATTTATAAGTCCGAATATCAATAAATTAAAAAGTATGAAATTTGGTATTTATTTCTTGATCAATATGACTGTCGCAAAAATTATAAGAACTATTCGAAATTATCCGAATTTTCGTATTAACTTGGAGGGTATTAACCACTGTAAATGCAACGACTCAAAGTGCCCTCCGAAAGTACGGAGTAACTTGAGATAATAATTTTTTGGTCACCCATCCCGTGACCAGCCTTTGCGAAAGTTGCACTACACCACCGAGCTACTCACTAGCTAGTTATTCTACCGTTTCGAAAATAGACGAAATTTCGTTTTTGTAGAAATCATAGGGCTTCAAGTGTCGTGTTTTATTCGTATGAGGTATTAGATCATTAAAGTAGTATCGAAGTTAAGCTTACGGCTGACACTTGGTTAGAAAGAGAAAGAAGATA
Source organism: Diatraea saccharalis (assembly GCA_918026875.4). Taxonomy (NCBI): domain Eukaryota; kingdom Metazoa; phylum Arthropoda; class Insecta; order Lepidoptera; family Crambidae; genus Diatraea; species Diatraea saccharalis. The sequence continues at coordinate 4,856,731 of OU893351.1, read as the reverse complement.
GCGTTTGTCATGCGGAATAGCAAAATGTTCAAAAATCCATCCACAAAACTGAAATTATATTACTGCCTAGTTAGATCCATTCTAGAGTATGGTAGTACAATTTGGCGTCCACATTATGCCATACACATTATTACGTATTGAGCGCATACAGAAAAGATTGACGAAATATTTGTCATTCACCCACAATAGAGATAAAAAGTCACTACCATACGAGCAGCTGTTTATAAATTACACCTAAATTACACTAAGTTTAACCTTTATAAATTACACAACTTAGACAAACGCAAAGACATGTTAGATATAACGTTCTACTATAAAATTATGCGATACCAATTGCGTTGTCCTACATTGTTAGAGATTTTTAAGTTCAGGATACCGTACCATATACCACGCAAGCCAATCAAACCAATTATGCGTCCGTTTCGCCGAACGGTTCTGGGTGTAAATTCACCAGTATCGAGAATTGGTAGATTATTTAACAAATATAGTGATTCCCTTGATGTAAATGGGATGTCTCTATTCCAGTTTAAACCTAAATTGGTGTCTAAATAATTGTTCAACTCTCAATGTATCAGTGTATTAAGTATGTTTTCCTTGTTTTTTTTATTTTGTAACTGTTTCCTAGTTGTTTTTCATGGAGTGAAATTGTGTGATCCGTAAACTAAGTAAATGTTTATTTCAGTTTTTGCATGAGATGTTCACCTGTAAATGATTGTACATTCAGCAAATTTAATTTAAGTTAGTTTACTAAATCAAATTAATGTAACAATCGTTGGTGTACTAAATAAATAAATAAATAAAAAGCGTTTGCTGTAGAGTAGACTCGTACTAGTTAGCGCGGTAAAACTATTAGTAAAAAGAGTCGAAGGTTTACTTTCAGTTGGCCTTTATAGTGAAGGTATTTTAGGATACAAATAAAATCTCATATATTATTCTAATTATTTATTAGTCTACCAAAAACTTTTCGCTATGGGCTTCTCTGTCAATCTCTCATTGGCGTCCAACATCTTTCTACCAAATTGCACCCTGAAGTGGTCCAGATTCAGATATTCGCCGTCGTCGATCTCCTTGATCAATCTGCGAACTTTGTCCTTCGACGTTTCGACGAAACACGCAGCCAATTTCATTTCCAATTCGGCGTTTCGCAAGCCAATGCAGTAAGATCTACGAAAAAACATTGCACACTTTTCATATGTTTATTTTAAAACTGTAGATTTTGGATACAAATTTTCAATTTTACAAATAAAGGATAATGCCCATTTTAGAAGGGCACAATGACCCGACTGTAAATATTTCATGGGTTTCGCAATAAGGTAGTTTCGGTAGTGGAAAATAGGTCACGATATTGCACGAAACCTAAAATTTACATAGTTATAAACATAGTCATAAAATCGCACTGTTATAAGGATAGCCTTTAAACGGCTTTAAAAAAAAAACAAATATTTCACTCGCGACGATTTATGTAATATATCTATATATGCGAGGATCAAAGGATCCTAGACAACCACTCTGGATGGGTATTGAAATCAGACTGAACTATTATTTAAGTACTACTATAGAAGCTCTGAGTAGAGACTGCTGACTAACTTAGCAGTTGCTATAAGCCAAACTAAGGAAAGGTATAACAGCACGGTTATCTTATTATTTTAAAATTAAGTCTTGATATTTTGTATATATGTCACGTGACTTTAAACACTTGATGAGACGCCATTGTGTGACGTCACTGTGATGACAACTGTCAGATTAGTCCTAAAGATATACCTAATTATTATAAATATAATTCCGAGATGGCGCTGTTATTATTTCGTAATCGATCGTTGGATGGCATTGTTCTTGTTTTATGGCCATCTTTTAATCTTCTACTCTACGAAAAGTCTAAAAAAAGTTTAAGTTTAACCGCCATTAATATGTATGTTATGGAATATAAGTCAAATAGTATGTATTAATGTGTTTATTACGACTTGAAGGGATTTGATTCTTATTACAATAACAATAGAGTGTGCATTACCTCGAGGCTCTCGCTAACACCGCTGTCATAGCCAATATTTCAGTACCGGCTATTGCCAATCTGTTTAGTTCACTGTAATGGAAAAATTATAAATATTAATACATAAATTGAGTTATATTTTAATGAGAATACGAAAAACCCACTTCTATTTTTATTATGGATTCTTTTTTTTACATAATTTGTATTAATACTAATCGATTACAAGAATGCTCAAACTTTATTGTGCAGCAGTATATAATAATTACATAATTTTTATATGTCGCATCATCTTTACGAAGATCGTTTGATTTAGTTTCTTTTATGTTAATTGCTAGTTACTCGATTACTTAATTACTCGATTGTAAAGAGAGCGTGATCATCGATGCTTTAATTTTATTAGAATGGTGACACTGACTTTGACAGTTCGTTTATAAAAACCAAGTTGCCGCCATTTTGGCACACATTCTGTTTCCGATCGCCGAGGAGTAAAGACATCCGACGAGATCACGCTCATCTCGTTATATTTTCGTATGAAAAGTGATAAAATGGAACAAATCCACGTTGGTATACACGCCTGCAGTGTTATTTTAAAGATAGTCCTCCGATATGGACGATCTATTTGGGCTTCGTAGTAGCCCATTCGGACTACCCGCCGTTATATATATTAATATTGTTATTATGATGTACTGGGCCAAGCTCAAAAGGGCCAAAGCTCAGTATAAAATTTGCCCTCAAAGGGGGTAAATCATTATTTCTGCTCTAACCCCATGAAGAGAATAAGTACAGCGCCACATCCTAATTGGCTACTTGATAGTTATAACAATGAAATATATTCGAAACGGTAACTTATATTTAACTATGGAGTATTTTTTATTTAAAAAAAAATAACTTGCGATTTATAACATGTTGATTACAAGAACCGAGGCATCGTATGTCGTCACATTTCAATGAACTAAACATCAATGTTATTGTTGCGAGTGCAGCTGTACTCGTGTTTATTGAAATGTGACGTCACAGTTCGAAATGTCACGTCACTAATTCCGTGGGACAATTCAAATTAATGAAAAGAAACATATAAACTTTTTGGAGATAAATAAATTTTATAGTGGTTTAATAAATAAATAATAACTATAAATGTACAGTATGTACACACGGCCGCAAGTCAGGTTACCACATATGTAAATTTTTTTGCTTTTGATTTTGAACTCTTAAGGTTTAAAATCGAGTCAGGAAATTTTACAGTTTGTGCTGTTGACTGTACAGTATCAGCAGTGCAATAAACAACGAAACAGTCTACAATTTGAGTTAAAAACAAAACAGCCACTCACTTGAACGCCGACGCCACGTCAGCTCCATGTCGACCCAACAGTGTTTCGCAGGCGTACCTCATGCGCAGTACGCAGTACTCGAGCTGTTCCGACGGCGGTCTCAGTGAGGGGTGTAGATGTTCCGCCAGGAACAAGTTTAGTTTAGGATCATCCTTCTCCTGCGATCAACATTTTTATGTTATTGCTTCGTTTTTTGGAACATTTGTAATCTAAGAGCTCCCCCCCCCCCCACTTGAATGAGAATCTTGTTTCTTTTATTTTTAGTTCGATATTGAGAGTTGTGTTTTACTAAATTGATTTTGTTGTTTTATTCCTTTTAGCGAGCAGTTAAATATGTAAACAAATAAAATATTTTTGGAATACACTTATCAAGACATTAATTTTTTAACCCATATTTATTTATTTGTATACAGGCACAAAAAACAGTTTAGTCATATAAAGTAAATGTTTATTTGATAATATAAATTAGGGCTAGACAAAAATCCAGAAAAATGTGTATACAATATGGTATTAATAGTTTTCTCATAAATTAAGTAAAATATTTAAATATATTTTGAAAACTATAGAAAAGAAACAATTTCTAAAATTGAAACATCTTACTCTGTAACGTTTTTAATAATACCATATACATTCATATCCGTTTAAACTTTATTTTGGAATAAAGAAACTCACATAAATATACAATAATAACCCTAAATGCAATATACTCCTTTTCATAGGGCAGTTGTGTAAAAAATGTCTTATCCATGTTATTCTTTCTATATGCATTTAATACCAAAATCAATCTAACCATTTCAATCACTGATTATAACAAATTAATTACCTGATGTCTGTTCTGCATCACTTTCTTAAATATAAACAGTGGATGATAAAGTGGATTTCTCATTTGTTTTATTTCGGACGCCATGTTTTGGCCAGCGTGTTGGACACCGTTTAGAGCTAGGTAAAAAAAAACAATGTAATAATAAAATAATCATCTTTTAGAATTTCTGAGTCAAGATAAGGATATTTCATTTTACCTTAAACAATTACACATGAAATCGAAATACAAACGTCTATTATTGATTTATATTATATTACAAATTACTGAAAACCAAAACAAATAAAAACGCCAAGTATACAAAAAAATCTACGCAAATATACATTTTTAAATGTTTTAATACGCAGTAGCGGACTAAACTCATCGGGGGCCCGGGGCGTCAATAGGTCCAGATTGACAACTTTGTCCAACCTGGCAGAAGCCCAGAATCTCGATATTGGTTTACACCCCCCTCCACCACTCGCGCATGGATTTTTAACTTTATTCTACATTTTTAACTTTATTTTGGCGGATAGCAGCCCATTTGCAGCCCCCATAGGACCGGAGGCCCGGGGCGGACCGCGCCCTCACCCCCCTGGTCCGCCATTGGTAATACGAGTATCTTTTAGTCAACAAACCTTTATAATTTCAGCATGTAGTACCGGTTGTTTGTTTGAGGAAATATTCTAAGTTCATTTTTGAAGGAATTTAGTGTTCATTACACACATACAGTAATACTATTAGTTTACCATATAATTCATTGCATTCCATAATATAGTAATGAAAAGCTTACAAATATAAAAGTATTTTAATAATATTTTCCCCTGCGGAGAATGTTTTTAGAAAAGCGCATTTCTAGAGTAATAAAAAAAAATCATGGTTGTGACTTACCTATGAACATATTAATGGAGCCCAAGTTTTCTCCTCTCGCAGCTAGATGGCGTATATCATCTAATAATTGTTTGCATTCTTCCTCTTGTTCCAGCGACGGTATTGCGAGTAACTTTAGCATGTTTGAAATGCCATGATCTACCATGAAATTCCTAAAGAAACAGCACAGTTATTACATTAATTATGTTTTTTTTTATCACCCCCCCTCACCTTAACATGCGAAGTAGTAATGGCCCCAGACCAAACCAATTAGAAAAACATCTTTGTTAGTCTGACTGATGTGTGTTTTTTACAATCTTTTCTTTTACTTTTGTATTAGTGTTATGGCTCTTATGGAAACGCTCATGACGCGTTGTGGCATTCATAGAATAACAACCTAGCGGAATCTATCGTCATGCTATTCGATCACAATGAAAAAGGGCAATGAACAAAACCTATGAAGCGTATTGAACTATATTTGATAGGTTAGAGTATGACAAACAACGCACAAGCCAAGCGAGTAAAGCGAGCGAGTTGCCGAGGCAGTTGCCGGCGAAGAATCAGAAGCGAATTGTCATTGTAAAATTAAACAGCTAACTAAACCAATTAATGCTCTGAACGCGTCCTGGTTTTTTTTTTCATAGTCACAACGCGTAGAGGTCGAATAGCATGTCAGCCAAGACTACTTTTTTTTTTTAGCTTAACGAGCGATTTCCATCTTTGAACGTAACAGATACATCATTGTTATAAACAAGAACAATAGCGGTCCCAATATCGATCTTTGAGGTACACCAAATTTTATTGAACTTTCTCTTTATCTAATACCATTGATAGGGGTGTTGACAACTTTATAGTATAACGACTACCCAAATGCGCTCACTACGGCATGTTACAAAAATACAAGTTCCATCGCCAAATAAAAAAGCACCTTTACTTGGTAGACCATCTGAAGGTCCTCACCTGCACATAGCAACTTCCATTTCAGCATCAGGACATTCGTAACCATCCAGGAGGCCAGTTGTGAAGTAATCTGTGCTCTCACTCGCGTATATATCCATAAAGGCATCCCCGATGATCGATCTAATTGTACACAGCTCGGAAAGAGGTTTTCCTGGAGTGAAAACGAATGAAACATTTTTAAGGCAAGTAGATAATTTTCTTCACTTAATGAAATTTATGGCAGAATGATTCGTACGCCGGATCGAAAGCTTCGAGATCTTAATCTTTAAGGTCCTGGGCTTCAATCATGCTATCTCTTTTTTCTACTCGCGATACATTAACGCGACGTTATGTAATATAAAAATACTTTTGTTTTTATTAAGTAAAACGTATTTAACAGCATTAGATGATTTTATTCAAAACGTCCCATCCGTACTATATCTACATTAATGGATGGAGGATAGTGAATTTACGGAAACCAATCTTCTGCATATATTTCTTTATTTAACATTTAGACTCACATCTTTTTACTTAACACACACCGCACACGAAGGAAGACATCATAGACTAAGTAGGAAGACATCTTACATCGTTTTTACTCCTCTATGGTAACATCCTTCTAGTGATGTGACATTGTTACTCCAATACCCTTCCTCAATGTTACATCACTAAAACTAAATATTAAATTTAACACTTCTCTATTCCTTACTTAAACTTTAAAACAATTTAGCTCTACAAGTTTCAAACTTCAATTTACTTAATGGCTTAGTACAAACATCAGCTATTTGATCCTCACTCTTAATATATTTTAGCATAACAATATTCTTCTCTACTTTCTCCCTAATAAAATGAAATTTCAAATCTATGTGTTTTAGTCTCTTATGGTGTTCTGGATTTTTAGCTATATGAATTGCAGATTGATTATCCTCAAAAATAGTTACATTGTTACATTCAAAATTAAGTTCTTTCATTAAATTTCTTATCCAACATCCCTCCATAATACCTTTTGCAAGAGCTACATATTCGGCCTCTGTAGAAAATAATGCAACACATTGTTGCTTACATGATGCCCAAGATACTGTACAACCATATACCTTCATAATGAATCCTGATGTGGATTTCCTGTCTGCATCATCACCTCCCCAATCTGCATCAACATAGCCTACCAGTGGAGTACTAACATTCGCTGAACCTATTTTATAAACTAATTTAACATTCAAAGTACCTTTTATATACCTCAATATACGTTTCAGACCCTTCCATACATCCTCATTTGCACATCCTTGAAACCTACTTAAATAACTCAAAGCAAAACATATGTCAGGTCTAGTACCTAACATTGCATACATGAGACTACCTATAAGCTTTCTGCATTTTCTTATTAAAACTTCATTGAACTGCTTGCCTTTTAAAATTTTCAATCCAGGTTCCATAGGTGTAGATACTGGTTTACAATCTTCCATTTTGTATTCCTTTAAAATTTTCTTTAAGTAATCTTCTTGATCAAGTTCTATTGTTGATTCATTTTTCTTTATATTTATACCTAAATACTTGCTAACACCTTTCATATCTTTCATTTCAAAATTTCCTTTTAATACTCTCTTAATTTCCTCTATACTTCTTTTATTTTCTGCAATCAACAATATATCATCAACATATAGTAACAAGTAGAATTTAACACCTTCTTTGTAATATAAGCAATAATCACATTTACTACGTATAAACCCTTCCTGAATCATTAATTGATCAAATTTCATATTCCAATATCTGGGTGACTTTTTGAGTCCATAAAGTGACTTTTGAAGTTTCAGTACCTTACCATCTTCTTTCATACCTCTGGGTTTTTCTAGATATACCTCTTCATTTATTTCTCCATGTAAGAAGGCACTTCTAACATCCATTTGATCCATATGCAGATTATATTTGCTAACAATAGCCATTAAAATCCGCAACGTTGGTAATTTTGCAACTGGCGCATAAACTTCTGAATGATCAAACTTATCTTCTTGCTTGAATCCTCTTGCTACCAATCTAGCTTTATATATTTTATCACTAGTATTTCCATCTTTCTTTATTTTGAAAACCCACTTACTATCAATTGCTTTCTTCTCTTTTGGTAACTCAGTCTCAATCCATGTTTTATTCTTCTTCAACATTTTTAACTCCTCATTTATTGCCTCTATCCATTTCTTACTGTCTTTACCATTTATTGCATCTTCATAACTTAATTCCTCTTCTCCTTGTACCATCATTCCTAGTTCATAGTCTTCTGTCCATTTTGGTTTCTTTATTTTTCTTCTTACTTTTTCTTCTTTGACATTAGTTTCATCAGGACTAAACCACTCCTCTTCCAAATATTCTTCTTCTTCATATTCTGTATCTGTGTCACTCTGCTTTGTTATTTTTCGGTTTTCTTTAATCTGTTTTTGTTTTCTTTCCTGTTCTTTAGATGCTCTTCCCTGTTCTTCCTCTATATTTTCAGTTTCGATGTATTCCTCATATTGTTCTTCTTCACTCTCACCTTCACCTTTGTCCATCAATTTTTCATTTTTATCTATCTCATTACTTTCTTCTTTCTCATACATGCTACTAACTTTCTTCTCATTAGTTTGTTTTAACTCTTCTTTGTTAAATCTTCCATGTAAGAACACTACATCTCTCATTATTTCAACTTCTCCTTTATCTTCAAACCACACTCTATAACCTTTACTATAACTGCCATAACCTACAAATCTTCCCTTTATTCCTTTCACGTCCCACTTTTGTCTCTTTTGTTTAGGAATGTGTACATAAACTTCAGTTCCAAAAATTTTCAAATTATTTATATCATAACTTTTCTTATACAACAGTTCATATGGAGTTTTACCCTTTTGGCTACTATTGCCTGTTCTATTTATTGTGTACACTGCATTACTTACTGCTTCTGCCCACAATTCTTTACCAACATTAGCATTAATCATCATAGTTCTAGCTGACTCTACTATTGTTCGCATTTCTCTTTCTATCCTTCCATTCTGTTCTGGTGTGTATGCTACAGTGGTTTCATGTACAATACCTTTCTTTCTTAGTATCATTTCTAAATCCCTATTTTTAAATTCACCACCTCCATCTGTTCTAAGCCTTTTAACCTTACACTCAAACTCATTCTCAAACTGCATAAGAAAAGCTTTAATTCTCTCTTTCGTTTCATGCTTACTTTTAAGAAAATAGACGTACCCGTAATTGCTGTAGTCATCCTTAAACAATAAGAAATATGATGACCCTCCCAATGAACGCACTTCCATCGGACCACATAAGTCTGCATGCACCAATTCTCCAGGTCGATTCGCACGGCTATTACTGTCAAAGAAAGGTAACCTATGCTGTTTCCCCTGTATACAAGACCTACAATAATCAATCTGCCCTTCATATTTAATATTCTGTCTTTTTAATATCTCTTTTACATGTCTTAAATTTTGGTGGGCTAACCTCTCATGCCATTCAGATAAACTCAAAAATACAGAACTATCAAATAAACATTGAATTCTAAAATCCATTAAATACAAATTTCCAACTCGTTTGGCTTGAGCAACAACTGTTTTATCTGACATAAATTTACAGTAATTTTTACTTAACTTTAACATATAACCATGATCAATTGCTTTTGTTACAGAAAATAAATTTGCTTTCAAATCAGGAACATACAAAACATTATGCATTACAGAAGGTAAATACTTTGTTCCATCAAATGCCAAAAACTTAATATTACCAATACCCTCTACATTTAAATATTTACCATCCCCAACAATTACCTTTTTATTAATTTTAAGAAAATTAGAAAGCCAATCTTTCTTATATGTCATATGTTCACTTGCACCTGAATCCATTATAAATTCAAAACTATTTTTAAAGAAAGGTTCCTGAACCAAAAAGGCATTATCATTTTTATTTTTAATTTCTGCAGTTTTACAGTCTCTAGATAAATGTCCCACTCTATTACACCGATAACACTTAACAGGCTGCTTACACTCTGTAGCTATGTGACCCATTTTGTTGCACCGATAACATTTTCTTTGCCTACAGTCACGCTTATAGTGGCCAACTTTACCACACAAAAAACACTTACGCTCACTTTCACTGTTAGAAATCTTCCTCTTGATATTTCTCATAAGGAATGCCGATGAACCCGACCCACCTTCCTCAGATTTGTTACTCCTTTCCTCTTCTATTAACAATCTCGATGTTAACTCTTTCACATTTTGCTGATTTTCTGGTACTGACTCCCATGCACTTACAAAATACTTATATTTCTCAGGTAATGTCATCAGTATCTTTGTTATAATCATTTTGTCTGATGGTGCTTCATTGAAACTTCTAAGCTGGCTTGATATTTCTTCGATTCTGGAGATGAACTTTAAAATGGGCTCCTCAAACTTCAAGTTAAAGAATTGCTGTTGAATCAAGTGAACACTAACTTGTGAAGAAGGTTCATATACAGTGATAAGTCTATTCCACATTTCTTGGCTTGTGTTGCATGACGATAGATACGTCAAAACCTGCTCATCGATCCTTGTAACCAAAATCTCCTGCGCCTTACAATCGTTTTCTTCCCATAACTCTTTCTCTTTTGATGTAGCCTCCTTTGATAATATGCTTTTTCCATTAACGATGTCGAACAATTTTCTTGCCTTTAATAAAACCGTAATTTGGAATTTCCATACCGGCCAATTGTTGCCGTTCAGTACAACACATCTCTTTTCGTCCATCGTGATTCCGTCTGTTCCACCGAACTCCAAAATCTTTCTTTTTAATAACCTCATGTGTTTCGCGCAACGCCTCCGAGTTTCAATATGGTTCAATTCAAGCCAGGTCAATAAGAAAATTGGACTTTTTAAAATTGTCTCTGGTCTAAGTCGTGAGGTACCTGCGTTGTTTAGGATTTCCATAATACAAGTTACACCTGGTAGACAAAAAAATACACAGCAGCACGTCAGGGATTCACAATATGTAAAATTTTTGCAATTTATTTTCAAATCTACCATTAACGTAGCATTAATTTGATTTTAAACGTATAACCTTACGTGCTATTGTATTGCATGTTCGACTGTATTTTCATGGAATTTCGGGTGGGGTTAATGTAATTTGTCATTTTTTTTGTGGTGGTGGTGTTTCAGGAATCGTTACTATGTCTGATGCCATATAATAGCTCCAAAGTATTATTGACATACCTGAAAATACTCTAGGTCTTATGTAGCTGACGCAACTTTGTACGGCGCGAGTCAACGCTGTCCTACATAGAGTTGCGGCGTGTAACCTAGATATCGCTAGCGTGCGGGCGAGCTCTTCCTCTGATATCTCACTAAGAGGGGTCGCTAAAAAAATATTTAATATCTTTATGAGAAAATGCTTAAACACCACCAGGCCCAGGTACTCTGAGATGGGACTAAAAATAATTCTTTCGGTAGTTTCGGTGGACTGTCTGAACACTGATGAAATTAAAATACACCCACTAATAGTCAAAAGTAACAAGTGCTCGAAAAATTCGTCAGTCCTATTGGGTCCCGGGTAGCTCAGTGGTTAGAGCAAGGAATTGCGAAGATTCGAGTTCCATTTCAGAGTAACCAGGGCTGGTTTTTTTTTAAACATTTTTCATTAAGAGTATTTTCCAATATAGCATTGCGAATACAAAATTCATCAAATACAATATTTAAAATCTTTTGCACATTGTAATATTTTCATCATATGATACTAAGTGAGCAACAAATTGAAATATTGTAAAGTAAGTAACATCTGTAGTTGATTTTAAACTCTACCCCCAATGTATTAAAGTTTCAAATCAAATAGACAAAGACTAAAATTAGTATGGTCTGTATGGTGGGTGTGTTAAAGTAAAGCGAGTACTTTGTATAACACTATGTGTTGGCATTATGCACTATCAAGAATCTTTTTAATTTTAGTAAGGCAAATCAGCTATATTTGCTACAGTGAACCTACAGTGGTGAATAGTTCAAAAAGTAGGAGTCTACTTGTTGTTGGATTAAGCCAGAGCGAGGCATGTAGCAAATTTTTTGCCCTCCCCTGGTTTGCTTGAAATTAATTAAGTGTATAATAGAAATGAAACGAAATTATTATAAACACAGTTTTCTTGATATATCACATATCATTTTAAAAGTAACCACCACTGTACAACATACAACTGTTCAGACTCAATTTAACTTACAATGTGAGTATCAACGCTCACCTTCTTGTTTTCAAGGTTTAACAACAGAAAAAATGACGTTGATGAATAATCAGAATCAGTAACATTGCAAACGAAACAGAAAGTTGTCCTTTGCTTTCTGAATAACAAAAACATTTTTTTTTAAAGTTAATGTTTAATAAAAACATGAGTTTAGGCAGAAGCGTAGCTTATTTTGTTTCATGCATTTTTAACACTGACTTGAAAATTAATACAATAGCATTCAGATCATAGCGAAGCTCCCAATTGTGCAGGACTTTTGCTACGTGGCCAATCTGGCACTGAGCTTACCCACTAAAAACCTTGGGCCCCTCAGTAAGGAGCATCATCTGGGTAATCAGGTGTAGTCTTACCTGGTGCCTGTTTGAAGTTCACAAAAACACCGTTATGTTCAACTCCACTGGCATCCGGATGTATGAGGAAAGCTTTCATCCGATCCCCCTCTAAACAACACAGCACCAGGAGATAACCGTTAATGCTATCTGAATTGGCAACCTTTTCACCGGTCACTCGCCAAATGCCTGCAGTAAAAAATATAGATATACTACAATGATGAAACGGTGAGGTCTCATTTGATGTTGACAATGTAGTCATATGTGACATAGCTGAGTTCGCACACCAGTTTCAAGATGTTGCCATATCAAAGCTCCTGGGTTAGATTCCCAATCAGGTTAATATAGATAATGATCTTTTCTATACTGACTCAGGTTGCAGGGTCTCAGCTGCTCCATGATATGAGGATTAGCTAGTTTCTTAGAATCTGGGCAAAGTATGTGATGTTGTCTAGTATTTTTTTAATACTAGTTGATGCCATTGTTTTGTCATATAAATTTGGAAAGAACCAAGGGTGCTTCCAATCACTAAGGGGTTAAAAAATAGATAACAACATATTTTCAAACCTACAAACTGAACATATATGTAAAATTTCATCAGAATTGGTCAAGCTATTTCAGAGGGGTAGGGTAACTAAAACATTGACATTAAAATTTAGAATATTAGAGATTATTTATAGTAAGACCTGCAACATATTTGCCTATCTCTGATTGTAAATTAAAACTTTAAAAATCATTAAATAATTATAATATTTGATGTTTAACACAAATTTATAAAAATATTAACAAACTCCACTATTTTGTTGCGTATTCATCATCATCATCAGGCCTTCCTTAGGATGGTTAAGGAGGATGGGCCATGACAGGTCATTTTTTAAAGAGTTTTAATTTACAATCAGTGATAATCACTTCAGCAAATATGTTACAGGTTTAGTGGGGTGTGGAGAGTGTTTTTCAGTAAGAGCATCTTCTCTTTAATTATAACTCTCCGTAGGACATCTTTATTTTTGAGTAGCTTGTTGTGACACCGAGTTATAAGTAGGATTTTTTCTAATAAAGAATAAATATACTTATATATATACACCTTGGTTATCTAATTCTGCATATGTCCTGAAATCAGCTTGAGTTATTCTTTCTGAAATTTTCTCTTTTATACACAATTTCAAAGGTCTGTCACCGCTTGTGAGATCATCAATGATTTGTTGATATTGTTCAGCCTCTAAGCCCTTTCTTACAGCTTCTAAGCCCACCCAGTGGTCACTGATCTCCTGCCCGAGGCTGACATCGTTCGCAATAACTTCAAGATACTGTAAACTTTCAGTGTGATTCATTGCTAAGCCATTGTTTGTCAAACTAACTGGTGCGGCATACATTTTCGTTTTATTCAGTGCCATTTTTCGTTCTTCTTTTGTTTTTGACTTATCGTAGAAAACTTTTTCGAGAGCAGACACTCGTGCAGCGAGACATTCTGATTCTTCTTTATTGAGAATCTCTGGGTAAGCCAATAATTCTTTATTAAACACAGAAATAAAGACGTCTTTTATGAACGGCTTTATTTGAGGTTTGCGACGCTCTTGCCGCTCCAAAACCTTCAAGTCTTCGAAATCAAACTTGTCATCTTGCACTTGGGGTTGAGTTGCTTGAGAAGACTCGAAGTTTTTAGTAGATATTCGGAATTTCCTGCTGAAATTTGTACTTGGCGTTTGACTCCTTATTGTACATATTTTCCGAACAAAATTCATAGTAAATTCAGTAAGCTTGTTATAAATAGGTCGAGTAAAACTATGTTAAGTTAGTTTACGTATTTATAGTCAATTATTAATAAATAATAATGTGTTTTCAGGTTATTTTTTTGCGTAACTTTTGTTTATTTCTGACATTGACATTAGGGTTAACATGTAGGATTGGGGAATAAATATCGATATATCTATATATCGATATTAAAAAAAAAATATTAAAATAATCTATTTTCTTTTTGCGATATATCGGCTTTTGTTATTCATTAATTGTCAAATATCAAATTCGTTTCAAAATCGATATATTTTTTTTAATTTATGCTGTCTGCGCATACGTCACATAATGTATTTTTTAAATTTAGAAAAAGTGAAGGTAGCGACAGGCTGTATGAGTTTAGTTTATTTGGCTCAAACACTAACAAAAATTACAGCCTGTGACCTGTTTGTTTATGAAACTACTTGTTGATTTGGTTGGTATCAATGAGAGTGCTCCTGATGTCAATATCAGACAAAAACTGGATTGTTTGAATAATGTAATAGTTATTGAGTTAATGATGTTGTTTTCTTGGCTTTATGTACCTATTTTGAATAATAAAACTGATGTCAAAACAGCCAGGTGTGTATTTGCTTTAAAATTTAGAATATTTTGTAATTTTTAAAAGATAATCGCTTATTGCGCAGAAAATATCGATATATAAACATATTGAAATTTTTTAGTCAATATTTAATGATAAGTTTTAAAAATATTTATACGATATAAATCGATATTTTTTTCCCATTTGCCCATGCCTATTAATATGTAGAGTTGATATCGATTATTTAGGAAATTGTTCATGTCAAACACATGTAGCGAAATTCATTTACCTAGAAATTATACTCTTTATTTTTCATTAAATAGACATGAAATTCCCATATTGTTGAGGTATCTATCTTGTTCGGTGCATTGCATTGATACCGAACACCGTCTGTGACGTCATTACACGCGTCGCAGAAACACATTTTAAATTATAATCAATCGCCGTAGGAATCGGATGCACTCATTAGCATTTATCATTAGCAGTTTAAGTTTAGACAATAAACGTGTACTTCAGTACGAAAAACTATCATTTAACAATAATTTATATTTATGTTCAAACCCGAATATCTCATGATACCCATAGTCTACACGACCAATGAGTGGATTTCCGTGATCCTTTTTCGTATACCTTTAATAAATACTACCGCTGAAAGACGCCAACGAATATGCTTTGTAGAGCTTTTTACTATTGACTATCAAAACCAACGAATCCCATCCCTGAATTCCATTTCTTTTTAGTCTATTACTTTTGCTTTTGATTTATGTACCTATCATAATACCTTATTCTAAAAGATAATTTTAGAATATGGTATTTAATGGGTTTGAAAATTACGTATAACGTGGGTTACGCGAATATAATAGAGAAAATGAAATGAAAATATCTTTATTCAAGTAGGCTGTTACAAGCACTTTTGAATCGTCCAAAAAAGACTTTTTTCCCCTACCACTTGTTCAGGACGTCTTTTAGCTGACAAGAAGAACAAGCGAAAGAAACTTATCAGCTTTTTATCATAAGTAATGACATTTACATAAATCATGTCATTACCAAAATAATATGTATTATCAATTTATCACAATAGTAAATACAACTTTCAAAGTCTGTAGGACATAAGTTGAACATATAATTAGTCTTTATAGAACAAAGCGAAGGCTATTAATTCCATGCATTGCGATCCTTAAAGTAATCATCAACTTTATAATAGCCTTTACTCATAAGTATATTCTTTACATGAATTTGAAATTTATTTATGGGTAGGTCAATTACATTTTGTGGAACTTTATTGAACATAGCAATACATTTACCCAGAAATGATCCTCTGGTTTTTTGAAGTCTGAAGCTTGGAACGGCAAGTTTATCTTTATTTCTTGTGTTAAGATTATGAACACTACTTTTTTTTGTGAAGGAATCGTAATGTTTTCTTGTGAACATAATATTCTCATAGATGTATTGAGAGGCAACAGTCAGAATATTTATTTCTTTAAATAGTTCTCTGAGAGATTCCCTAGACCGTAAATTATATATAGCACGGACAGCTCTCTTTTGTAAAATAAAAACATCCTGAATGCTAGCCGCAGAACCCCATAACAATATACCATACGTCATTACACTATGAAAATAACTAAAATATACCAATCTTGCCGTTTCAACATTTGTCAAGAGTCTAATTTTTTTAACAGCAAAAGCTGCAGAACTCAGTCTACTTGACAAGCTATCAATATGAGGATCCCATTGCAGTCGGGAATCTAGTGTAATACCAAGGAACTTTGTCGATTCTACTAACTCAACTTTTTCACTATTTACATTTATAAGTGTACTGACATGCCTCACATTAGGTAATGCAAACTTTATGCATTTCGTTTTATTTGAATTGAGCTTTAAATTATTATTATCAAACCACTGTAGAACATTGTCGAGAGCATTATTTAGATCGTCAAAACAATCATTACCCCTCTCAACTTTAAACAGTAAAGAGGTGTCATCTGCAAATAATACTGTCTCGCACAAATTCTTCGTAAAGTGAGGAAGATCATTTATATAAATTAGAAAAAGCAATGGTCCTAATATCGATCCCTGAGGTACGCCCATAGTAACTGGTGCCCCTGCAGATTTCGCTTCCTTGTCAAACTGTCAAAAATTTTCACATGATTTTAAAACGCGCAGATAAGCCATCACTAAAAGAAGAAGAAGAAGAAGATCATGAAATTTTTGTTGTAGTAACCTGACGTGCAGCCGTGTTTAGATATTAAAGCCCGTGAAAACTTAGAGCTAAGTATGAAAACGACGTCTCTACCAATAATAAATGTCCTATTACCAGCTTTCATCATGTTGTGCACTTTACGGCATCTATAACTCTCTATAGATATATAAGGAGACATGAGAAGTTTCTTGTGGAGATAAGGGGGTATGATACTCCAGCTAAAGGAATTAACAAATATGAAGCATAATTGCTATGTTTATACCTCTTATTAAGTTATGATACGTTATATTGGTAATCTAACTACAATTTGTCACAGTGTTTGGAAAATCAACTATCACATTGTTTAATAATTAATAATTAAAGGAACATTATGAAAACCCATCTTGCCCCATACTATGGGGTATGATGGGTAATGTCCATCAAACCCCCCATCCCCTATATGAAAATAAGGTTCAGTACAATTTTAACAAATAATATCGATAAAGATGACCGATAAAAACACAAAAAATATTTGTTATGCACAGTTTGTTGAGCGATTTTAAAATCAAAAAGAAAGAGACTTATTATGGTTATATAAATATCATGCAATCTGAAGTTGACATCAAAAACATCATGTTGTCTTTTTTTAACTAATAAGAAGTTTCTTTAGTAAACAAAGATAACACTAGCGTGACAGTTCAAAATTTTTTACGTGACGTCATGAGATATAGCTATCGTACCACCTGTCAGCCATTTGCAAATTTGCTTTGCGTATTCTCGGAAGTAGTTCAGCTGTCAGTGTTATAAGTTTTGTGGTTATTTTCATTTATAACTTTAATTTATATAACTTTCATGGCAGAAAATTGTAAATTATTTATGCAAAACAATGCCTAGGTGCTGTATAATTGGTTGTGCGTCATCAATATCCCGCAAACCGAGCAATATTACGTTTCACCGGTAAGTTAAACACTTTCTTGGAATAACAGTATTTAAAACGTAAGTAAGTTATTCTGAAAATGATTGCGTGTATAAATCGATACATATCGTATTTTGGCGTGTTCTATTTATGCTATATTGCTCTTTTCGTTTATATTTTTATAATATTACGGTCCGTAAATAATATTGTTTACATGGCTAGTGTCGTTACTTTAACATATGGTATATATCGATAATTTTAATATTTTTAAAATATATTAATTATTTTAGATTACCAAAAGATGAAACAAAAGAGGAAAATGGCCGAGTTACATAGAAGAAGAAAATATTAAATGTAATGAAAAAGTTACTTTTATCTGCTCACTTAATTTAAGGGAAGTTGTTTGAATCGAACTTTAAATATAATAAAATTACGAGATGATGCATTGCCAATCAAATACTCTGGTAAGAATTTTTGACAATTGCTTTTAACTTATTTAAAAAAAAATGTCTATTACACTTAGTTAATTTTCATTTGATTTTACTGATTTATTTATTTAGTTTATTATATAGTCTATTTGTTATTCTATAAATGTACCTTATTTTTAGTCTTGCGGTCATATGACGACTATTTTAATTGAAAAAAATCAGAATGCAATATATAATAATATTAAAATATAAAATTCTGATCATAATATACTCCCAGTAAAATATACAATAAAATGAGTTAAATAATTTTAATAAAAATTAAAATATGCACACTTATCAAATTAAAGGCATAGTTAAAGGTTTTCTTTGCTGTTCAATAGTATAATCTTAATACCCAAATAATTATTTTGCGGCGTGGATGTTTATTTTGCTGATGCATCATAAAATACGCTACCTTTTTGAATTTAAATTGCTGACCGTTATAATGATTGTTCACAGAACATGAACTGCAGACTGTTTTAGTGCTGAGAAAATATTTGTATGCTTGATTAATCGGCTGTTTTCTTCTTGCTAACCAAATTTTTAAATAAAATGCCAATTGTTACTTCTTTAATAATGTTACTGTTATGCCAATTGTTACTTATTCATCACCAACTTTGTTTTCTTTATTTTCTCTTGTTTATTCATCAAAGTTTACAGTATTTTTATGTTCTTTTACCAATAATGTAATACAAAGATTATATAGGTGTTTCAAGTTTTCTATGTTTACTACTAAACAAGATGTTCTGAACTAAAATTGTGACACAGTACGCACGGTATCTCACTTAATGAGGAGGAAGCGAAATTTATTCAGTCAAAACAATTTATTGAATAAATTTATAGACAAGTTGGCTTACTAGTTACAAGCATATAAGAAAGTCGAAACTCTGTGCTTATAGTTCAGCAATCTATTACGGGAAACCTTGTACCAAGAAAAGAAGAAACTGTAAGAAAGGAACCGGTAAGAAACTGCAAGGGCTGCTTTTGCACCCTGTTTAATTTCGTACTGAAAAATAAAAAATGACTTCATTAGACCAAAATGTCACTTTCCTTCCACCAAAACAATAAAAAATATATAACAGACAAAAAAAAGCATAATAATTCATTCGTCAATCGACTCATTAAAAGCTTATTATAGTTACCGTGGTAGTTATCTTGGACAGTAGTCACACTTTCCGTGGATACAAAATTAAACTTATGTTAAAAAAACTATTTAATTATAATTGCAAAATGTCAACTTGACAATATATATGGAAATAATTATAAAACACGATTGATATTATTGTAAAACTTTTAAGATATATATTTTGGTACTATAGTTCTTAAAACTATGTAAAATTGGCTATATTAGAGGAAAAAGAAACATATTTATCGAGGTACAATCATATTATAAAATTATATTATTAAATAATATAAATGTGAAAGTTTGTGAGGATGGATGTTGGTTACTCTCATGTAAAAACTACTGAACGGATTTTGATGAAATTTGAAATACGAATAATCTTTTACCCGTGGGAAGCGCCATCATACGCTGGTAACATATGTTTTATTTACTATAGTGTCGCAACGGAGTCGCAAGAACAAAGAACGCAAGAAATTTTAGATGTCCAACAAAATACGAGCAAAAGATTGCTTAATGATTTATAAATAATTGATAAATTCACGCCACTTTTAAAAAAATATTATTTTCTTGAAACTGGCGTGAATTTTTCAATTTAATTAATAATAATCATAAATAGGATTGGTACGTAAGTGTGAAATGAATAGAAGTGTAATAGGTAATAGTTTAGCCATGCCCCTAACAATGAAAATTATATTATATTATTTAATAAGTAGTAGTATTGTAGCAGTTTCACGAAATACTAACTTTTATTTAATATGACTTCAATGTCGATACAAATATCGATATCTTGGGTCACACCCTATGACAATCCGCCATCGAAGAATTTGCATTTGAAGTTTAGGCATATACGCTTTTTTCGTAGGTACGTACAATCACGTACGTAGACGTCAATGCACGTCAGGTAAAAATATTGTTCAATTTCTCCACATAATTTTGAACCTTAAATGTTACGAGTAAAGTACAAAATCGCATGCGAAAATCTGACACAATGTGGTAATCTGAAGTGCAGTCGTGTTTATCGATTTCTCCGCGAATTAAAGACCGATTTTCATAATTCTTTAATTTGAAGGCTTTAGGGCTCAAATTTTATCGAGATCGGATTATAGTTTTTTTTTTATAACTAAGTAACCGGAAGCATTTTGCCAACTTTAAGAAAATCATGGGAATATCTGGATTACCTACTCTGATGACGATATCATTAATCAATCTAGCTCACACGCCAGTTTCACGGTGTCGCCATCTATGGGGGTCTCGAGGTTGATATTGACTCGTTTGGGTGTTTTGGTATGAATGCACGATTGCATATCAGGTCCACAATTTGCCTTATTTTTTTTCACTAGAATTTCGTTTCTACCTTCAAAGCATTAAGGTTTAAAATCAAGTGGAATAAATTTGATAGAATTGTATAGGCTGAGACGTGCTGTTGACTGTACCTCCGATGATTTAGATTTCCATAATTTGGATTCTGAACTGAGTAGCTAGGTGGCATAGTGGATAAGTGCCGTGGCCCGTGATCGTTGTTGTTACGCAATTTTCTCAAGTATCGGTCACAGGATGGGTGATCAAAAAATTATCATCTTGAGCTACTCCGTGCGTCACGTCAACCCGTTGCTCCCGGCTGCATTTGCAGTCGTTAATACCCTCCCAATCCTCCAATCCGCATTGTTCCAGTGTAGAGGGTCATCGTCCTTAATAATCCATAAGGGACGCTGGAGCTCCTACAGGAAAAACGTAAAAGGGATGATGAATGGATTTAGCTTAGTTTGAGATCTGAGCAACATATGCAATATTGTTTAATTTTAATTTTATTTATAAGTGGAATAATACCCAAGACACTGTCCTATCCATCTTATTGAGCCCGACAATAAGATAAATAGGAATAGCAGATAGCGTATTGCGCGGCATATTTTTAATTTAATTACTCTCAAGTTACTACGATTATTCTAAAAATGCTGCATAATTTACAACAAAGATATAACCGACATATATTTATAAATATTCTCAATAAAAACGGTTTAATTATGATTGAAAAATTATAAATTTCAGCCGTAACTTTTATTTTAACAATACATCTTTGGCTGGTACAGAATCAATAAAAATATAATGCAGTTTTCTGATTTTTAATTACAGTTTATTTGGACATTATTTTTTAGTACAAAATCAGTTGAAAGTAAATAACCAAAGCTTTTTTCTAATGCGGGTATTAAAACATTCTATTAATATATTATATACTTTTGTTATGTTTGTCACTGTATCATTCGCTGGCTAGTGGTCTGTATTCTATCATGTCATGTAGTTATTCTCATTGAAATTAAAAACAATGATAAACCCATTTCATTGATTTCGAGCAATTTCACTAGTTCCCCTCTTTAAATGCCTATAGCCTTTTTAAGTAGGTACCGTAGCCCTAACAAATACGGTAATTTTGACGCTTAATTTATGCGGTCAATCAGACCTCCATCAGGCCCCAATTAAGTACCTCAATTTAAGCCAGAAACACCTATAAATATAAACACAAACAATAAAAGGAAAGCCACAATTTGTTAGAATTTGAATTTTGCGATTTGGTAACCCTGACGAACTAGTGACGTGCTTGTGGATATCGTAACGTTAACGATACGTTGGTTGGTTTATTAACGGTTACAACATTATACAATGAATATTTGACAAATAACTTTTTTTTACATTATTGTGGATAGTATTTATTTTTATAAATATCCTTCATATTTTTCTTTTAATTCACTAGCTTGCAATTTCTTTTACTCAGGGGTAGCTTTATGGAGATTGCTACCTTAGTAAAAACATTTTATTTTTTAATTGTTTATTGCCTAAAGTTAGACACAAATTGCGAATTGAATGTCATGCCATTTTATATCCAAATGACGTGTGCCTCTATAGAAATGTTTTAATTATGTGCAATAAAGTATATATCTTTAATACATATAAAGAATAAAACATAGCATTAACTCAGTTTTAATTGAACATTTTCTAGATCTTAATCAAACTATATGTTACCTAATTTAATTGGCTCAACTGGTTGATAAAGACGACCTTCGCGGTTGAGTAGCTCTCACGCTAGTTACACGGTTCCGCAATTTCTGATGTCCTAGATTTCCAAGTCCCGTTCGGGTACAATATAATAAAATGAACTTTTTTATAATGTGTCGGATCTGGGTGTTGTGGGCCTTCGTTGTTTTTTACTTTCTTAAGACAGGTGTTAAAAACTACTTATATTCATATTTAGGCAATGTATGTTATGTTGTCTTATATAAATGAGTCTCATAATAAATAAAAAGTGCTTTCTTTTCTCAACTCATTTCTAATTTTGAAATATTTAATATGGGTGATTCAGTGATTTTGTTTAATTAAACTGTAATTTTTTTTGATTATCTTGGATTTATTTATATTTGTGATATATAATAGTTCGTAAGTACATTTCTGTGCGAGTAGCATGACAAATTCGTGAAACACTTTGTCTCCAACAAACGGCACTTTCTACGGGTCGAGATTCAGATATCGTATGGGCGCACACGAGACAAGTAACATTATAGCTATGATTTCCTTTCACGTTAAAAGCTACTCTTGCTACTGCTATTAGTTAACGTTAAATCTATAACACGAGTACATCCCTATGAAAACAGGGGTTGAAGACTGGAGAGAGCGCGACCCACCCCTCTTAAAGTAGATAATGGAACGTTTACTCTGAGCCTACAGCACTAAGGTACACATTTCAATGTTTTTCAGCGAATGACTTGTTTTACATAACTATATACATTGTAAGTCCATGAAATAATCAGTAGATACCACCCGTCGTATGCAAGACGTTGGATCGTCTGTTGAAAACACATCCTTTTTTTGCACTACAAAAGCAATCTGCTCGTAATTTTTAATGACGCTGACAACTAATGTTTTGATGGGAATAATAATAAGTGAATAATGATTTTGTGTGAGTTAAAACATGTGTTATTTCGAGGAAGTGATAAACGGTAATACATTGGATGTGTGACGAAAAAAACGCAATGATTTCATAGTTGAAGATATAGGACGCTCGCTTTGATGGTACGTCGTTGATCATACATAATAGATTTGGTGTTGTATGTAAATGGAGTGTACGATAGTTCCGTCACTAATTGCATTCGTGAACTATATCCATTGAGTTATAGTTTTAAAATTCTGGACTTACGTTTTGATGAAGATAAAAGAATGCAAAACACGGTACAATTAAAATCTAGGATTAAGAACATAGATACTTGTTCCTAGATTATGATATTCTTTGTCAAATGTTAAGTATGTATCAAAGAAGTATTTATATTATTTCTAATTTAATTTAGAAAAGTTTCTATGATACCAGTTCCGATACGTTTGCGGTATTAGATGTTATTTGATGTTGATCTCATTAGTGTTAGTAAAATAAGGTTATTATAATATTTTGAATATAATTTACAATCTCTCTTATCATTAAAAATATGAAGGTAAACATTTTTTTTTTAATTCCTCAGCGCAAATATTCTTTAATTTGAGTTGAAATAAAATAGACGTGAATATTTGCATTTTTATGTTCGTGGAAAGTAATCTCAGAACTGCATACCTACGGCATTATTTAAAAATATTTTTTACCATTTAAGAGCGCATTATACTAAACAGGTATAGGTTTCTTTATATTCACGTTATATGCAAACTGAAGCACGCACAGAAGCTAGTAAATATATAAAAAAATGTCTCAACTCCGGAAACAAAATAGAAAATTCTCGTTCTTTTTCGTGGCATTATTAACTTAATATTAACTTATACCTTATTATTGAATAAAATATTGGAATATTTTCCGATAATAACTTGTTATATTATTTGACACAGCATTGCTACTCTATTCTGTTATAAAAATAGCATCGACCTCTATGTAGAACGCGGGGTGTCAGACAGAGTATAGAGGTTCAATCAAACAAATCTACTTTAAAATGTAAGAGGTTTTATTTCAACCAGGCCCTTTGTTTTTACGACGTTGTGTTCGACGTCTGTTTCGACGCTATTTTATAACAAAATAGGAGATCCTTAAATCAAGTTGAAATCCCTGTAAAGTGCTCTCAGGTTTAATAGAGCCCAAGGAGACATGAAATAAATTATCTTAATAACTAGCAAATAAACGTTATAGTTCTGACGGTTCGGCGCTTATATGAGCGCCATGTAGGGTTGCCAAACGTACTCTTAAATAGAATATTATACAAACCGTACTCTATATCATGTAGGCGTACTTGTTCAAGGCTAGTCTTATCACATGATCTCTTGTTCACATCACTGCACATGGCGCTCGTGAGTTGTTTCCACTTCATTCAGCCTATGGTGGCTCTATGTGTAATATCACTATCAATATTCCCGTCGCTGGTGTCAATTAAGTCCAAATATTTATATTCCGACGCTCTGGGTATAAGCGTGTTTCTAGTCCAGATGTTGATAGTTTCACGTTTTGTCATACAGTCAAGAGGCAGGATATATTTCGTTTTCTTCCTACTTTTCTTCAGACCGTTCGTTTCAAGCGTTTCTTCCCAGTTATTTTAGTCTTGTTGCAGATGGTCAACGTTGTCCAAGATTAGGACTACATCGACCGCATAAAGGAAGCGTCTTTCGACATTGTTTTGTCGAGTAATCCATTGTAGTATTGAAAAGTATTGGACTTAATGTGGAACCCTGATGAACCCCAACGTTAATATGTACAAAATGATCATTTTAGTAGTAATAATTTTATATATATCATGTATCAGATGGATGTAGTGTTCTGGTAGTTTTTCTTCCCGAGTGATTCCTATATAAGATATCGGGGGACATGATCAAATGCTTTATCCAAGTCTATGAAGATCATTTGTATGTTTTGCTTATTTCCTTTCGCCTTCTCTAGTATGATACGGATAGTCTGAATTGTATTCGACGTGCTCCTAACAGGAACAAACCCACATTGATTTGGTGAAAGATGTATCAGATATTTTAGCCTGTTATTTATTATTCGCTCCCAGATCTTCAGTTGTGTGCGACATCAATTTAATAGTTTTGTAGTTTAATAATTAATACTTTCCCTTATAATAAAGTATCAGGTGATTCTCTCGCAATGGATTGGGCATTGGTTTTCCTGGGATAAGCTTATAAAATAGTTGGTTTAGCTAATCTTGTCCCTCGATATTTAGATATATCTAGACATTGGTGGTATTTCGACTAGTTTTGTTTATTGCTATTTTTATTTCTTTTAAAGTTAGACCAGGAATTCTGCACATATGCTACTTTGGCCGTCGCTTAAGGTATTTATATAGAAAAATATATTCTGATTGAATTCTTTTTGAATTCATATGGAAATCTAGCACTATAAAAACACCCCGAAACACATAAAATCATTAATTTTCCCGCGATTTGCACTCGTAAATTATTGCTACCGCAGGTGAAAGAATTTTAAAAATCTATCTAGTAGCTTCGAAGCTTATTTGATGCAAGCAAACAATGAAATCTTTCCGCTTAGTAATATTATTATAGCAAACAAATTTAAAATTTTCTACATGACATCGAAGTTGAAAAAACCAGCGTGCGAATTACTCGACAACGGGTATTATTACATTATTGGGATTTACTTTCGTGATAGATCCTCAGACACCAAGTTTGTATAGCTAAAGTTATATTTAAAATTTAAACGAAAGTATCTTCTATAAACAGCCAGATCGATTAAGAGGAGAATATTATTTAGTACATTTTCTACTTGAGCAAGTAAGAGCTACTTGAATCTTTATAGAACATATTTTAATTCGCAACTCGTAGTTTAATTCGCACACGTCGTGCAAATTGGTAAAAATTTGCGTGGCTATGAAATCGATAAGTGTTTAGTATTATTATCGAAATTTACTAAGACTTTCTTAACAACTGTGTTTTTCAAGTCGCAAATAACGTTTTCGAGTTTAAATAGAGTTCGTGTCCACCGTTCTTTTATCAATTAAATTCAATATATCGAAAGTTTAAATATTTGTAAAAATATTTCTTTCGGCTGTTTGGGTGGATTGCCTGAACATTGATGAGAATACGCTCTGCAGTAGCGAAAAAAGTAAAAAGTGCTTGAAAAATTCGTCATTCCTGTTAGGTCCTGGGTTGCTCAGTGGTAAGAGCAATCGTTCGAATTGCAAAAGGTCATGGGTTGGGAGCCCCATCTGAAAGTGCCAGAGACAAAGTGGACTTTTAATAATTTTTCATTAACAATATGAATTCGCTTTAATATATTTTATCAATTTTGCATAGATACTATACATAGATATTATTTGCATACACCACATCTGCTCATAGTCTGGAGACTGATCGCAAGATAAAACAATTGAAAAAAAAAAAAAAAATTTTGCATAGAAAATGCTTTACTGAATTCACTTTTTTTCCCACTACTGCTAGTATCAAGAACTCGTCCCTAGACGAACAATGACGAATGAGTGATGTAGTTGACTCTTTTTCCATACCACGAAAAATAGAACCGTCCTACTAATAATTCTCTTAAAAGCGATTAATTCAAGAAACTAATTATGAAGTCGAGTGGAAGTTTTCTTGTAGGTTAATAATTAAATAATAATCTCCTGAATTCAATTTTTAAGATAAGCTTATTACTAAGACTCCGTCGTTCGTCTGTCTGCCACTGCTATATCTCACGAACCGTGGATATATAGTTGAAATTTTTACACATTCAAATATGTACTAAAAATAGAAGGAGGCTGTCATACGATAAACCTCATTGGAAACCTTCGTGTCCGAGTCTGACTCGCAGCTTGGCCGGTTTTTCTATTTCTAGTGCACAAATTACCTTGTAATTCTCATTTTTGTTCAATTTACCTTAATTATCACACTACTTTATTTTCTCATTATATTATTTTTGGCTTTTTTTTTCTATTGTACTACTGGCACACTACCTCCGGTTTTTCCATCCGAATGTTACACAAATCAAAAGTAGTCTGGAAGAGATCGCTTTTAGCGATAAGACCGCCTTTGCCCACCCTAGCATTAGAACCTGTATTGTTAATCTATTATTAATAATTATGTGTGAGCAATAAAGTGTATATCTATCTATTATGAGTAGTAGGTAGTTTCGCCCTCGCTTTTTTGGAAGAGTAAATAGAAACAGATATAATGGGTTTTTACGCGATGATACCCTCCATTTTCACTTCGAGTTCAATTTGTAATAAGAGAAAATAAAATCTAAAGATGACACGCCACTACGGTTTAGGGAAACGAAACTCTTATATTATTAAAATTCAATATCATTTATTACGTCTCGGTTACAAGCATTTCTAAATGTTGTACGTTACGCCAAATGTTCGTAAATCTACGATGGGAGACCTTGTACTGAGAAGAACTAGCAAGAAACTCAGCAAGAGCTGCTTTTTCTCTCGGTTTTATTTCAAACAGAGAAGTCAATACTCGTATCTTAAGTCAAGTAAAAGTAATTGCTTGAATTAAATCATAACATAAGCATTATTTATTATTGTCCAATAGAAGAAAATTTGAATGAAGCTAGAATATATGTATCTATTTGTGGATAGGTAAATGCCTGTTTATTTATCTTTGTATTTCAAGTTTCCGCTTAAGCTAAGCCAATAAAGCTCAAGATTGTTTAGCAAACAAAATTAATTTCGATGGAATATTTATCTCCGGGATTGGGCAAATCCCTGGGCTTATAAATACTGTTTATGAGAAGATAATTGGGTTTATTCTAGACATTTTAATTACACTGACAGTTTTTAATATTTTAAGCTGCCTAAAGAAAAATCTAACAATCGTATAGAAAGAAATGTTTCAAAACAAATATTTTTAATATAACCAATAGACGAATTTGATTGAAGGAAGGAAGAACTGTCATTAGATAATGATAATAGAAGTCTCACTTTAAAGAGTTACATGCTATTATCATTATTACAAATTCTACATTACAAATTCTTGTTTATTTGGTGATAATATTTGTTTACAATTATAAACAACAACCATATATCATCTCTAGAACGATACGCGAGGCTACTGAAATTTAAAAAGCATACGAATTTTAATAGGAGATGAACAGTGGTCGGAATTAGGTAGAGTTATTCATGTACTTACACTGATTTCATACAGCGAAAGAAGAATAAAAATCCCGAGATTAATTTTAAATAAAAAGTTATTTACTTTTACACAATTTAAACTACTGCACGCACGACGTTGCCAAACTTACATCAATGACATCGGATGTCCAAAGTTGCAAAATACCAATTTGTATTGTAAATTAATGTAAACTAATAAAATTTTTATGTTAATTATCTTTGTTTTATTTGTCTATCTCTGACGTTGTTATTATTGTTTAGTTGTAAGATTGTTGGCCACACGGGATTGTCCATTAGAAATCCTGGGAAGGTCCACGTTAATATTAACATTTCGATGCAAGTACATAAATAACTCTACCTAATTCCGACCTCTGGAGATGAAGGTTGCCATATACCACCGGCTTAGGCTCCAGAAATTTGTCAAATAAAACCTCAATCCAGATCACACATTGCAAAGCCAAAAAATACAGTTAGTCCATTC
Source organism: Diatraea saccharalis (assembly GCA_918026875.4). Classification (NCBI taxonomy): domain Eukaryota; kingdom Metazoa; phylum Arthropoda; class Insecta; order Lepidoptera; family Crambidae; genus Diatraea; species Diatraea saccharalis. The sequence goes on along the minus strand of OU893351.1, from coordinate 4,827,705 downwards.
TGTAAATATTAAATTAAAGGGAGCAATTCACTTTCCTTGTTGGAGTTTGTTCTTCTCAGATAAGACTTCCAAACTTGGAACTGGTCGTAGATTACGGTAGCCAGGGGTAAATTAATAAGTCAAATGTATTTTAAAATTAATTTAATTTAATAAATGTTACGTTGCCATAATATATGGCAACGTTACATTTCCCATATATTATGGCAACGTTATGGCCATATATTGTGGCAACGTTATGGCCATATATGGTGGCAACGTTTGAAGGTAGCTTAATTAAAAAGACAATCAACGCCTTAGTGTTATGTGTACACGGAACCCGTAAAGGGTCCTAAACGTCAATTAAACTAAATACAAAACGCGATGGAACCGTTTAAAATTAGTTTCATTTATATTTGCTTAAATTATAATATTTTCTCAAGTAGTTAATTACCTCTCGACTATAGAATAAGAAGAAGATGTCGTTTTATTTTTTTTTATTAAATCATCCTACTTTAGTGAAGGAAATATCTATGACTTCTGATAATGTTAGCGTAATTATGGTAAGTCAATAGTCCTTCAACTACAACCCTTCATGACACAATTCTTGTTACTATATCACATAAAAAATCAATTTATCTGTCACCATTGATTTGTGAGGAATACATTGCACTAATAATATTGGAATTCAGGTAGATAATACAACGGCAAAATGTATGTAATTGACATTCATAATCAGATGATTAAATAAATATTGCACTGCTTTTTGTCTTTGTCGTTTGTATGACACGTAATAGAGATGGGTAGCAATGGTTTAAATATCTTTAACATTTAATGAAGCAAGTTAAAGATTTAAATCATTTTGCCAAAGCAATTACGCCCTTAAAGATCCATGGTATCGATTATGTTATATGTGCTCCAAAATAATATAATCCCTGTTTGTTTGGCGTTAATTGATGTCCTTGTGGCAATAATGTCATCTCGATATCGGCTTACGTAAGCATCGTCTAAAATAATACCCTCTAATGGCTATATAATTGATGATTTTTTTGCAGATTAGCTAAATAGTTAGGTATGTTCATAAAAACATAGGCAAAAGTAAGTATATGTTTTTTTACTCTGTTATTAATGTAATGAATAGCTAAATTATAATTTGTTAATGGAAAATGCTTAAATAATCCACTTTGTCCCTGGAACTCTGAGATGGGATTGTTTATTTGTTTTGTTTAAAGGGGAAGTAGTACAACCGGATTGGCATCATCGTGCTAAAAATACAAAATTTAAATAAGCAGTAATTAAAAATATTTCTAAGTGTATGAAAAAAACTCCTAAGAAGTGAAATAGAATTTTCTCGATAGAAAATAATAATAAAGTTACCATTAAAATTCACCAATCAAAGTCAAAGTCAAAATAATCTTTATTCAAATAGACTTCTTAAAAGTACTTTTGAATCGTCCAACATTTTTTCCCTACCACTCGTTCAGGACGTCTTTTGGCTGATAAGAAGAACGAGCAAGAAACTCACCAGCTCTAATATGAGTAATGACATTTACAAAAACCATGTCATTACCAGATCAATACATTATATACAGAGATAAAAAAAAAATATGGTCTTATAATAATAACATAATCATTTAATAATAATGGAAACAAGATAATGAGTTTAGAAGTAATCACCTATCCAGTTGCTGGATCATCTCAAGTCCAAGCGTTCTTATCTGTTACATAATCGGATACCTTATAATAAGCTTTTTTAATAAGTATTTTTTTAATAGTAGATTTAAACTGCATGATATCTAATTGTTGTATTTTGCTTGGGACCTTATTGTAGAAGCGCACACAAAGACCCTTGAAAGAGTTATTAACTTTTTGCAGTCTAGTGACAGGCACCGTTAATTTATTTTTATTTCTTGTATTAAAATTGTGTACATCACTTTTTATAGAAAACAAACTAATATTTTTACGAACGTACATTAAGTTCTCGTATATGTATTGAGAAGCAACAGTCATAATGTCTATTTCCTTAAATTTCTCCCTTAAAGAGTCCCTAATCCTAAGATTATAAATTGATCGAATTGCTCTTTTCTGAAGCACAAAAATTGTTTGTATGTCGGCAGCATTTCCCCACAATAGGATACCGTACGACATAACACTATGAAAGTAACTGAAGTATACTAATCTGGCAGTATCTATGTCAGTTAACCTACGTATCTTCATTACGGCATATGCTGACAGATCTCGACAATACTCGACAATCTATCAATATGTGGGCCCCACTGTAGTTTAGAATCTAATGTTATTCCTAAAAATACTGTGGTATCCACAAGGCCCATGTTCTTATCTTTTACATTAACATTTATATCTACTTTTTTAACATTAGGTAGTACAAATTTTAAGCATTTTGTTTTTCCTTCATTAAGGAGAAGATTATTTACATTAAACCAATGCACTACTTTAGCGATAGAATTGTTCACATCGTCATTTAGAGGTAACCCTCTTTTAATTTTAAACAAGAGTGAAGTGTCATCCGCAAACAAAACTATTTCGTGATCATCCCTTACGAAATAAGGCAAGTCATTTATGTAAATCAAAAACAAGAAAGGACCAAGTATTGAGCCCTGCGGAACGCCCATCTTAATTTTCGATCCAGGGGATCTTTTGCCATTGATATCAACCCTCTGTACTCTGTCAGTCAAGTATGAGACAATAAAATCCAATGAGTTATCTCTAAATCCATAAAAATGCAGTTTCCTAATCAATGTTTCATGAAAAACACAATCAAATGCCTTAGATAGGTCACAGAAAACACCTAACGCATCATGTGAATCCTCCCAGGCATTAAAAATTTCTTGTATTAACTCGACACCGGCTTCGGTTGTCGAGCGACCCCTTGTAAAACCAAATTGTTGTCGATTCATAAGCTTATTCTTGTAAAAGTACGTTTGTATTTGATCCAGCATGATTTTTTCAAAAATCTTACTAAACGTAGGTAGCACGGATATAGGTCTAAAGTTAGTAGGGTCAGATGTGCTACCCGATTTATGTAAAGGAATAATTTTACTATATTTCATGAGCTCAGGAAAAATACCACAATCAGTACATTCATTAAATATATAAGCTAAGATTGGAGCTATTGTCTCAATTACCGATTTAGAAACTTCAATGGAATTACCCCATAAATCAGCAGTTTTCGTTTTCTTTAGCTGATTAAAAGATTTTATTATATCTTTAAAATCAACGTGTTGAAACTTAAATTGGCTATTAGAATTATTTAAACTTGCCTTTAAAATAGATTCAGCAACAGTGGAAGAGGAATTCAAAGATTGTGTAATTAAGACTGGAATTTCAGTAAATAAATTTTCAAATACTGTAGCAACTTCAAGATCTGATGTTACTTTTTTATTATCAATGTTTAAATTAAAATTTATATTCCGGGATTTTTCTCTTCCAGTTTCACTATTTATGATATTCCACGTCATTTTAACTTTGTCTTTACTATTTTCAATTTTTGCATTTAAATAATTACATTTGGCTAAACGACACACTTTTTTAAATAACTTAGAGTAATTTCGTACATATTCTTTGAAGTCCTCACTTGTGTTATAATTACGTTCATCATATAGTTCATAGAGCCTTTTTCTGCTTTTGTAGATTCCTGGTGTAGCCCACACACTAAAAGTTATAGGATTACTAATACTTATTTTTTTTGGGACAAAAATCTTATTGAATTCTGTACAATAAACATCAAAGAAATCTTTGTACAAATCATTGGGATTACTATTATGTTTCAAATGATACAATTTACTATCTAATTGATTTTTAAAACGTTCCAAGCGACTCATACTTTTTGACACAACTGTAATGTCTCTCCTAGCCACAAACGTACATTTATGCGGAAAGCTAACTAGTTGTCCAAAATGATCTGACGGTAGTTGTTTAATTATCTGTCTTGAAAGTGGTACTAGATCTGTAAAAATGTTGTCAATACATGTGGACGAAGTAGCAGTTACTCTAGTAGGCTCCTTAAACATGTGCGCAAGATTATAGGACATAAATAGATTTACAAGTCTTGTACATGAATTGGAGTTTCCTAATAAATCAACGTTAAAATCACCCCCAATCACTAATCGTTTGCCTTTGCTATATACCTTTTTTAATGCTTCATCCATAACAGTTTCAAAAAGATCATAATGAGAAACTAAACTTGAAGGAGGTCTATATACGCTCAGTACAATCAGCTGGTCCAGCTCTATACAGGCAATCTCTATTATTTCCTCAACCGATAGGCTCACTATATCTCTACGTTCTTTAAATTTTAACTTTTTATTTAATAAAATTAGTGCGCCACCTCGCATTGCGTTTTTCCTAATGAACGCGCTACCAACCAGGTGATTATTGAAGTTAAAAATGCAATTATAACTTGTTAACCAATGTTCCGTAATACAGAAAAAATCAACATTGTTACAGTTCATGAATAATTCCACTTCTAACTCTTTACTCAACATTCCTTGAACATTTTGGTGCACTAGGTTGATGACTGAAAAACTCTTGGTTCCATTATTACTTTGACTATTCAATAGCAAGCAAGAGGAATCCTCTGTTGTCTTAGTATCTAATTTAAAGACGAATTTGTCGCAATGTCAGTAGGATTATTACTGACAGTCATGTCAATAGAAGAGTGCTCAATAGGAGCACTCTGGTTAGCCAAATTTTTGGCTGTTATAGAAAAAAAATATGATAGCGAAATAGCTATTTGTCTCTTATAATAATTGGAAAGATAATATTTATCTTTAGTCAAATAAAGTTTTCTAACATACTTGTTAGTGTCAATGACATGAAACTTTGCAGTATTGCATATAGTGTGCAATGTCATATTCAATTTGTATCGCAAATTATTTTCTTCATTGGACAAATTATTGCAATACGGCAACGTAAAAATCACGACTTTCCCAACACTTAATGAATTTAATTCGTTTATATATTTCAATAATTTATGTTTGTTCAAAGTACCTCTATTGCCAATAAAAAACAATAGAGTGGTATTTTCGCTGTAGTTTTGTTTAATTGCTTTTTCCAAAATATCACTAAAAGAGGAATTAGGCATACAGAAGTTTAATGTTGAATGGCCCTTATTGAATAGCAAACGGCCCATGTTTCTGCCAATTTCATCACTGAACATTAAAATATTATTTTTATAATTTTGTGAATTTATTCTGTGACGCTGGGAAAATTGTGATGGGGAGCAGTCATCAGTAACAGATGACTGAACAGGTACCTGAGTAAACAGTTGTGACTGGTGGGCAGATGACTGACAGGGTTTCTGTGTAACTGTATTTATAAATTGTTTCTGATATTGAATATTATTATTTTTATTGTTACTAAAGCTGTTATTTGTTTTGTTAATTAATTGTTTATTATTTAACAGTGCATGGTAACGGTCAGCATTGTAATTGCATAGGTTAACCAACTCTGTGGCAGACCTAATATGCTCATCAATCTGAGACTGTGCAACTAAATATTTATTTTGTATTAATTCTATTGATTCATGTAATTTTTTTATTTCAAATTGAAATTTTTTTGTATCTCGGTCATACATCTGCCGACTTTCACATAATTTATCACTATATATTTCCAAAGAATCCATTAGACTACTGCGTTGTTTCCTCAAGGCAATATTTTTATAAAAACAATTATTCCTCTTTATCAATCTCTCAGTTTTCTGGATAACTTTTCCAATTTTAATATATTTCTTAAGTTTCCTAGTACTTAAATTAAAATTGATCTGACTCTTAGAGCGTATATCACAGGCTGTTAGTTGATGCCTCATCGACTGACCTCCAGGTGATGCTACCAGTTCTTCAAAAAGACTTTGGGTGTATTCTGCTTCATGTTCTTTTTGTTGTTCGAGCAGTAGTTCTATTTTATTATTGGCCAAGTTGAGCTCCTGTTCCAGTTCTGTGATGCGGTTGAGTACCCTCTCATGAGTATTTAATTCTTCTTTGAGAGTACTGAGTGCATCCTTAAAATGGTCCCTTTGATGCATTACTTCTATATGCTCAGTATGCAGTTCACCAAGCTCACTCTTCAGTTGTGAGTTCCGACCAATAATACGTTTGATTTCTTCTTCACTTTCATCTCGTTCCTGTAGTAACTGGTTACATGTGTCCTTTGAATCCTTTAGCTCCTGTAGTGCTTGCCTTAACTGCATTTCTGTATTTTGTGCAGCAGCCTTACGGGTCAACATATTGAATCAAATTTCCTAAAAAAATAGAAACAAAGCAGAATCAATGTGAGAATTGGAAAGTTAATAAGTTTCAAAATATACTATTTTATCCTATTTAAGCACCTAAATAATCAGTAAAGATGAAATATTGATTTTAAATATAATAATATTCAATAGGTGGGTAGATGAATAAAAAAATATCCTAATTATTTTTGTTCAATAAGAGTTTATAAGAAAAGGTATCACTTTATAACCAATCACCAATTATAATGATAATAATAACTCATCAATAATCTTAAATAATTTATTATAATGTGCACCCCCTCCCATACAATTACTTTTTCATTTTTAATTTAAGCTACATTTATTTCTACAATATTAACATCTACAGCAGTGTCTTGTCCATACACTAGAGTCAAAGAGATGTAACATAATATAATCTTAGTTCTTTTATTAATCTGAATCATAAACAATAAGTGATTTCTTTATCAATTAATTTTTATTAAAAGTTAATGCAATAATAATATACCTAATGGACGTTAAGCTTTATATATGAAACAATTAATGCAGAAAATAAGTTTCTCAGCTGTGTTAATGTTATTGTTTATTTGTACAAGAGTAATGTTTGTAAAGAGTAGCAATAATGAATGTCTGTGGCAGCTCGATCACCATCAACTTTACTTCCACTTTATGTCAAGTAAAGAGAGGTTAACAGTACCAAATTGTTATGTTTTGTGACGTTACTCACTATTTGTGAGTTTTGATAAGAGTAATGATTTGAAAATTAAGGTATCGAGAAACCAAAATGCCACACATAAAACTCATACAAGGAAATATAATGAAGTATCAGCAGTATATTTTTTTACTAAATTATGGAACAAAAGTACTTCCCCGGTTTGTGATGCAGCAGTCCACAATTATATCTTTTCTTGATAGATTTTTGTTTGTCTTTCGTCTTTATCTTCTCCGACAGATAGACGTTACATATTAGTCTGGCACGATTATTTGAATGTAAGCGATTATATTTACATGGTAAGATCAATTATCAACACTTAAGGCTTTGTTTTCACTTTCACAAAACTAATATTAATAAATATCGCGATATATTTAATTTAAATAAAATTTTAAATAAAATTAAATCAGCTGTAACGATTTGACAACCGATTTTATAGGTAAGGTCAAAGAAAATGTTATGCGTAGAGATTTCAAAATGATTAAAAAGACGAACGAGGTCTCTACGTCAAAAAAGAAATTAGAAATCTAGATATTTCAATCTCTTATTGGCTCACAGATGATCTTCCATTCAAAAATCCGTTCGAGAAGGTTCTGACAGTAAGGAAGAATGTCTTTAAGTATGGTTTATTTTTATAATAAATAAATAGATTGTTCTTTTTTCTTTATTTTTTTTTGTTTCAGTGAAAAAATATATGTAGTACTATTTCCTGAATATCCCTAGCACTTTTTGTGATGTCATCTAGCATTTACCTTACGTATCGAGTGTGAAACACTGACCAAAAATTATTAATGCTTCGGAAGTTACGTTAAATCAATAAAATATTAATTCCCCCCCTCTTCCATGCCGACCCCTAAATACGAGCACCCTAGGCAGTTGGGCAACTGCCTAGGGTTGCCTATTGTGACGTAGCTTCCCGTAGGTGAAATCATTTTTAAAATTGGTCCAGTTTTCTTTTCAGGAACAAATGCTATTCTATCATTTTACTTCTATTATTATATATCGTTATTTGATTTCATACATATTTTACGTTTTATGTATGTATGTAGATATGTTAAAGTATGAAATCATGTTCTTTCGCTATGTAAGACACCATACTACCCATCTATTTTAGTAATAGTCCAGTCTAACCTGCGTTTGCCTGGTAGAAATTGCTCTATAGAAATAAAGCCGCTGATAGTACAACTAAACGGTCAATTGTCATGTTCTATAATTATAGTGTACAATATAAAATTCGATCATTCAGTTAGTTCAACCAAAAACCAAACAACGACATCTTTCCTCTTCACAATTTTAATAAATAGCTTTCCGCCAGCGGCTTCGCCCGCGAGGTGTTGTATTATACACAAAAACCTTCCTTTTCAATCACCCTATCGATGAAAAAAAACCGCATCAAAATACGTTGCGTAGTTTTAAAGATTTAAGCATACATATAGGGACAGAGAAAGCGACTCTGTTTTATACTTTGTAGTGGAGAATAGCAATCCTGCCCTGGAGGTTATATCACATCGTCTGTCCGTCCAAAACTATCTGTAGGTAATGCGTTCGATTGACTCCTGTTACGAAGCCGTATAGTCTTACTATCGAATTACCCCCGAACTTGGTGGTCCATATGTCAATTAATGTCAAACGTTCAGTTAATAAAATATATTTAGAGCTTGTTTTTTGTTATTATATTAGTCTACAAGTTAAAGGGCGTCCTAGATGAAACATCACTTTTACAAATAGATTGTGTACAAAGAATATTAAGTTGAAATGAAATGAAATAAAAATAAAATGAAATGAAAATACCTTTATTCAAGTAGGCTATTACAAGCACTTTTGAATCGTTCAAAAAACTTTTTTCCCTTACCACTTGTTCAGGACGTCTTTTAGCTGACAAGAAGAACAAGCGAAAGAAACTTACCAGCTTTTTATCACATTTACATAAATCATGTCATTACCAAAATAATATGTATTATCACAATAATAAATACAACTTTCAAAGTCTGTAGGATATAGGTTGAACATATAATTAGTCTTTATAGAACAAAGCGAAGGCTTTTAATTCCATGCATTGCGGTCCTTAAAATAATCATCAACTTTATAATAGCCTTTACTCATAAGTATATTCTTTACATGAATTTTATTTATGTAAAACATAGTTTAACAGTTCTAATGAATATGCAAAATATGAGTAATAATTAAGTTGCTTAAAGTAACAAGTTTTAGCGATTATTTCACCCCCTAAACTATGCACCTTTCAATTCACCTGGTAGATACTTTTGCTTACTAAGATCGCCTGTCAATTTTTTTCCATAATTATCAATATTGTATTAAATTTTGAAGCTTACAGAAGTAAGTTTTTTTATCTTATTTATTTTACATTTAAAAAAATAAAAAGGCTAATGGCGTGCAGGGCTGATGCCTGCCAGGTCATTGTTGTTGGCCTTGGTGTACTATGACTCATCACTCCACAAATGTCTAGCCTTACAGGAAGACCGTTAGTCGGAGGGTTCACTAGCTCTTGGACTATAACTTGGTAACCGTGAACTAATTGTTTACTTTTAAAATCTATAGCAACCACTTTGGATTTGACATTTGAAAGGTATTTACGAACTTCACACTACAACTATTTAACGTGGGCAGTAATTGCGAACGCGACGTTTTTTGAAAGAAAACGAATAAACGCTAATGTTTATTTGACGTTAATTGGAATAGGGATGATGACTGGGTAAAATAAATGCAATTCTATTTAGTCCGTCAGTCAGATAATAGAAAAATATTAGATACGCATTTTATTTTACTTCAATTTAACAAGAAATAGCTTAGATGACAGGCATTAAAGTTGAGGAGTGGGGGCTCGCTACGTCACAGTTGAGTAGAAAACGTACTCTAACGTGACGTCATGCGAAATTTCAACTCAATGTAACGCCGTAATTTTATGATTACGAAAAAAAAAACGTGTTTAATATTTTTTAACACTCTACCTGACGGACAAACAAACAGAAATTAGTCATCATCCCTATTGTCTAAGCAAAGTGATAGTTACAAACATTTTTGAAAGCTATCGGGAAAAGTCAAACGAAATGAATTGTCTATGACATTTATATCATTCAAATCACAGAACACAGAAACCTCTTTTCCGTGTTCTGAGTGCTTAGTGTAAGTTTTTTTGACGTTTACGTTCACTGTCGATCGTGAGCGCGTTAAGATTTTAGTATGGAATCCGGCACAGCGCCCCTAGCGGTAACTATCAAGAACTACAAATCTCCATACAAATTCTTAACGTGCTCACTAGTGAACGCGTTAGCGTAAAACTTACACTTACCACTCTGTGATTCAAATCATCATACGTTATAAAAGTGATCGTGACTTTAAAAGTTACACAATTCCATTAATTACTAACACAACCGATATACATTTGAAAAGGACTGAGATAGATTTACAAACAAGACAATTAAGCCACTGGACTAGATTACTTCTGTCATTTATTTATTTATATATTGCGGCTTTAGCACAGGCAGAAAGTGGCAAATAAATCTTGTGAATGTGAAAAAGATTAATGAACTTTGTAAAATCGTACAGCCGACATAGAATTAATGAAAATTATACGGCCTACAGCTGTACCTCGGCGACAGATATTTGGAACAGTGAAAAATACTCGTGGCATGATGATTTGGTGTAACCTAAGAAGTTTATAGCGTCGGTGTACTAAACTATTGTTCAAACTTTTTGTTAAATAATTTTTTTTTTTTTAATTAGTGTATATGAACTATTTCAAAAAGGCTTATGGATGTATATAGCAATTCTAAAGTATAAATAGCAATAACTGAAAAATAAAATTCATAATTCTATTTCAATTGCTTGTATTTAATTCAAGAAATTATTGAAATAGAATGTTTCTATCTTCAAAACCACTAAACTGATTTCGATAAAACTTATGCTGTTGCCTAAGTTGAAAGCTAATTAATTAAGCCAAAAATAGGCATAATCTATCTAATGTCTTTTTTTGCGAGAAGTGCGAGGAGAAAGCAGATATTACACTTACAAATTTTGCACACGTGTTTATAATACCATACCAAGATCATATTTTGTCATGCAAACGAAATTAATATATAATACATACATACAGGTTGTTTACAAATTAAAAATCCCCTTTTCCTACTTCAAGTAGGTAGATTGTTTAAAATTTAAACAATAACATCCATAAAGTTCTATTCTAAGAGTCATTCATAATCATTTATATTAAGTCATCTGATTTGATTAATTATTTTACCAATTGAAAGGTTATTTTACGAATGGATATAGGACTAATAATATATATTAACTTTTGCCTTTCAATAATAAAAAAATAAATTTTGGTCACCCATCCTATGACCAGCCATCGCGGAAAGTTGCTTAACTATCGAATCGCAGTTCCAGCGCGGTAACCACTGCGCTATTGATTGTCGATATAATTATTATTAAGCTATTTAGCTAATCATCAAGTTAAAATATTGTTTATAGGTAGGTAACACACTCAGGAAATATTAAACTGTGTTTTATAATATTTGAATGCCCAAGGAAACATGTTTAGAACTAGCGAACTAGGCGAGAATTTTATTATTTTCCCGCTTTTTAACAAACAAACACAGACTATAATGGAGCAGGCAGTGTGACCAAAACAGGAAAAGTTTTTCTTTTAAAAATAACGATCTCTTTGTTTGTGCAGAACAGCCCCCTAATTGTCTAATTTTAAATCTATTGCAATCGCTTTCAGTTTGAAAGGTGTTGCACAACCATTGCTTGTTTCTGAAGACAGTTGAAAAAAAAGTATTTGTATTATGCAGCAATGGTTGTGCAACACCTTTCAAACTGAAAGCGATTGCAATAGATTTAAAATTAGACAATTAGGGGGCAGGTTTACTTCGGCCAACGCAGAATGTACAGTCCATTCAGTTTTTACTGGTATAGTCAATTAGAACATGGGCACTTATCATTACTCTTGCAAGTAAACGTTAATCAACCCACAATCTTTAACACATCAGAATCGAACTCAAGACCTCAATGACAAAGGTATCACCAATACCTTGAAAACAGAGTACTGTAGTATGTATGTGTGTATCTTTATTGATTAATTATTCTAAATCCTTTCCTCTTCCTTAAGTCCCTCCACGCTGAGGATCGTCGGAGGCTTTGCAGCAGACTCTTCTAATTACTGCGGTCTTCTGTTTGATGGAGAGCTTGGAGTATACTGTGGAGATTCCACAAACTCGCACCAAGCGATTAGCCTCTACATTCATCGTTCGAACTGCGAAGCTGTGGAATTTGCTACCGGACTCGCTGTTTCCGGGCAAATACAATCTGGGACTCTTCAAGTCAAGAGTGAATCGGTTCCTTCTAGGCAAGCACGCTCCGTCTTAGACCACTGCATTGCTTATCATCAGGTGATCTGTGGTCAAGTGCTTGCCTATCTTGAATAAAAAAAAAGTATCGGCATTTGTAATTCTTCAGACACCTGCGGGGCTATTCGTTATCTCAACTGACAATCTAAAGCAGTAATCACCGCAAAAAGTGGACAACTGCAATATGCCAAAATCACCGTATATTCTATCCATGGTTCGCCATTTTGAAATGTCAATATCGGCAATCTCCACTAAACTCCATTGTGACACTTTATCTTGTATTGATAAACTGTTATTTCGTATTCCGTAAACATTAGTGGCCATGACGGTGAACTTAATTGAGTGATTTTATCTAACTGACAACTGGCTAGGGGTTAGCGATTTATTATAATGAGTTACAGAATACCAAAATCGCGTTGACATTTTGGTTGTCTTCTAAAGTTGCCAGAGATACAGAAAAAGAGGGCAGATCAGACCATCGTCGTGGTTTGCGTCCACTTTGTCGTTTGACATCTATTATGCCGGTTATTATAAGCTTTTTCAAGTTGTCTGTACCTCGGCAAACTACATGACCAAAGTATTGTACTATTCTGTGGAGGCATGCTGTAGAGTTAGCTCGGTGTCGTAGTGGATAAGCGCCACGGCCCGCGATCGTAGTCGTTAAGCAACTTTTGCAAGGGTCGGCCACGGGATGGGTAACCAAAAAATTATTATCTCGAGCTACTCCGTGCTTCGGAAGGCACGTTCAGCCGTTGGTCCCGGCTGCATTTGCAGTCGTTAATACCCTCCAATCCGTATTGGGCCAGCGTGGAGGGTCATGGCCCATCCTCCTAAACCATCCATAAGGAAGGCCTGAGCCCCTGCAGTGGGGACGTAAAAGGGCTGGTGATGATGCTGTAGAGAGGCGTTACTGTGAATCTAAGCTTGAACTCCTTTAGATATACATTCTTCACCAGCTCCACATCTCGAAGGGACGACTCTTTGTCCTTTAGTTATCCCGTCCCACTCTACTGATTTTGTGGCCAAGTAATTTTATTCAATTATGGAACCCATTGCCTGTTGATATTAGTGGCGCGCAGTGTCGGGACTCTATTATAAAACAAGTAAATGGCTATTTGGTCAAGATGCGCATTATCTCTTCTTCAATCTGTTCCTTTTCTAGTAGTTAATTTATTTATTTAATACACTAATTCTGAGTATTTTTACTTAGTTGGTATGGTTTCCATCACACAAAGTTTGCCTGATAAATAAATAGGTACCTTAGCAATAAGGCCGCCTTTTGAATACATATTTCTATAGGGATACCAGATTGACTGTTAATTAAAATTAATTTAGTTAATAAATACATCAAAACAGATTTTGTTCATAGGTATGCTTTCTTTTGTTAATGGGAAATTAAATTGTTAAGTATAAGATTTTTCTTTTGCACAATATGAGAAAGTTTCTGAGGGATAATTTTGCCTTAAATTTTGAACAAACTGCGGGAAAACCTGTTTAGTTTGGTTTTTAAAATTCAATATTTATGCGGTATCCTAAGTGTACAATTTATGTTTAATAAAATACCAACTTACTGTACTCACAAATTAATTCAATTTCAATACATCAAAACAAATGGATTCAGCGTAAAGCCCTATCGATTTTACTGGCGGGCAATGCAAATAAAACTCCAAAAGCTATATGATTTGACAAAACTTTTATATTAAATCACTTTCGGACGCGTCTGGAGATGTCGAAATAAATTTTTGTGTTGAATTATAATAAGACATTCCATTTGAACGTGTTTCGGTACGATTTTGAATTTTCATTCACCCCTCTGTATACTTTTTCTTCTACTCTTTGGATAAGTTTCATACCAGGAAAACAAAATGGTGGATACACTTTTTAAATATGATATAATGTTGGTTATTTATTTTTATATAATACGGGTGTAACGAAAATAAATATTTTTTAAACAACATCACATACATTGCTCAGACTCCAAGACGATTAGCTAAAGCCCCCGTATTATGGAGTATCTGAGGCAACGAAGGTACCAGAAAACCCAGACCCGAGATAATATAGAAAAAATCATTATCTACATCGACCCGATCGGAAATCAAACCCGGGACCTCAGAAGTCGCGATACCTTGAAACCGGCGTGCGAACCACTCGGCTACGAAGGTCGTCGCTCATTTGTGATTCTTTATTACGTCGTTTTGAAATCGAAACCTTTTTGAAGAAACTAATAATTGGTGATGAAAAGTGGATCACGTACGAACGTGTGAATAAGGTCATGGTCAAAGGTCGGTCAGGCTTCACATCCTGGTTAATTTACGACAAAGTGATGCTATGTGAGTATTGTAACTAAAAATAATAAATTCGTTTAAGCAAAGGGATCTTAGTCCATACGGCCTAGTTTTTCATACCAGTCTTCAGTTTTTCACTGAAATGTTGAAGCGCTAATGCTTCGTTGAAGTTTTTGGTCAGCCGAAAGATGGAATGTCCATAGGAAAGAGGAAACCCATACGCATTCATGCGCTAACTACACGCAAACCATGTTAGGCAAACCAACTTTATTATTTATTAATCAAAACTCACTATACACAATAATTTTGCAATTAGATAAACGGACACCATATTTCTCCATCGTTTCCCGCCAAAATCTTCATAATTAATAAAAACAATTAAACTTTCTTATTGCTATTGCTTTGACTTTGAGTTAGACAGCCGGGCCTCTGCATGTGTAGATATGTGTACTTTTTGAACATCCACAGGAAAAAAAACGAATAATCTGCGAATTTTTCAGTAAAAGACCTCTGCTTAGCACGTCCTTTTACTGTTTTTCAACGAAATTAATGGTTTTTTCATTTTGTTTTTATTTAAAAATGTGAAGTTGACGTACTATCTCGTATCACAACCTCATGTTTCAAAAGCTTTTTTATGATGCATTTTTCATTTCTATTTATCTGTGCAAATGTTTTTTTTACTTACATATTTTTTCCAACACGTTTTCGTTGGAAGCGACTTTATTTTGTATTCATTAAAGTTCATAATACAGATTATATTTAATTTACTCATACATTACATTATTATTTTCCCAGTTTTAGGAAACTGTGAGAGGATAAAATTTAAATATTTTGCTGTAATAAGCGGTAGTCTCTCGCTAGCCTTCCGATTATCTTAACACAAAAAATCATATAATTATAACACTTTGTAGCAAATTGCAAGAAAAAAAAACAAGCACACTTTTTTATAGTACTGTGAACGTATGACATCGACAAATTGCAGTGGCAGTCTAACCTCATCGCAGGCCCGGGGCGGCAATAGGTCCGGATTAACAACTTTTCCAATTGAATTTGGCGGTAGGCTGCAGCCCATTTGGAGGCCCCCAAGGACCGTAAGCCCGGGGCGGAACGGCTCTTCCCCCCTCGCGATTCGCCATTGATGCATTGCGTGACATGCGGCCAGTGCGTGAGCTCTAAGCCAGTGTCTAAGGCCTTTATTGTTACAGAACAACAAAACTGAAGTTAAATCTAAAGTCGTGTAAATACGGGGTCAGTAATCGGCGTCTGTGCTGCCTATAACTGACCGCACTCCGTCATGAGTCGTGGGATCTTTACAGTTCAATTTAAACTTACAACTCAGCATTAACTTGCCTCCATTTTGGAGTCAGTAAATAAAGCAATGTAAACGCGGCTTTAGTGATTTGGCATAATGCATCTCATTCAATGGCGTTTAATTTTAGGTCGTGTGGCGCCAACACTGTCTGGTGATGTTGCTGCAACATGTTGCGAGTGTGGCGCTGGGTTATGGTGATGTTGAACGCTGTTGCCGCTTTGTCGCCAGTGGTTAAAATCGGTGAGTATGTCAGAGGATGTAAACCTTTTTAGGTGGAGGAATTTATATATCACAGTTTTTACAGAGCCTCTAAACAATTTATTTTCAATATTATTTATTGAATATATATTATAACCAGTGGTCGGAATTAGGTAGAGTTATTCATGTACTTACACTGATTTCATACAGCGAAAGAATAAAGTGGATATGCCTCAAATCCCGAGATTAATTTAAAAGAGCAGAAAAATCTCGTGATTTTTTAAATAAAAAGTTATTTACATTTACACAATTTAAACTACTGCACGCACAAAGTTGCCAAACTTACATCAATGAAAGAAAGAAATAAAGAAAGAAGAAATAAACAAAACCCGGGAAGGTCCACATTAATATCAACATTTCGATGCAAGTACATAAATAACTCTACCTAATTCCGACCTCTGATTATAACTGAGATATTACACTCGTATCTATAGTAGAGTAGAAATTATGACTTTGAGTTTAAGTAATCCAAAAGACGAGAATTAAAATGAAGTAAGGAGTGTTAATAGTTATAAAGCTACTTTAATTAGCTATTAACAGTTCTTTCTTCATTCAAATTCTCATTTATTGGTTAAAGTATTTGCAACAAATTTCACATATTGTTGTAGCTTGACGTGCAGCCGTGCCTTAACCACCCAGACGCGAGAGAATATAAAAGTTACTTTTCACATTATCTTAATGTTTTCCCAAAGGTGGATTTAGTGTGCAAATAAATGTCACCGCAATTTTTTTACTCAACCCTTTTGGGATAAGTGGGATAAATTATGCGTTCGCTTTTGCAGGTGCTATTTTCACTGAGGACGCGCGGGGGGGCAGCGCCGAGTTGGCCTTCAAATACGCAGTATACAGAATTAATAAGGAGATAAACCTACTACCTAATACTACACTTGTATACGATATACAATATACATCTGCTCAAGACTCCTTCAGGACTTATAAAAAAGGTAACTATTAAATTCTTAATGGTCTGGAAACGTGTAAAGGTGTCGTCACACTGCGAACGGAGCTGCGATAATATATTCTTCTTTTCAACTAAACGCCGTCTTCAAGCGAGATTAAAAACGTTGGGCGATTCAAAATGCTTACAACAATCTACGGTATATTCATATACTATGTGAATAGAAAAGATTTTCACACAAAGATATATTTTTAATAGGCATGAAGCAATAAATTAACAAAGTAAAAAACACATTTAAGCATGTTACTGACAAAGTTATATATTGTAGAAATAATGTTGAGAAATCGGTCAGCAATAAGCCATTAAAGGATTCTAAATTCACAACGACCATTTCTTTTTTACATAATTTTCTTTAGTGGCGTAAGGTCAATTTTTAATGGTTTTTTTACTATATGATTCATTGCCATTTCGAGCATTTAAATATTGGAAATGTATAGTTTCCGCTAATCGAATTGACCTCGTTAATTCGCTTCGAACTCGCTTTCATATCTCTTATGTGATATGCAAAGACTTTATATCGGATTCTTAAGCTGTGAAAGTGACTTATTCTTTATTCAAGTAAGCTTATTGAAAACACTTTGAATTCACAACATTTTTATCTAACATCCATTCGCCATGTACTTTACTGACAAGAAAAACACTTACGTAATTTCAGTTCAAATCATTAAGTTCATGTTTAAATAGATTATTTGATACTAGCTTTTTGCCCGCGTGCTAGTGTATTATATATATCAAGCTTATTTTTAAATCACTCTGTATATTTAAGAAAACCTCATTAGATTCCGTGGTGAATTTTAAAAGATCTGAACGTACAAGACAGTGGGGAAATGACTTTATTTAATACTATGTATAGATTTTTAAGTATCGTATTTTTTGCTCCGATGTTACTAGATTGAAAATTTCCATCATTGCCAGTTATTAATGTCACCACTGCCAGGGACAGGGCTCTCTATGGATGGAATCGAATCGAAAGATGGAGATTGGTTCATCACTCAACACGTGGGTCTAGAGCGAATTTGTAAGTGTTAACGAATACAGGTGCGGCCGGGACTAACGGCTTAACGTGCTTTCCGAAGCACGGAGGAGGTCGAGATAAAAAATGTTTGGTCACACATCCTATGACCGACCCTTGCAAAAGTTGCTTGACGCGGTAACCGCTGCACCATTAAGTGTTAATTCATTAATTTTCTAAAAATATAACCGTATCTATAAGCTACTTGCGCTTAAACCCGTTCATAACTCGTTTTATTAAACACAACAGCCGGCTTTATCGTAAAATCCTGCCACTTCAAAATAAACCAAAGCACAATGACTGCTAAGTCTCTAATTCACTGTTAAATATTCATCTACAACGATTATTATACAGCTCAACTTTGTAACAATATACAATTAAAATCCACAAAAACGGTGTGTCATTACAAGTTTCTAGGGTCTCGCAATAACCGAGCCTGCCCAAGGGCCCTCAAAATATGCCACTTCCGGCCGCCATATTGCACTGAGGTTAGGGTTGCCAAATATTGGACTAGTCTCAGGGAAGTCCTAACAAATCCATTCAGTTACCAAGTACAATATCAAGGACTTTACTGTATTAATATTATTTTTTTATAAAGATTTTCATTCAAATAAAAGGCATTTGATATTATATTAAAATATTTGAAATATAAACCTATTAACAAACAATTTAGAAAATGTTTAAACCACAGGTTCAGGTGTAATTATCACTGTAAAATAAATTAAGGTTATAATAAGTATGACTATTACTATAAGTTCCATATCATCCAATTGCTAGTTAAGGAATTAATTATATTATTGAAAAACTGTCTACTTCAAAACCACTGACAGAACTGTGTTGTTACCGATATGTGGTCACCCTAGTCGATGTGGCCATATTGCGTATCCGCCTCAAGTGACTTCCTGTCCGCTCGACTTTATTTTTTATTGCACTTCACTGGCGTAATATTTTTTTAATTTTTATCGTATGCAATCATTTTCCATAAGATCATTTGTAATTACCGTTCAATACTTTTACTATTAAAAATATATGTGTGTAAATTCAAACTATCAAATTCAACAGCATAATTGAGGGAATTAGATTAGATTATTTATATGTTGAGGAAATCATTGTCGCAGTGGTTATTACACTCGGTCTGCGATACGGTTGTTAAGAAAGTTTCACAGTGGCCGGTCATAGGATGGGTGGCCAACAATGTATTTTTTCCAACTCCTACGTGCTTCGAAAGTTAAGCCGTTGGTCCTAGCTGCATCTGCAGTCGGTATTACCCTCCAATCCGCATTGGGCCAGCGTGACGGGTTATTGCCCACCCTCCTTAATCATCCATAAAAGGGCTGGTAAAAGTGCTGGTGATGATGATGATGATGATGTTTCTATCTTATCTTTCAGCTTGTGCGCAGATAAAGTCAGGTGCTGTGGCGTTATTCAGTAGTGCTGGTCCGTTACTCGGCGCCACGTTGGGCGCCATGTGTCGTACCTTACATACGCCACATTTTATAGTGGCGCCACACTATTACGACATTGGTGAGTAACTTTCACTTTGTATTAGTGTTAATCCAACACTAATACAAAGTGATTAGAAGTAAATATGATACTAGATGCACCTTTTCTTAGCATTGTGTAATACTCAATCCTAATACCTAAGCCTCCTGGTCTATCTAGTCAAACTAGAAGCTGCTTGTCTATTGAAAACCTTATTGATAATCAAATTAGATCTTAACCAATCAAGTGTGCTTACATTTTTATGGAATATCTCAAGCACATATTCCTCTATGTTCTAGTCGTGCATTTATCTATCTACCTATAGAATTATTTAAAACTAAAATCGATGAGACTAAAATGATTTCGAATGTTTTAGTAAAAATACATTTCACCATTGACTTGGAATCACCTAACGAAATTAAGCAGTGTCTAAAGTTATGATATTCGTTATGCGGCGCCTTGCGCTAGGCGTTTGCTATATGACAGGTCATAAACATGTCAAGGGATAAAAGGAAAAGATATTTATTTGGAATTAAACTAATCTGTTTGTGCTATGCGTTATATTAGGCGTTTCCTAGTGAAGTTACACCTTATTTTAGTTTAGGTAAAAATGAGTGTAAGCGGTTCAAGTCATTATTTTGGAAAAGGTGCCGCCTAGTATTACAAAAAATAACTGAAACGTGGATCTGTACTAGCAAATTTTTATGTGTGATATTTTAAGTATTTGCATAATATTATCATTGTTTAACAATAATGATTTTCAGTCAACGATACGGAGTCCTTCACAGTTAATTTGCATCCGCCTAAAGATATGATCGACAAAGCGTTTCTGGACCTCACTTCATACCTCAACTGGACGAGAATGGGTATCATATACGAAGACTATGGATACGGTGAGAAGATAATACAAGTATTTTATTAAATTTGAATAGATATTGAAGCTTGTCCGTTTAATTTTTTTTTATTTGTAGATTTAAGACTTTACAGATAATTGTGAATCACATTAGTCTAGGGTTCCAGAATGATAACTAAATTTAAATATGATCATGTAGTTTGTTGGTGAAAGACTATTTGCTATGCTTATAAAAACTTCTAATTTAATATTAAACTAGCGTTTTGTTACTGACCTTAACGCTTAACGTGCCTTTCGAAGCAGATTGGAGCTTGGGATAATCAATTTTTGGTCACCCATTTTATGACCGACCTTGCGAAAGTTGCTTAAGTTCCATATCGCAAACTGAATGCTCTAACGATTGCGCCATCGAGCTCCTCGTATTACACAAGTATATCAAATATCAACTCCGGTGCAGTAATGTACAACTTTATTCACTGATTTACCAGGGTAGAAGGCTTAAATTTCGTAGTGCGATTAATATCAGCCAATCAGAATAATTCAAGTATCACGTGACCGCACCATCCACCAATATCTACCTGATCCCTGATAAGTATGATAGAGAGGGACATCTAATGCGTTGTAATTTACACCTTATGGTTATTGCAACAAGACTGCTGATAAATTTTAATCGTACGTTCGGTTATCATTGGTAGATCTGTTCTATACAAAAAAAGATTTGTGCCACATCAGTTGGATTATACTGTAAATAGAAATTAATTGTATTCTACATTGTGGTAACGCTGTATGTACTGAAGTTTGTAATGTCATATTTTTGATTGTCTTCAGGCGAACTGAATGTATTAAACGTGGCCAAAGATGGCCGCGACATGTACGCGGTGAGGTGTGACGACGCGAACGACTACAGACGAGCGCTCGCGCAGCTGAAGGCGCAGAAGATACAACACATACTAGTGGACACTGATCCTAAGAAAATCACGCAGTTCGCTAGAGCGGTGAGTAAGGGTGCGCGCGCACTGATGACATTTTGTCACCATGAGTTTTTGTGTCCGGTCACCGTGCCTGTGAAGCCTTACAGTGGCGCGCGCAATTGAACATATTACTACGTTTTTATTTTATTAATAAACTATAAGTGTAATATTCTCCAAATAAGTGTAATCAAATTATTTTTCTTTTATATTTAAAAATTAAAATGATTTATATTTTTGGAACACACAACATAAACCTGTATTTTCACTTGTATTCAATATCCCTATTAGGTAATTCCAAACAAATGACAGGAGCACCAGTGCGACGTAGCCTTATACAAAACAATATACCAATTCTGCCATTTGATATATATTTAAAAAAAAATTTGGAGATTTCAGAGCGTTATATCATATTTAATATGACATCACTAACACTTAAAAAATATATTTTATAACGCTATTATTGATAATGTAAAAACGTTCAAACTTTACTCTCAACTTTACGTAAATTATAGTAATCAAATGATGGTTTAAACGAAAGGACCAAAGTTAATACTTGGTTTAAACATTAGCCGTCTAAAGTAAATCGACAACGACAGACGAGAAAACGTCCTATTGGGATGTGTTGACTTAATTTGATCGGATAATGGTTTAAACCTGGTACTAAATTTAGCACTTCCTCGTAACTCTTGCGATGGCCAAAACCAGGTTATAATCTTGAAATGGCCTTAACTGGGTCATCGGCCCTATAATAAGAAGGTTTTAGTTAGTACTTATAGATTTGAGTATTTTTATTTATCTATTTTAGTGTGTTTGTCACTTTTGGATATCATAATATTGTTCCTCACGTAAGAATTAGGAAGTGTTAAAAAAAAGAAAGCACTTTTTTAGTGCTTTCGTTTTCACCTCCACTAGATGGCGACTCTAGCATATGTTGATTTTTGCAGGAAACGAATGGACTAAAGATAGTCATTTCCGTTCCTTTTAACTTACTTACATATAAAAAAACTGAAATTTGAAAAGTTCGAAACTTAGATATCAACACAACTACTAAAAAGTACAAATAGAATTTGAGTTGTTTATTGAGTTTTGAAAATTAATTTACTTTTATACACGAAAGAAAACCGAAAGGGTTGTCTTAGAGAAATCAAGAACGTACCGTAGCGACATCTTGTTTGATTTCGGGAACTAGATTTTTTTTTAAATACTTCCTCATTATAAAATATCCTCAAATATTGATATATTCCTTGAAAGTTGTATATCATTTAAAATGTAAATATTTTGGCTTTCAGATATTACAATTACAGATGAACAACGAAGAACATCATTATATTTTTACATCATTTGTAAGTACTAGTTTTTATATAATAAAATTTTAATTTAGCGTTAAATGTATAAATGTAACAGTAAACGAAAGTAAATACATATTATTTCTGGTAGTCTTTAGTATACTATTACTGTGGGAAAAATAAAGGCGACCGTGGCTTGAAATTATGTACATTTCTTCTTTTTAATAATATTTTATACACCACCTATCTTCTGACGTTCGTCCTAAGTCTCTCGTCGTCCATTCGTCTTACCTCTTGTTCACCTCATACCCCTTCTCTTTCACACATTCATACGTTCCTTTCGACACATTTCAATCATCCTACATTACTATTACACTTTTAGGCTTATTATATTTATAATATTGCTTAAATTAATTATGAAAAAAAGCTAATATTTTATACTCGTTGTCACGTGACCGCAAACAGCGCGTGATGTCACGTCCCTATTACTCACATCAGAACTTAGAAAATTTGACCTTATGCATACATAGAACGGTATTAGTTTCAGAGGACCGTGACGTCATAGCGACGCCATGACAGAAGTTGCGTTTACGCAGAAAATTTTAAAACTAATTTATTTTTAGATTCTAACTTATTAAATGAATGATACTTTTTAAAATATAATTTTTCAGATATATTTTATGTATATTTATAAAATTAAATATATATAGAAAAGTTGTTTCTACCCATATCCCCGCAATCAATTAACGCGTCTACTTTTAATTCGATAAGGTTTAAAATCAATTACATCTTGTCACTTTTGTGTTTTATGAAAATAACAATTTAAACTATAATTTACTTTTATTTTAGGATATGGAGTTATTTGATTTAGAAGATTTCTATTACAATCGTGTGAATATAAGTGGTTGGAGACTGGTGGACAGAGCATCAGACAAGGTGAAGGAAGCCCTCCAGGTGATGGAGAAGTTCCACCCCATAGGAGCCTCCATACTTAGCGGTGGACATATTAAGGTAGAACTGATAGTATACAAATTATCTCACAGCAATTAATGGCACTTCTATGATACTATGCAATCGTCACCATCAGGACCAGTCCTTCAACGTTCCTGCTGCAGGGGCTCAGGTCTTCCTTGTAGATGTTTAAAAAGGATGGGCCATGACCCACAACACTGGCCCAATGTTGATTGGAGAGTCTTAACGACTGTAAATGCAGCCGGGATCAACGGCTTTACGTGCCGTCCGAAACACGGAGTAGCGCAAGATAATAATGTTTTGGTCACCCATCCCGTGATTGATCCTTGTAAAAGTTGAACAACAACAACGATCGCGGGCCGCGGCACTTATCCGCACATTAAGCCTGTTGTATCTTCAGTCATTAACACACATCAATCCGCACAGGTTTCGCATTGTGGGTCGTGGTCTGAGCCACAGCGGCACAAGTAATACTTGGTTATGTATGATTGTGATGATAATCTATCTACATTTTCAAGATGATGATGAAATAATGCGATTATCTTTGACTATATATTGTTTTTAGACTGAACCAGCTCTCTTGTACGACGCTGTGCAAGTCCTAGCTCTCGCTTTGTCTAGTACTGAGAACGTGCGAGCCGATAATATCTCCTGCGACAAGGAGACAGTCTGGAGTCAAGGGAGAATGCTCCTAGATAACGTTAACATTGTAAGTTTATTAAAAAAGAAAGAAATTTAGTTTAAATCTTCTTACAATGTAGGGCAAAAGACCCGGTTATGGCCACTGTCCTGTTTTTGGTCATTTGTCATTTCAAGGTGTTCAATGCATAGGCATAATATATTACTTTACAGTGAAGGGTTTTTGAATGTTGCATTATTGACAGCTGTGACGAGTCAAAGTTCACTTCCTTGTAACTCTTAAAATGGCCAAAATCAGGTAATAATCTCAAAACCATCAGGTCATCTGCCTTGTTAAAATTATCATTTTTCTCGCAATATATTAGAAAAACTATTATAGAAACTAAATTGGTATGTAGCATAAAATATTTAGAAGCAGAGACTTTGGTTTCTCAAACCATTTAGAATCACACTATACCATTTCAACTTTCAAAATATTTATCAATATACGGCAGTGATTCTTTATATAAATCATTATCAAATATTTAAATCTGTCCGGAGATATACCCACTTGTAGTTTCGTACCCTAAAAATAGAGTACACCTGGTAAGCTAATGGTCAGAAAAATTAAAGTTTACTTGATAAAGATGGTAAAATCCAGCTCGAAGGATCGTTGAAACCGTACGTATTTCAAATTTAAGTAAACGATCATCTGTGATAATTGGTCGTGTAATCATTTTCACATGAGATTAATAAAAATAGGAAATATATCGATGGCCAAAATAGATTACATTTCTATAAATTTGTGAACACTAGAAAAAGCGGAGAAATATTACCATATGAAGATCCCACGTTGGGCGCCAAGATTATTTTTTAATAACTAGGTTGGTAATCTTAAATGTATCCTATATGCTGATACGGTTCGTTATTAATTATATTCGAGGCCAGTTTAAGCAACGAAATTCTCTACTTTTCAGGTAAAAGCTCACGGTTTAACGGGTCCTATAGAGTTTAAAAATGGTACGCGAAGTAAATTCAACCTTCAGCTCATGAGACTGTCTGGTGGTGAGAGTGGCGGTACAGTTCTAGCTGGACATTGGTCTCCAGGCGAGGAGTTGAAGATCACAGATCCTGCTGCTTATAAGAGAGATCCACCACCAAATGTCACTTTAACAGTGGTTACTGTTGAGGTTTGTACACACAGCTGCACGTTAGATTATACATTGTAGACTTTTGTACCGACCGCGCATTGTATAGAACTTCCCTATTAACAGAGTTTTGCTCAGGGTGGTGGGATGTAGCGTGCGCATACATGCAAATAAGCACTGCATTCCCTACCCATAAAACCCAACTTAATCTTACCTAAATAATCATACACTACCTCGATACGAATATTCATAGAGACTCAAGAACACGATTTGGTTAAACTAGTATAAGTGCCATCTATCAAAAATAGACAGAACTACTATAACGTTCTAGTTCTAGTATAACGCGCTACCGTCACCGATGCTGCACTTTTTACAGCTTATTTGCTATACAAACACTACAGGTCAAAAGTCGTGTTGTACCGAGAAGTTATTCGTATATATGTGTAAAATTCATGCCTGTGTTATAGTTTTGAAGGGCACTGCTTATCGCAATCTGATTGAATTAAAATGGCATCAAGGGACTATTTAATTTGGCCGGTGTATCGTTTAAACATCCATTTTTTTTCGATTACTTTTCTGAGCGCTAATGATTAAGTTTTAATTCATTAGTCAATCTATTTTACACAGTGATATATTTACTGTGAATTTTAAATGTGAGATGCTGTTTCTACTCTGTGCTGATGATAAATTAAATACGAATGCATTTACGTTGTCCTTTGAAGAAAAAATTAAAATAATAGCAAATTAAAGTTGCGCGTCCGGGACAGATTAAACTAGGATAAAGGTCACTCGTTCTTTAATCAAAAGTATTATAATAGTTTAATTGGCTAGCATTCAAAATATAATTTAACAACCATATTTCTTTAAGTTTATAAATTTTTGCGTGTCACCTGAATCTTGTAATTTTTACGACGATGTTTTACTGAAAGACAGGTTGATTTAATTTATAATCGGCCTACACATTTGGTCTCTAGAACGCCACATAGAAACAAACATACATACATAGACTGATAAACACATTACCCTCCTTTCCGTCGCGCAGTCGGGTAAAAATAAAGGGCTTGTTCAGATTCATACCGAATGTTTTTTCGACTGCTAACTGTTTATGTGAAAAATGTATAAAAAAATATATATTAACAGTTCAGTAGTTCTTTCTATTTCGATAACACGAAATTATTTTTCGGTAACTTATTTCGATGGTGATCAAAAAATATCAAATCATTATCATCCTGGCCAGCGGTCAACTCATGTGGTCAACTCATTAGATTAGAAGGTATTGAAACTATGCCGAAAATTGGTAAGTTTTTTTAATATAGGGGCTGTCCATTAATCACGTGAGACTCGAAAGGGGGGGGAGGGGTCCATAAAAAAGTCACGAAATATCACAAGGGGGGAGGGGGGGTTAAGTAACATATCACGTGTATTTATTTTTTCGACAAATGCGCGATACTAAGCCGAAAAGCGGCGTAAATAAGTGTAATAAAATTATTTTTTCGTCAAACGTCTACCTCTAGACATTATTGTACTCTTTAATTGTCTATAATACAATTAGAAAATTAAGGTTCATTGTAAGTACTAAAAATACACGTGATATATGGGGAGGGGGGGGGTAGTCTTAAACCTCACCATGTATCACTATGGGGGAGGGGAGGTTAAAAAATGCCAAAAAAAACATCACGTGATTAATGGACGGCCCCATAGGTTCTGAATACCCTACCGCAAATCTCTGTGCACGCCCCTGGCCTTGTGCACACATAGGATCCGAATTGAAGCATTATTTTTCCTATCATATGACAGGATTATCAACATTTATACTAAACACAAATTGGTGGAGTAGATGACGGATTAATTATACATTAATTCTAGTTTTTTTTTTCATTTTTAAACGTCCCAAATTGTCTCATATTTGCATTAAGATTAGACATTACAGAAATATAACAGAAGACAATGTCTTATTGCTTTTTTTGAAATTCTGAGTGCTTTACTTTAAAATCTGATTGCGTTTCTATAAAAGTCTGGTTGATTTTTTTAGGAGAAACCGTACGTGATGGTGAAGGAAGGTTGGAATTTACAAGGTAACGCTAGGTTCGAAGGGTTCTGCATAGATCTGTTGGGGAGGGTCGCCGCCAGAGCTGGCTTCCACTACAAGCTGAGGCTGGTGCCCGACAACATGTACGGAGCTAGAGATCCTGATACTGGACACTGGAACGGGATCGTGAGAGAACTCATGGATAGGGTGCGTAACATACAGAAATACTGCGACTCTCTCACAATCGCGAGCTTAACGCAAATACTAAATTAGATCGATCCACGCAAGATTTGAGAAATGGAGTTAATTTGTATTTTATTTTAAACGTTAATATTTTATTTTGATAATACCTGCAGAATGTCATCGATATATATAAAAGCGAGGTCACTCATTCACTCACTCATCACAAAATCTCAGAAACTACAAGTGCTAGCGGGTTCTTTTTAGGTTGTAGGTGCTCACCAAGACGGGATTTTATGAAATTCAACCCCTAAGAGCATTATAAATTAGAGGATGAAAGTTTGTATGGAATTTTCTGATTTCTAGACTCAAAACTAGATCACGCAGGCATAGCCGCTGACGGAAGGCTAGTTTTATATATAAATACTAGCTTCGCTCCGGTAATCCTGTAGAAAGGAAAGCGGCTTTGATTTACACTATGTAGTGATTATTGAGTGTTTTTGGGTTCGTCTATATGTAAGATGTGTCGCGTAATACTTCCTGTATTTAAAAAAAAATTGTTCCCGAAATCAAAATTAGATGTCGCTACGGTACTTTCTTGATTTCTCCGTGACAACCCTTCCGGTTTTCTTTCATGTATAAAAGTAAATTTATTTTCAAAACTCAATAAACGACTTATATTCTATTTGTACTTTTTCGTATTTGTATTGATAGCTTAGTTTCGAACTTAGCAAATGTCAGTTTTTTAATATCTTAGTTAAAAGGTACGGAAATGTCTATCTTTGGTCCATTCGTTTCCTGCAAAAATCAACGTTTGCTGGAGTCACCATCTAGTGAGGTGCTTTTTTACCGCTTTCTTTTTTTAAATACTTCATCATTGTCGGTTACGGAAATGAGAACTGACAAATATATGAACTGACAGATATATAAGCGTAACATAAGCGTCACCAAAGTATGGGACTTTGGTGAACCGCTAGACAAATTTTCATCAGATTCACACCAACGTATGTTGTCAGCAACGTGTCTCTGAAGCTTCTAGTTTGATTCCCGCAGACATCCAAACCAAGCAATTCATGCATAAAATAGTCACCATAGAGGTGAAAGCGATACCCCAAGCATGGGTGGATCTATGTTTAGTTTCATTTATTGGATACATGATATTGTTTATTTACAGAAAGCCGATATAGCCGTCGCTTCGATGACCATCAACTACGCTAGGGAAGCTGTCATAGATTTCACTAAGCCCTTTATGAATCTTGGGATCGGTATTTTGTTCAAGGTAATTTTATCATTCGCTTACTTTGGAACTTATATCTATGTAAGTTCCAAAGTAAGCTATTTTCTAGACTTAAAATGTATTCTATAGGTACTTTTCTACCAGTATTACATCAATATTTATATTATCAACTATTACGTACTTTATTTCTTTGTTCTGCTGTCTTCTTTAAAAATCCCACGCCTTAACACATTAAGGGCCGAATGCAATAATTGTTGTAGCTTGACGTGGTGCTGAGAGTATGTTTATAGACCTTTGATATTTCAGTCATGTTTTTTTTCATTAAAGATTTTTCGTGAACATATCACTACTTTTACTCAATCTCTCAGGTAATAAGCTTTTTTGTAAACTATGTATCATATTGAGTGCAATAAAGTATTTTATAATTATTATTATCACTACTGTTCTTCATTACTCTCATACCTTCATCGTTTTCTATAAAATTAACAAAAATATAAACTGACAAAAAAATGGCCACCCATTCGATGGCAGACCACTGCTAAGATCGCTGCACATTTTTGTTCGTCACTAGAAATGCCAGAGAAGTTCTAAAATGTTTTATTATCATATGTACAGGTTCCAACATCCCAACCGACGAGACTGTTCAGTTTCTTGAACCCGTTAGCTATAGAGATCTGGTTATACGTGTTGGCTGCGTATGTACTGGTCTCCTTCACGCTCTTCGTGATGGCTAGATTTTCACCATACGAATGGCAAGTATTACTGTTTTTTTTTCGTTAAATAAAAAATATTTAAGGTCGAGTGTAGTCAGTATATCCATTAATCTGAGTATTTTTTCCTCAGGTCAACCGGTACCCATGTATGTGGACACGAAACCAAACTCCTGACGAACCAGTTCAGTGTCTGCAATTCGTTCTGGTTCATCACCGGCACCTTCCTCAGACAAGGATCAGGATTAAATCCGAAGGTATTTCCGTCTTTCTTATAACTACGTATATTAAAAATAAATAATGTTTCCTCTCCTCCTTTTCCGCGCGAGCACTGCGCAGTGGTCTTACTGCTGAATAATCCGTTCCGTTATGGACTGCCAGTACACTGCTACAGTACCCTAGGGAAATTTATGACGTCATAAATTGCCGCCATATTTGTACTGTGAGCACTGAAGATTTCGAGGTAAGGTGCTCGCAGTGCTTTTGATCACGTGATCAGTCGAAACAGTTGTGAGTATTGTGCGCAATAGTTCAAACAATAGTTTATTCACTCGGAGTTACAAATGAATTAAGAATTTTATAATATTTTCTTTTGAAAAGAGGGAATCTTTATATTTACCTTGCATTAACAAATTTGAAAATGGCGTCAAAAAATAGGATTAACAGTAAACTGGATTGCGTTCCGTTTTAAAAAGTCACCAGTATAACTAGCTATAAAGGAACGGGCTTCCAGTATACTAAATTGACGTCATACTGTTCAGTGGTCGCAGTGTATATCGGAACATACCCCAAGTCTTCAATAATTTTTTTTCGATTTTGTTTGTTGATTTTCCTTAATATCGCGGTTAGAGAAATGGTCTTAACGGTACAAAGTCAAAGTGTGATTGTCCAGGCGACATCTACTCGGATCGTGGGTGGTATATGGTGGTTCTTCACGTTGATCATCTTATCATCATACACGGCCAACCTCGCTGCCTTCCTCACGGTCGAGAGGACAGTATTACCCATACAAAGCGCGGCAGATCTGGCGGCTCAGACAGCCATACAATACGGCACGCTCAACGGTGGATCCACTATGACGTTTTTTAGAGTGAGTAACAATAAACTCTATGTTACAGTGTAATTTATACTTTTATTCTGAAATAGTGAAGAATTATTTTATATTAACTATAGTTAAGAATAATTTGCGCAAACCAACTTCTCACGATGTCCACTCGAGAAAGTTTTGGTAACTTTCCCAAACTTTCAGCAAGATAACGAATCTTGCTGTTAAAAATTGCACTTAATAATCACAGCCATAAGTTGATTAGTTATTTGCCAGTGTAGATTTCGCGTAAAATAACCTTTATTTCAGGAGTCTATAGTTTACGTGTATCATAATTTTATTTTTTATTCGAATGTATCTAGTGCTTCCGTAGTGTATCTGTGGTTGTATTAATACTACCAATTTGTTTAAGAAAATTTTGTTTTGATCTTCCACACATTTATGATTCTTATGCTTTTTGACAGGACTCGAACATAGATATATATCAGAAGATGTGGCAGCACATGTCGACGGCTTCACCGCCTGCTCTAGTGTCATCGTACGAGGAGGGAGTGAGGAGGGTACTGTCAGGAAACTATGCTTTCCTCATGGAGTCCACCATGCTCGACCATAGAGTCCAGAGAGATTGCAATCTGACGCAGATAGGGGGTCTGTTGGACTCTAAGGTAAGGAATACACGTCTTCCTTTCATACCATGTAATCACTTAGACAGAAGTCGTAATAGCAAATGTAGTAGAGATCTATGGCTTTTGTGTATTCTGAAGTATGGAGGGGGTCAAGATAGTAAATTTTTGGTTGTTCAGCTCACGACAGACTTCAGTGGTATCTTAGTGGAAATTGCTTAACGTCCACAATTCCAGACTGTAAATGTTAAAAAATGAATGATCGAGAAGAGACGCCTCTATATCATACGAGATGAATACGTGGTTCGTATTTTTGGGGAAGCGATTAGGTATACGTTCTATTAGAAGGTCACTTATCCTAAATATCAGGGTCCAGTAAATCTACAATCAAATGCTCAAATAGGCAAACTGCTAAGGTAAGAAAGAGTACACATAATATACTCACTATTATTATTCAAGACGCTTTGGTATCATAGGAGAAGTTGACTATACTGAAAAGTAAAGATTATTAACATTAGTCAAGTAAGAGGTCACGGTCGCATAAAGATTATTGACGCAATTTAACAGAGGTTAGCCTTTGGAGTTCTTATTTGCGATTTAGCGAGTTCCGATCTAAGAGCCTGTTGGACGTAGTGCTGAGTGAAGAATTTCATATAACATTTAAAACTTTTGTTGGTCCCAGTGAGTAATTTCAAGAAACCAAAAATTTACAGTGGTTTTGGTGCAATTACAATTCTATAAGTAATGTTATTTTTCCTTGGTCTTCTTATTCACTTTAAAAGCATTATTCATTTTTGCGTTTTATATAACGTCAGATGTATTAAAAGTTTTACTTATATGACTATTTAAGAAACAGGAATTTTTCAATATTAGTATTTTAAATCTTGGATTGACCTGTCTATAATATGGTCAAGGTTCTTAAAATAATGAGATCTTTAGTTTTATTGTAAAAAATATTAAAATCGATTATTTTTCAGGGTTACGGCATAGCAACATGGAAAGGTAGTCCGTGGCGAGACAAGATATCGTTAGCTATTCTAGAGTTGCAAGAGAAGGGGGTGATCCAGATATTATATGACAAATGGTGGAAGAACACTGGTGATGTCTGCAATAGAGACGGGAAGGACAGTAAAGCCAATCCCCTGGGTGTTCAAAATATAGGTTAGTCCAAACTCGACCAAAGAAAGCTTTCTGGTGGTCAAAATATTTCCCCATAAATTTTTGCTTATTATTTGGGGTTTCCAATTCCAGAGGAAGCAAACCTCTAGAAGAACTCACATCCGTTATCTAAAAATTGGCACAGTAGGAGCTGACTCTGCCTCTGATGCACAGATACACTTCACAGACATGATTTTAACCAAATTATAAAAATGATTCGATATTTTCTGAATTTTCCTTCAGAAAAAATAGAATAGGTGTCTGGTGTCATGTTAATTCGTATAATCCCCGCAAATTGCTAATCCACTTGGCCGCTACTTTGATGACGCAATTGCGTTCAAAAATCGGTACTGTCAACAAATGAACACTGGTTGACGAGTACAATTATTGAATTGGGTTGTATTGAGATCACACACATAATTTTTGTTATGTTTTTGTTGCTTTCGGTAGTTATTGTTAAGTTTTGTTGTTATTTGTTATGGGTGAAAATAACAATTGCTATGATTCTCACAATAAGTAAACATACTTTATCAATGACTCTCATTTCATTATTAGTTATGATTATGTTTAAAATAAATGGCCTTTCTAAAATTTATTAAATTATTATAACAATATTTTGGGGATTATTCATAAATATTTCAATAGTTGATAAATTATTTATCTCTTGCCTTTTGTGCTATCTATACTTTCTATTTTCATATCTATTTAGACGAGGTTCCAGCGCGAGCAATTTATGGGACTTATCCGAGTTATACGCACCTATGAACTTTAGCATTCAAGGATCGACGTATTCTTCAAGAAATATTCACATCAGCAAATTATCGATTAACATTTGCCTGTGATGAGAGGTATGTGTTATCTTAGCAACATGTTTTTATTTCAGGCGGTGTCTTCGTCACTCTGCTATGTGGATTGGCATTAGCTATTATGGTAGCTATCTTAGAGTTTTGTTGGAATACCAGGAAGAATGCTTCTCAAGGACGACAGTCGCTGTGCAGCGAGATGGGACAGGTCGGTGCTTATTCAATGAGAAATTATTTAAAAAAGATTTGATCCCGAAATCACACTAGAGGTCGCTACGGTACTTTCTTGATTTCATGACAAACCTTCCAGTTTTCTTTCATGTATAAAAGTTAATTAATTTTCAAAACTCAATAAACAACTCATGTTCTATTTTTAATTTTTCGTGTTTGTATAGTTATCTAAGTATCGAACTTTGAAAATGACAGCTTTTTAAAATGTTAGTTAAAAGGAACGGAAATGACTGTCTTTGGTCCATTCGTTTCCTGCAAAATCAGTTTTAGGTAGAATCGCCATCTAGAGAGGTGCTTTTTAGTGCTTTCTTTTTTTCTTAAATACTTCCTTATTATAATATAGATAGTTTTTTTCCTGGAACTGTAATATATACTAAAATAAATTTCGTATGCTACCTAAATGATTTTACTAAGTCTTTTTGCTCGCTTGCCTTTATATCATTTATTAATATGAAAATATCTGTTGTTGAAATGGTCTGTTAATAAAATGTGGAAATGCCCTAGTTTTGTGTACAAGCCCTAAAGTTCGTGTTGTTGCCGCATACCGCGCTAAGGATGTAACAAAATGTTTGGGTATAACACTAGATTTAAAACTGCAATGGATCCGCACATTTCTATATCGACTGCATATGCCATACGAAAAATAAGACAAATGAATTTCTTGCCGGTTCTTCTCAGTACAAGGTCTCCCATCGTAGATTTGCGAACCGATGGCAAAGTTTCCGATTTTCACAAATGCTTGTAACACCTAGACTGAAGAAACGATAATGAATTTGAATTTATGACCAGACCAATTATTGTCGTATTACAACTACAGGTAAAAATATTTCATAAATTAAGCAGATAATTCTAAAAAATAAATAAGAAATTGAATGAAGTAAGAACTGTTTATAGTTAGAATACTGTTATTCTAGTTATCTCAAATGATTACTTAAAGTTTTCCAATAGAAATACTACAATAATTAATTTCAAAATCATGGGGCACGAATTTATTACCTTACGCAGTCTAAGTGACTGTTCTACTAGAGTTCTTGTTAAGATAATCATACCCAAATAACCAAAAATAAACTTAAGCAGATAAAATATTTTGTTCTGATTAGTGTACTTGATAAATATTTGCATGAAAAAAGTTGATTTTGTCTAGGTGACAAAATGTATATACCGTCACAGAGGCTCCATGTATATTCAAGCAACTGTTACTGCATAGCAATACATAACAAAGTTACCATTTAACAAATTTAAGAAAGTAGTAAATTAATTTATTATTGGATAAAATGTATTATAATCAGTGGTCGGAATTAGGTAGAGTTATTAATGTACTTACACTGATTTCATACAGTGAAAGAATGAAGTGGATATGCCTCAAACCCCGAGATTAATTTTAAAGAGCAGAAAAAATCCAGTGATTTTTTAAATAAAAAGTTATTTACTTTTACTCAATTTAAACTACTGCACGCACGACGTTGCCAAACTTACATCAATGAAAGAAAGAAATAAAGAAAGAAGAAATAAAGAAATCCCGGGAAGGTCCACATTAATATCAACATTTCGATGCAAGTACATAAATAACTCTACCTAATTGCGACCTCTGATTATAATGTTATTACCACTTCATAAATGATAAATTTTGGTATTATTTCGAATAATTTGACATTGCATGTAAGATTAATGATATTGTTATTAATTTCAAGTTTATCCGACATTAAGAAATTTTGAATTAGATTGTTATAGGTCTTCAAATATTTGTATGCTGACCAAGTCCGCAGAATGTGTGTGCTTTCCTTGAAAAATAACATCATATCTGTGACCACTTTCTTGCAAATAAACATCTTTCATTCCAGGAGTTACGTACGGCGATGAGAGGCGGCTCGTCCACCCGCACGGTGCTCAGGGCGGGCTGCTCCAGGTGCTCGCCGGCCACACACGTACCACCCGCGCCCAACAGATACGAGGTCAGATACTTATACTGAAATAGAGGTACTGGTATTTGGATGGAAAAAATATTTGGGGTCACAATACTGTACTTTTGCCTGAAAATTGATAAAAAAAACTAATAATCGTAAGTCCTGTTGGGTCTCGGATAGCTCAGTGGTTAGAGCAGACGTCCGGATTGCGATAGGTTGTCAGTATTCCAATCCCATCTCGGGATACAAAAAGCTGGTGATTTTTTTAAGTATTTCTCTTTAAAACAAAGTATTGATAAAATTAGATTAGGGACTAGTATTGTATAAATGTACACAGTTAACTGTTTTCGCATTTTAAAACAAATAAATAACCACCAAACTTTACAGTAGATGTCCAAACTTGAGTGAAAATGGAGAGGCATATAGTTATAGAGAAAAACAGCGCGAAAATTTACCGTGATATATATTATAACAGCGTGTCCTAACATTTTCTGCTTCAATAACCCCTAAGTCAAAAGCAATGTGATTCTCTTTTTGTAATTAAGCCAGTGATATTGCGTTCGATTTGTGATGTGGAACTTAAGCAAGTTTAGCGAGGACCAATCGTAATATGGGTGACCAAAAATTTATCACCTTGAGCTTCGGAAGTCACGTTAAATCGTTGGTACTGACTGCATCCGTACTGGGCTCTAGTTTGGTCTGGTCGGTATGCTTACATTGCCGAACGATCGATATTGCAATTGCGACAATTGACACTGAGTTACTGAGTCTATGTTTCAAGAGTACAATCTAAGATTTGATCAAAACTCAAATCATCATTGGATTGAATTGAATTGCTATCAGAAGTAAGCCCGATGCAGGGCGATTCTGCAAAAACCCAAACCCAAATTCGAATTCACGTCATTTATTGCAGAAATTCTATTGATTCCTTCTTTTTTTGTAAAAATACAACACAAAATTGATCAATCATACGTATCTCAGATATTCTATACTTATGTTATTTCGAAACTCATTTCACTTATGCCACAAATCTTTTTGCCAATTCGAGATTGAGCGGATGCCGTTTTTTGAAGTGAATCCGAACATTCGAATGAATTAGAATTCGGGTTTAATTTTTCACAGAATCGCAGGGCTGGTCACCCTATTCGGCTCGATTTGATTTCATCTACATGCAAGGCTTATGCCTTTGCAGTAAGAACATTGATTTATGTAATTTTATTGGCACTCATTCGTCGTGCTACTAATAAGCGGACCTCCAGGGGTCCGCGGATCACAGGTTGAGAAACGCTGCCTTGTAATGTATAATATTCTAATCAGTTTTCATTTATATTGATCACTATAAAAGCTCGTTTGAGTGTATGCAAAATCATTTATTTTTCGATTTCATCTAAAGTACAGTAAACAATGTTTAGTTAGGTTAGGTTGGGTTAGCTCTGGTTTAAGGCTGAATGTGCATTATTACCTTTGCGTCATAAAAAAAGGTTATGTTGGGTTAGAACTTCGAACAGTGCGTAGTTACGTGTAATGTAGACTCCAACCAAACGTGTTCGTGAGTATTGCGTGTTCATTTATAAACAAAAAAGTATCACACAATTCTCGGAACTGCAGTATTGTGCACACCGCTGTAACCTACTCCTTATATATTAAAGTTGTAAAATAAAGTA
Organism: Diatraea saccharalis; assembly: GCA_918026875.4. Lineage (NCBI taxonomy): Eukaryota > Metazoa > Arthropoda > Insecta > Lepidoptera > Crambidae > Diatraea > Diatraea saccharalis. The sequence goes on along the minus strand of OU893351.1, from coordinate 4,790,668 downwards.
GAGAAAATCAACCTTTTTCTATAACCGGACGTGCTGTTGTACATTTTATTTGAATTTTTTTAATAAGACATTATGATTTTATTAATATTTTTTACCATTTTATTGACATATTGTTGTGTTTTTTCTTATTATTTTCTTTATATCAAAGGCCACCTGGAATCCAGATAATTTTAGCATGATAGAAACTCGAATCGACCAAGATTTCGGAGTCTTAGAAGAGGTTAGTGTTGGGTTATAGTAGGTAAAGATATTAATTAAATGCACCTATTCTTAATATTATCTTATATTTGAGCCAAATACATTTTCCACCTAATCCATTTAGTACTAGTAGATGGTCAGACTACACGCCGCTAGATTTTATAGCAACCTTATTTACAAACGAATAGGACCGAAATTAGTTCGTGCAATTTGATGTAATACTTCAAGCACTTATTATTCCCTTATATTAGATAGATAATTCATTTATTTGCATTATAAATCAGCAAACATGCATTATAAATTCTTTACAAAAAAAAAAAAAAACACTTCATCTTGTGCGCCACAGCAACGCAAAAAGGGTAAAAGCTCAGCGATTCTTTGCTCAGGGAGCAGAGCGCTGATTTTTTGTCTTTACCCAGAATACTAGCTACTTGTTTCAAGAGTTTTTTTTATTTAAAACAACAAGTGCAACAACGAATATATTTTAAACTAACCAGCTGTTTTCCCACGACTTCGTGTGAATTATAGCCTATTTAAATCCCATATGATGTATCTACCTTTTTCTATTTGACGCTGAGAAATGCGATACGCATACTCGTTTCACTTAGCGCGGGCTCCACGGGTTATGTAAGACTCCTCCTGTGTGGAAGGCGATGCACGGGATCGGCCCGAAGGCCACACACCGCGCGGTTGATGTAGCTACATTTATTTATTTTTTGACGGTGAGGAAAGCGTTACGCATACCCGCTTCACCCTGCGCGGGCTCCACGGGTGATGTGGGACTCCTCCTGTGGCCCACACCCTCGAAGGAGCTAGACAAGAAACAGGAGTTTACCCATTAAAACTCAGCGATGTCCCTCGCATGGAAGGCAATGCGCGGGATCGGCCCGAAGGCCATACACCGCGCCGTTCGCCCCCATTTCGGCCCACCCTGAAAAGGGCAGGTCCCACAGCGGGAACCGGCCAGCTGCCCCTGACTAGAGACCAGAGATGCGCAATTGTGCAATCTCCGGTCCCCTACCCATCGTGTTGGGAGGCTCCACACAGGCAGAGCCCTTATCGTGGGTCCCCCCCCCCGTAGGTCCACAGAAGACCGACCTCATCACGCCCTGTATCAGCTCCGAGGAGCAGACAGAGCGCGTCCAGCCGGTCAACGGGTCGTATCCCCTCTCGTCGAGGTCTCGAGGTCCCGTTGATGTAGCTACCTTGGGTGAAGGAATTTTAAAAAATTGGTCCGATGGTTCCGGAATCTATTCGGTGCAAAAAATAAACATACAAACAAACAATAAAGTTTCTTCTTGAATCACTGTCATTGCAGAAAACCGCATTAAAATCCATTGTGTATTTCAAAGATCTCAGATTACAGATCCTCACATGAAATATAAATCAACGTAACAACTTTATACTTTTGATCTGTTGCAATAAATAATTAAAATTAAATAATTAAGTAGCAATTTAAAAATGCACTCCAGTATAAAGTTATCCAGTAGGCCACGTTCTGCGCTCCCGCCGAAACCACGTGCTATATTCTCTATACGTACTATTTGTTGATGACTAATATCCTAACAGTTGAGACTGCACTTAGTATAAGAGAAAATTCATATTATTAAACAGAGACTTGGTAAAGATGTACCTAGTACGAGGTTCTATTTGAGTAAAATTTACTCCTAGAAGGATGTAGGTTGCTTAATATCTGTAAGTATAGTATGAATTTGGACCAATACTAAAATTGCAATTTTAGTGTATATTTACCTTGCTTATTAATAGCATGGTTAGAGTCTAAATTCAGTACTTACCTAAGTATTATATATTTTTTCTTTTTTTTTAATCGTATATTGTTAGATTTACGGTATTTTTTTAAATAAAAATGTGTTGTCAACTGATATATCTAAATTGTTCAGACTAATATCAATGAAGTATATAGGGTTATAGGCAATTAGACCGGATCCTCTTAAAGGGTCGTAGGGGCTGTCATTTACAATAATTTTCACCCCACATAGTATATCCGAAAGTTATTTTTTTTAAATGCAATTTTGGTTGGCGAGTGCAGGTGCAGGACGCCGGCCACAGCGCCGTGGAGCTGCGGGAGCTGCGCTGGTCGTAGCGCGGCGCGCGGCGGGGCCCGGCCTCCGCGCCCGCCTCGCCCGCGCGCTGCACGCACCACTCCTTCGGACGGTGCCCACATTACAGTCAGTATTTTTACTAGCTTTTTCTATATAAACTTCACCCTTCGAGAGTTGAGTTTCTAAATATACTGTGACGGTGCGTTGTATCACCGTATATTTCGTTCTAGGTTTCCACATGCAAACTTTTTGTCTTTGATCTTCAACATTATATATTTTTATTATTCACTTTTCGTAATTTGACATTTTGAATAATCGAAAAGTAAAAAATTTTGAGTAAAAAGTTCAATAGCCATTTGTTGTAGAGTGTTAAAATTAATTTATTATTAGCTGTTTCTATTATGGTCATAATAATAAAGTTAAAATACTCACTAAATCCGAAGAAAAGGGTTTCTTTTTTGTTACCATTAATTAAATCGAGTTCTCGAGCTTAGTCAGCCCTTTATTCATTTGACTAAGCATCGAACTTGTCACAATACTTTCTTAGTGCTCACTTACACCACACTATATACGATGTGTCGTAACCTCGAGTAAAATTAACTAAAAAAAATTTTCACTTATTATAAATCATCGAGACAGTAAATTTCAAGTTATCACAAATAAGTAATTCGAGGAACAAGAGGTGATATGTAGCGATTTTGTATTGGAATATACCTTCAACTAGAGATAATTAACGTAAATATTCGACTATCCTAATTTTTTTAATTGACTTAATATCACAAATGCCGTATATCGGTTTAAAAATTGCACTAATAACAGTAAACAGTAATAAAGACCAATATCCAAAAACTAAAAAAAAATGTAATCAATATATTTAAAAAAAAAGTGAAATAATAGTTATCTCAAAAGCGGTTTAATTTTTAAAGAAATATTGAAGTCGGGCTGATGTAAAGAAGGTTCCATTTTTAAAAGTTTTTAAGTGTTTAATTACTGAATTTTAGTGATATTTTGAGTTTTGGGGTAAGAAACATCATGCATACTTAATGCAAATTTAAGACTTATATGGTTTTCTCATAGATGCCATTGCCAAATTGCCAAAAGAATCATCAAAATTGGTCTACCCAGTAAAAAGTTATTAGGTAACAAAGAAAAAATATAATCAAATTGAGAACCTTCTCTTTTTTATTGAAGTTGATTAAACATTGTGGGGCATTGTTTTTAACAAATCAACACCGTAATGCAAAAAAGGAAACTAAAAATATATATACCAGCCATCCCGGGAATACATGAGATTAATCAATTTAATAGAAAAATGCGATTTCTTGTTCAATTTAATTACAATATGAGTAACTGTGATATTTGATTCCCTTTTCAGATAGAGTTTATTGTCATATTTTAATAATAATTTGTTCACAGATTCCGTCGGTTCTCTGAGGAGGACCACATCTTATGTCTTGAAGGAGCCGAGGGAGCATCAAACCAAGAAGCATGTACAGATCGTAGCGTAGCATAGGTTATGTTTGTACGTTAATATCTGTAATCTTTAATGTATTATTTTACACTGGAAAATTTGAAAGATTGAGGTGTGAAAATCGTGATTTATTAAGATTTGCACATGTAATCTTCGAATATCTACGTTGCTCAACGGCTTGCACGCCGGTTTCAAAGTGTCACCATCTCTAAGGGTTTGATTCTCGGTTAGATTAATGTAGAAAATGACTTTTTTTTAATTTTCTTACAGGCAGCAGTCTCGACAGAGTTTGCGATCGCAATCTCACCGAATTCGGTCGCTAACTCATAGCGATCGTAAGTTAACGATTATTGCAAGTCGCTACAATTAGGTATATTGTTATTTATCAGGCACGCACCGAGTGCAACTGTCAAATAAGCGACATTCGTTAGTATCCTAGCGATCGAGTTTAAAGCTCGGTCAGTGAACTCTGCGATCGCTACGTGACGATCGCTACCTATGTCGAGACTGCGTGCCCTGGTCAAGATTTATATTTGGAGCTGAGCAATGTATGTGATCTTATTTTGTACTTAATTACATTCAAAATAATCTATAGTGTCCTAATGTGCTAAGGTCCTATTTCTACAATAATACACACTATTTTAAATTATACTTTTAGATTTTTTTTAAACGAATTTTCGTAAAAAGGACTTTTTTCTGTTACATAACATTAGAATTGAACTGGTCAAGTATTATTATATAATGTATTATGAAAAAGTATATTTTGCAATAATTTGCTAAGATTTAATAAGTGTAGCCAATTAATTTAAATAATAAACAACATCGATAATATTAAATAAACATCGTATTTAAGACATTTTGGCGTAACAATGCAAGATATTCTTCCCATCTAATCCAATATCTAGTATGAAATCCAAAGCGGAAAAATATCGTTGTAGAGCCTTAACATCGATGAAGTCGTAAATAAATATCTAGATTATCAGTGCAACTACCCACAAAAATTCAATAAACAATCAACAATTTTACTTCTGCGTTTTTAAGGTCGAATGCTCATTCAACGTGATATAATAGTATTTATGTATTGATTTTATGTTTGATTACATAAAAAAATAAATAGCATTTTGGGGTGCTTTCAGTTGAGTAAAACTATAAATGATTGCGTTTCGGTAGGAGGTGAAACTTGACGCCCATGTTCAAAGACCAAGAGTATTTTTTAAGGTACTGCACTTTTTAAGTTTAAATAATTTGGGCAAATAGCAAAATACAAGCGCCTAGGAAGTTGCCTAGATAGCCTATATGGAAGGCCTGACACTGAGAACGGCTGTTAATATATTGTTACGACTTAAAGTTCGGGATGAAATATCGCCAATTTAATTCACAATCCGACTTTATTTACATAGTCAAATCACAATAATAAACCTTACAACAAAATACATATTTCGACTTCACTAATTTACGTCATACGTGTTGCTTCACAACACTACTTGAATGTCCGGATAGGTACGGAGCGGGAAGCCCGCCGCGTATTTATAGGGGCCGTCACTACATCTAGAATGTTCTAAGCTAGGACCTAGAACATTCTAGATTGGCCTCGGCCCTACCGGTGAATTAGTGGCATTACCAAGAAGTTCTAGAGCGGCCCGGTCCTTTCTTCCCCAGTGATCGTCCCTCTCTCACTAACGTATACCTATATGACACACGTAGGTGTTAGCGCGACTATATATATATATATATATATATAGTTATAAATGACACGTAATGCCATCTAGTAATAGGTCGATAAAACATCGCGCAACTGCGCTCCGTAACAATATTATAACATTTGCGATACTTCGAAGCGCTGCTGTCTAGCGATTAAAATACGTATAATCTGAAACCGCTTTTATTGCTACACCGGCTCCACACTGTCGCTGATGATGGGCGAATACAGGCCAACACTATTGTGAAGACGGCATGTTCGCCTATATTGGCCCATGATCATCTATGTTTGCCACTGTGTCGGTTTTTCGGACAATCATCAAAGGAAGTTTGGACATGATGGCATCCACATAATCGCCGATCACTCAGTTCGTATTTATTTATGATACGGTGCGGACGCGTGCTGTTTTGCCTGTAATCCATGCTAATATATCGTAGCAGAATAATCCCTTAATTAACTATTTATGTTTATAGAATTATACCTAGCAGACTCTCCACAAGAACAATTTGGATTCTTGATTCGGCGTCCATATAGTTCAGTTGGTACTTAAGAAATGTGGGATGGGCAGTCGTGTGGACAGCGGCGCAATGATGTTGACAATCATGGTGGCACTCAGTGTTCGCCAATCATGGGCCACAGTGCGGACCGGCGATTACGCATAGATATGCTACTAGAGCAGCGGTTCTCAACAGGTGGTCGGCGAACCCTGGAAGCATCCCAAGTAGTCCACGGCGCATGATCAAATTTATTGCCATATAAAAATAATTATGTTACTTATTTATAGATACATAGAACACGTATTCAAATTTTATTCATCTAGATTTAAATATAGCATATTAAATCAAATGGAACCATGAGTTCGTGGCTTTTTATTTCTTACCTTTCCCCCTCCGGGGGTGGTCTGCAATAGAAGATGTGTAACGTTTTTAACTAACCGTATTCACGACGAAAAATGATGTTTTTCACACAGTTATTTAGACTACCATTACATGATAAGGTATTAAACAAATAAAATTGTGTTCGGGTAATGTAAATATATTTATAGATTAGTTAATAAGAATTTATTTAGTTTTATTAAGGAAAATAATGTTGGTACTAAATATTGTAATCTAAAAGTTTATTGAACAAATCTTTATTTGTACTTTATATTTTGAATAATCATATACTTAATTAAGTTTACGAGTATTATGATATAGTCGTAAAAAAGTGTATATAGTTTAAATATCTAAAGGCTATACTGGTATGAACTCAATTTGGCTTGATTAAATTATGTTGTTTACTAGGAATACTGGTATAAACACACGCAATGACGAATTTTTGTGACACAGTTTTGGGTACGATGTGCATGCCCTCCACTCTAATATAGTTGTGACGTCACATTTTCACGATCTACTGTGGTCTATCCTGTTCACGGTGTTATATAATTTGGTCTCCTTTTCGCATTCTGATTCGCATTTGGCCTGTGATCATAATCTTCAAGATACAGATATGCAAAATGTAACAGTATTAGTTTAGTTTATTTAGTTTATAAGTACTTGCGAAAAAAATGGATAAATGAAGAATTAAAGCGGACTTACAAAAGTCGAAAAATAATTTATACAAAAATATTGATAAATGCGGCTATCGAAATACTAGAAAACTGGAAATTTGTTTTGAATTTATAACTTAAGTAACTTGAAAGTTTCAAAATGTTATTAAAAATTATAACATTATCAGTGTTTATTAACAGAGATTTACGTTCAGCGCACGTTGACCCCCTTATAATTTTTTATTTATGTTGAACCCTGGGAAATCGGATCCAACCCAAGAGGTCTATGTCGATAATTTTGGGAATCCCTGGGTTAGATAATGGTTTATTGCTCGAATGAGAGATTCAAAAATTATAGTTTTCATTAATTAGGTAACACTCGACCATTCCATTTTAAGATACTCGTATGTAACGTCATTATGTTGGATTTACTTTTAAAATGCCAGTGTCGAGGTCAGGCGCTAGATTATCTGGTCTCCCCACGGGGTACTTTAATATATTAATAAATGCTCTTGCACATTTTGTCACGAGCTCTCCGTCTAAAATAACAAAGACAAATGTATTTATTATCTTTGTAAATATAACAAAAATGGGTGATATTGTATTAGATATGAAAGTGTTAGGTACTAAGATTTGCTTGTCTTTTTAAATACTACAATAATTTCTATATAATATTTGTGTGTGTGTGAGTTGAAATATGTGAATTTTTATGTATTTATCTAAATATATGATAGGGAAAAGCTAGGAAAATGTATAAGTTATTAGTGTTCTTTAAGTTTTGAAAGAAACAAAACAATAATATTTTTTTAATGAATGTTTGTTTCATAATTCAGTTTTAATATTTATCTTAAAAATATCTGAAAAATAACAGCTACGGCATAGGTGACATAGATTATAAGTTACGCAGAAGTCGCGGGCTTCAAGATTTTATTGCACTTTAGACAATTAAAAGTTTATATTTTATTTGTAAACGAAAAGATTAAGCTACTGACTTATCTTGATTGTTTACATTCGAGCGGTAATTTTTGACAGTTTTGACAAACATTTAATATGTAGCTAATAGGGATGATGACTAATTTTTGTTTGTTTGTCCGTCAGGTAGAGTGTTAAAAAATATTAAACACGTATTTTTTTATTTTTTTCGTAATCATAAAATGACGGCGTTACATTGAGTTGAAATTTCGCATTACATCACGTTAGAGTACGTTTTCTACTCAACTGTGACGTAGCGAGCCCCCACTCCTCAACTTTAATGCCTGTTATCTAAGCTATTTCTTGTTAAATTGAAGTAAAAAAAAATACGTATCTAATATTTTTCTATTATCTGACTGATGGACAAAATAGAATTGCATTTTTTTTACCTAGTCATCATCCCTATTATCCAATGTCAAACATTGTTATTTAACTTATTAGCTATATAGTCCTGCGAGTTTACTTGTGTTTTAAAAATAGCCCTGTATACGTTAAGTGGGCACAAGAATTGTAGTATCTGTTGTGTTTGCCATTTTGGCGGTAATGTAAAAAAAAATATCGGAATTTAGGTTTTACGAATCTATTTGAATATTAATGATATAATATTAAAAAGTTTTTGTTGTTGTTTTTTATGAAAATGAATTACGATGTTTGAATTGAAAGTTGTTACGATTTTTGTTTAAAAATAAATTTTATTACTATGTATAAATGAATTATGGGTGTTTGTGTGACACGGACTGTTTTTGCACTTATATTATAAGAATCTAATAATAAAGTCTATATTATGTATTATATATATTTTTAGAAAAAAAAATCCAAGTAATTAGAGTGTAATTGTTGATGTTGTGTAATTTTTTACAATTAATTGTGTTTGTCTTTTATAATGTTGTGCCAAATTTTATAAATAAACTGATATATGGAAAACAAGTATCAGTTACTATTACTTTCTTTGACAAACACATGAAACACACGATGTTTCCTAGCAAATGTGTATGAATTTAATGAATTTAGGTAGGAAATATATACAAATTGCATCGTATGAACCAATGAATCATATTAATTTAAGTTTCAAATCAACACTGAATGAAAATTATTTTTAAAATAAGTAAGGCATGTAACATTCTCATCAAAATACTGCCATTATGTAAGTTTAGATTATAAATTATTTAGAATCGTATACGTATTTAATTAACGCTCAGTGTGGTATACAATACTTAGACGTGTAATGGCGAGATTGTGGGTCGAAACGATTTGTTTTTCACTTGGTTCAACAAAATAATAAAAAATCTCATTATAATGTTTTCGTTTGAATGTTGTTTGAGTTAGTTTTTATGAGATTGTAAATTGTGAGAATTTAAAAAATAAAAATCTATTATTATTTGTACAATGGTCTCATTATTTTAACGTTCACCATAATTCATAGATGGCGTTGATGTTATAATTCTATAATGTTTTTACGAGTATACTTTTTACTCTTTGGGAGTTATTGTCATGCCAATATGATACGACCAAGAAGTTTAGATATATTTAATCTGGCCATAAATATTGATAGTATTAAAATTAAAAAATATATATATATTACTTATGAATTTTGAAGTCATTTTTATTGTCTTGTCTTCTCTTATTTTCACGCCATATTGTTGTATACATTTATGATGTATTTAAATATATTTTGTGATATTAAAATCGAGTGGGGTGTTAAAGAGAACGGCTTCGTTGTGATTGCAAATTTTCAAAACTACGAAACCTCTTATCCTATATGATAGGTACAACGACAACTCCTCTGTTCGTGACAGAAAAATATCTGGCGGTCCACTTAAGTCTAAAGCAGAAAGGCAAAAAATTCGAAGAAGCCCTGTCCGAAAATAAAAGATTTTGTCTAGAAATATGAAGATAGCACGCAGAACCATGTCGCGAACTTTTAAAGATCATTTAGAACTTGCAGCTTTTAATAGAGGCATTGGTAAAATCAAAGCAATTACTTTAGTGATATGTAGCTCGGTAGCATAAAGGATAAGCGCCGCGGTCCGCGATCGTTGTTGTTAAGCAACTTTCGCAAGGATCGGTCACGGGATGGGTGACCAAAAAATTATTATTTTGAGCTACTTCGTGCTTCGGAAGGCACGTTAAGCCGTTGGTCCCAGCTGCATGTGCAGTCGTTAATACCCTCCAATCCGCATTGGGCCTGCGTGGAGGGTCATGGCCCATTCATAAGGAAGGCCTGAGCCCCTGCAGTGGGGACGTAAAAGGGCTGATGATGATGAAGCGATATGCAAAGGAAAAAGAGAAAAAAAATAGGGATGGTTTTTTTTTAATTGAGCTTTATTCTAACAAACAAAATGACCGTATTATATCTATACTCTAAAGAAGCGTCACGCTTAGTTAACAGAGTACAACGTGGGTATTATCAGTCTTCAGTAATAGTTCGGTGGGGTGTTAGCTAAGAAGGAGTGACCGAGCCATATTTTTGACACCATATTTTGTACACCTGAGTGAATTAAAATTAGAGTTTGGATTTATCTTATTCCGCTGGATTATGATTTATGCACACCGCGCTTTTAAAAGCGTCTTAATCGCGGGCGAATCGGATATGAAACGCTTGTCGATGGACGGCGCGTTAATAAACCAAGTATGCACAGGCCCTTAAAGTTACAAAATAGACCATGATAATTAGGGATTATGACAATTTTTTTGTCTGTCCGTTAGGTCGATCCATAAAGTTAAAATATCGCATGAAACCTTTGTACATTTTCTATGTAGTTATGATGTAGCGAGATGAATACCCGACAACTTTAGATATTTCTTGTTATATTGAAGCAATAAAATGTATATCTAATTTCTCTATTAGCTGGACCGACTAAACATAATTTCCTATTGTTGGAAATAAAAGATTTATTTATATAATAAGTATACAGTTTATTGATAAACTTGTAACCAGAGTAAATAGTAAGTGTAGCTGTCTATGGACATTCGAATTTGGATTACACTGCTCACCAGCAAGGAGTTGCATTATACAAAAACCTTTTTTCCTAGTCATTAACCAATTAGTTTTAGAACATCAATTTCTTTTTATAATATCGCAAGAAAGCAAAGGCTAGATAATTTTATTGATTATTACAACTGTAAAAAGTAAATAGGCATATCTTTTTTCAATTACATGAACTACTCTACTAATTTTCTGTACTAATTTTCCAAGAAAATAATCTTTATGATAATAAAACAAAAATATTTTTAGTATATCTTTATTAAACAAAACTTTATTTGTTCAATCGTAGAGTTGGTTCTTCAGTAATCTGTTTTGGAACGCCAATTTAATTTGTTTCCGATTAGGTTTCGCCATTTTTATAAGACCCACTGGTGAAATGCGCTGGAACAAAAGACGAGCTAATAATAATTTAAAATTAAAAATATATATCTTAGAAGACGCGTACATAAAAAATCAGTTCAACGACCTTTTTAACCGAGTGATTCATACACCGTTTTTAATTGTGCCATCTAAGTATTTATTTCTGATTTTGTAAAGAGAAACGACGTTAAAATAAGCTGTAATTATACAGTCGAATCAGGCTTTATCTTGTGGAAGTTTAATATATAATATTAATATACTCGTATAACTACGATATCTAGAAACTAGCGTGCTAGTGGCTCATTCTCCATATTGGATTTTATTTCAGCTATAGGGAAGGCCTGAGCCACAAAAGTGGGGACATTAATAATCTGGTGATGATAATGTCCCCCAAAATTCAACATTTTTTTCACATCTCGTCGTAAGTATACCTTTTTTTATAGGGAAAACTTATAGTTTTCCGAAGGTTTTATAGTGAAGCCGAAAGAAATATGCAGCAACTCACATAATAATCGTAATTGTTTGCGAGTAATTAATTAAAAAAGTTGTTGATGCGAGTTTTACGCAATTCGACGCCTAATTCTCTGACCCAAACAATTTTAACAAATTTATTATCCTATTTCAATAAAAGCGATAAATATTGGGGGTTAAAGTATGAAATTGCTGTTTTATTGTGATAGGTTATTTGAATTGATATAGAATCTTCACGGGTTGAGGTTTTCGAAAGAAACTTTTTTTCACATGGTTTCTATGATGTTCTTCTTTTAAACGAAACATTTGAATATCGACTTTCAATTGTTTTTGTTATATTCAACTTAGACAAGTAAGATGGATACTCCGAAAATTCGAGTGATTTTTGCATACGACTTCCGACGCGGAAGTAACGCTGCAGAAACAGCCCGCAATATCAATGTTGCGTTTGGAGAGGGGTCTGCTAATGAACGTACTGTGCGATTTTGGTTTAAACGCTTTTCTGATGGAAATTTTGACTCGAAGAACGAGCCACGAGGAAGCTGAATTTGTTTGTATTTGTAATATTATTTGAAATGCCGTGTTTTTTATAAAATGAATATATTATTTATCAATAGACTTCGAAAAAGGAGGTAATAAACTCAATGGAATGTAACATTTGTATATGTCGCATCATCTTTACGAAGATCGTTTGATTTAGTTTCTTTTATTTTAATTGCTAGTTACTCGATTACTTAATTACTCGATTGTAGTGAGAGCGTGATCATCGATACTTTTCATTTTATTAGAATGGTGACACTGACTTTGACAGTTCGTTAATAAAAATCAAGTTGCCGCCATTTTGGCACACATTCTGTTTCCGATCGCCGAGGAGTAAAGAAATCCGACGACATCACGCTCATCTCGTTATATTTTCGTATGAAAAGTGATAAAATGGAACAAATCCACGTTGGTATACACGCCTGCAGTGTTATTTAAAAGATAGTCCTCCGATATGGACGATCTATTTGGGCTTCGTAATAGGCCCTTCTGACTACACGCCGACATATATAATTATGTATGTTTCATGATATATTCGTCAATAGTGGCACGATTTCCAACACCTAAAACTGACTTCAGAAACATAATAACTACAATGCAAAAATTTCAAGAAATTTAATTTGAATATGAAGTAAAGGTCATCCATTCGGCCTGAATCCCGAAAGAAGAAAAAAATTCGGACTATTCGATAGAATTATATTAATGCTACCAATTTAAATAAAAAGTATTTTTCAATGCAGTTGCTCATAAAGCGCTATTTTTTTAATCCACTGTAAACACCGAAAGTGAGTCTTTAAACACGTGTTAAATAAAAATGTACCTACTGAAATTCTTTACTGCACACGTGCTTAAAAGTATTTTTTTTATTTATTTCGGCCGAGCACCAAAGAAATTTAAAAAAAAATAATGAAAATATGTCAAACTTTAGAGGCAAAAGTAGTTCAAGGAGCCTAGAACGAATATTTTCAAATAAAAATGTATGACACGAAAACATGTTCAAATATCACGTTTAATTTTAACAAATAATTTTTACCTTTAATACATACTTAGTTTTATTAACCTATATATTTGTTTTATTTCCTCGCAAAAAGCATTGAAAAATGTTGTAAGAAACTTGAGCGTAAAAGGTTTTTCGAATTCAATTTCGCTCTTATTCGTAAAACCTTACTTTTCGCACTCGTATCTTAAATAACTATTAACTATAATAAACTTATTCAAGTAATCCAATGGAAAATTTGTCTCATAACCAAGGTCGTTGACCTATTGCTATAAACATTAAGTTCGCCTTTTGTGCCAATTCAACGGTTAATAAAGTTAATGAATAAATATAATAATACCTGAGGATGTAGAGACAGCTGTTCATAGTATGGTAAATAATAAAGCTACAGGGTCGGATGGCGTTCTTGCTGGAAAAAGCTTAAAAAAACAGATTTGTTTGGTCTTTTATACTGACTAAATCAAACTTCATCTTCTATTTGGATCTATCAGCAGCCCTTTTACGTCCCCACTGCAGGGGCTCAGGCCTTCCTTATGGATGGTTAAGGAGGATGGGCCATGACCCTCCACGCTGGCCCAATGCGGATTGGAGGGTATTAACGACTGCAAATGCAGCCGGGACCAACGGCTTAACGTGCCTTCCGAAGCACGGAGTAGCTCGAGATAATAATTTTTTGGTCACCCATCCCGTGACCGACCCTTGCGAAAGTTGCTTAACAACTAAAATCGCGGGCCGCGGCGCTTATTTGGATCTGTTAGTGGCAAATTTCATTAAGATTAGTGGTCCACGCTTGTGAGTGTAAGAGACAGAGTTACTTTCCCATTTATATTGTCAGTGGGGAATGGACGTGATGACGTAATCGTGCGGGGCGAACTCAGGGACGGAATTTTTAAAGATATTTTTTCGTCCTATCGCCCACCCCTGCCGGTCGAGCGCGTGACCCTAATCGATTCAACTGGCAAGTTATTTTAAAACCCTTTTATATTGTCAGCGACCCGTTTATTTTTAATTGTTTCACAATTAAGGGTAACGGGATGTGAAATGGAAATTACGTTAGTGAAGTTTATGTGATAGCTGTTTTTTTTAATGTTTTCTTTACAAACAGGAACAAATGTCGTATTTATTATTTTAATTCAAGTAAATAGGAATTTAATGATTTATCTTCAAAAATATTAATTTAAAAAAATAAGTATTTTTCGACAAGCTCGGGATGAACATTGGAACTTATGGCTGTCGTTTGAATATTAAGTATTATTTAAGAGGTCACTTAGATAAAAATCACTAACTTTCATTAGTTTCGTATGAAGTACATTTTATTAAAATTAAAATAAATCCATTTTATTTATAGGGAAAATTTGTTGAAATAGCCAAAGCAATTAATACAGTACTTTAGAGAATTAAAAACAGATTTTTAATTGCACTGTCCTGTCTTTTAGTTTAATATTTCTTTTAGGCTAATGTTACTAGTTTCGGCGTCTATTAGATGCAAAAAACAATAAATCCTTTCCTCTATATAATAATGATAATAAGCTTAAATACGAAAATATATCTGTTTGTTTAATAAAACAAACTTTTGAAAGGATTATAAACTATATAATATTTGTTTAATTGTCTATATCCGTTTGTTACGTTTTCATTTAAAGCCTACAGGCTCCCCCTACCCTACTCCGTTGACCCAATTTTAGTATAGAGATAAATAGGACTTTAGAGAAGAACATGGGGTAGCTTTTGTCGCGACAATAAAACTTTAAAGGGTTAAATTGGGGATTAAAGTTTGGATGGGGAAACAATATTTTAAAAAGTTAAATCAAATTTGACGTGAAAGAATAGTCACTAGTGACAATCAGTTTTAATATTGATGATAAAATATTTTAGAGCCCGCCAAAAACATATCAAGAACTCGATAAAGATAGTAGTTTCAAAATTAATTTTTAAGATAACTATCATTGTAGCCTAATCTAAAACGTGATTATAATTTTAGTAAACACGGAATGCAGATGTTTTTCACTATCCATACTAATACAAAGAAAGATTAGACTGTTTGTTTCTTTGCGTTGAATAGGCTCCGAAATTACGGAACCAGTTTGAAAAATTATTTCACATACATCATACGAGGTTATAGGTTATAATTTATACGGGTAAAGTTGCGGGAAAGTAGATAACTATGAAATATTACGAAACTTGAACAATAAAATCGCAAAATTTATTCAATTTTGGCGTGTTGTTATAAGTACTTTGGGGTCGTGGTTTAGCTGACTTCAAAAAGGAGGTTGGTCTGTTTGATTTTTTTTTAATAATATTTATATTGAAAGGGTACATGTAATCTTCAAACAGTATCAAGAAAATTCATTCATTCAAAGCGGCATCCGTTCAATCTTGAATTGGTTATAACGTTTCATGACATAAGTGAAGCGAGTTTCGAAATGACATAAGAATAGAATATCTGAGACACGCAGAACCAATCAATTTGGTTTTGTATTTTTATGTATATAAAAAAAAATGGAATCAATAGAATTTTTTCACTAAATTACTTAAATTCAGACACGCGAGTGAATTCGAACTCAGGCTCGGATTTTTACAGCTTTCCAGTATATTTTTGTTGAATCTAAAAAATATGAACGTTGCTCTTTGCATTTTCTCCCATACCTCAACATCTAGAGATGGTCTTCTAGCTTGAAGTCGATCTGGTCTTGGATCTTTGGGCTGAGGCATCATATAAGAATCTTCATCGTCCTCAACGCTCATGTCTCTCGCTCCAGACTGTTTTTGGACGACTATGCATCTAATTAACAACAATACGTTAGCCTAAAAACTCATAGGTTTGAAACACGAACCAGATACAAAATTCTTTGTATTTTTATATATTTGATTAATTTGCATTTTTTCTCGTATAGCATTGTTATACTGAAACAAAACCTTAATGAAAAATGCTTAAAAAAATCACTTTGTGCTATCTCAGAATGCCAGGGACAAACTGATTTTTTTAAGATTTTTTCATTGAGAATACTTTGTATTAGTTTGATGGTTGTGAATCTCTTTTGTATTGGTATCTTAGCTTTTGAAGAGTTATGGACATGCTGTGCAATATCACTCAATACAAATATACTGGTGCAAATATTCTTGTGGTTAAAATCATCAGCCCTTTACGTCACTGCAGGGGCTTAAGCCTGCCTTGTGGATGGTTAAGGAGGGACCATGACCCTCTACACAGCTACTTGTACTGTAGCATCTTTCTTACTATCTAATAAATTAATAATTGTCATACTCTTTAAACTAAAAAGTTGGTAAAACGCCACTCGATTAATGGACGACCCGTTTGTTACCATAACTGTTAATTTAAATAAGAAGACAGACAGAAGAAATTAGAAAGAACGGAGAGAGATAACAGCAACCCTTGCGGAGTTTCTTGCCGGTTCTTCTCGACGCAATATCACCGCCGTAGATTAACGAACCGATGGCATAGAGTCTTGATTTTCACATGTAATAGTCCCGGGACTACGATTAATATGTACTGTACTATATTGTCTCGGATCTGGGTGTTGTAGTTCCTACGTAGTTTCGGATTTTCTATATAAAAGTGGTAAAACATACTTTCTTTATTTCGCATGTGGTAAAATATTAAAAAAAAATATGATCATCGTTAAATTACCTTTTTTGGCGTGACGATGGGTGAGCGCCAAGAAATTCTGAAACAATATTCAACGCGTTAAAAGAAGCGACTGAAACTAATTCTAAAACTAAAGCATTAGCATTAACACCCGTATCTATAGTCGAGTAATAGTAATTACTTAAGCAAATATTATTAACACAAAACAACAATTTGAATGAAGCAAGAACTGTTAAAATTACATTTAAATTCTCGTCTATTGGTTAAAATATCTACAAATGAAACAATTTTAAACGATTGCATCGCGTTTGTATTTAGTTTTATTGACATTTGAGACCCTTTACAGGTTCCGTGTTCTAATAAGAGTAAGGTTAACATAAAAAAATACAATCAACATCTTAGTCTTTATTAAATATCTAGTGAAGTAATCACTTCTCTCAACTAAAGACACGAGTGTAAGTGCACCATTGTGCATTCTTTCCGTGCGTTCGTCTGATTTGCTGTGGATAGAATGCGAGATCTAAAGGCAATCGGTTACGTTCGCCTCGTTCGTTTTTTTCAACTCTGATTGACATTCATATTAGCTTTATGAACATGTCTGTTAAGTATTGGCACGAAAGTGGCACTAATAATTCTAGGAAAAACAATATTACAACTAATGAAAATGGAGATAACAAAGGACAAGGGTACGACCACCTAACTGTTTAGATGTAACTCTAGCCGTAGGACGCAACATCTTATTGATAAGGCGATATTAAATTTCATTTTACTATGGATATTCCACTTAGTTGGTAGCGCAGCTGTCAAATCCATATACATAATTATTTCATTCGGTCGACGTCTGTGGTCGTCGTTACTAAAGTACATGTTAGAATAGTAAAATGATGTAAAATATAGATCGCTGAGATGTCATATATTATATTTATCGTCATAGTTAGGGAGCTAGGCGGTTGCAACCTGTATCGAACACAGCAGGCTCATTTAAATAAAACCTAATTTAAAAATTAGTAAGGGATTTATTCGATCGAATGTGTAATACTATAACAGCGTTGTGTACTGCTGCATGTTTTATTACTACTACGTGGTACTACGTGGTTGCCTATTTGACTTCGCCGGAATGCTCACATAGTTTCTTTGTTATATAATGTCCTATATAATCCTGTTTCCCCTGCTTATCTTAAAAAGCGTTTCCAATTTCTTTGTAACACCCACTCCCGTCTCTTGAGATCATCGGACAACCCGAGACTCGCGATGCCTATGCATTCATCTAGATTGTTTGACAGGTCCTTTACTGTACACGCCGCACGTCTGTGGAACGAGATGCCGGATGCTGCGAGGCGAGCTCAGTCTTTAAATATTTTTAAAAATTTAGTTTCAGAATACTATCTCTCGCGTGCTATGTACATCCAAATAATATTTATTGTAGATAATATAAAATTTCTGTATGTTAAATTTTTGTGTGTGTGCGTGCGTGTGTGTGTGCGTGCGCGTGTGCGTGTGCGTGTGTGTGTGTGTGTGTGTGTATCTGTGTGAATTAATTGCATTATATATTCATATGTATAAAGTATACTTTGCTCAAATGCACTGCCCTAAATTGTTCTCCGTATCTAATTTCCTTTTTGCGGTTGCCTGGAAGAGATCGCTTTTAAGCGATAAGGTCGTCATTTGCTTCGCTATCTTTGTGTATCTTGTATGTTCTCCTTTGTTGTGCAATAAAGTGTATTATTATTATTATTCCTCTTAAATTACTCTGTATATTAATGAAAACCTAATTAAAATAATTTGTGTAGTTCAAAAGAACTCAGAGTACGACGGGCAGCGAATTTCATTTATACTACATATAGATTTCACTACATAAACACTGGCTGTAACATTAAATAAATGTTATTACAAATATTATGTTAAAAAACCAGTGAAGTGCGTGTAGGCCCACGAAGGGTTCCGTAGTGGTAAAAAAATCACGTTTGTTTTATGGGAGACCCGTTAAATATTTATTTTATACTGGTTTTTAGTTTTGTTGTTGAAGCGGCATCAGAAATACATCTTCTGTTTTCACAGATTTCAACTGTCTAACTTACACTGTTTATGAGATAAAGACTGGTGACAGACAAACAGCGAAGTCTTAGTAGCAGGGTTCCCGTTTTGCTTTTTGGGTATCAATGTTCAGGCAATCCACCCAAACAGCCGAAAGAAATATTTTTACAAATATTTAAACATTCGATAAAAATGAAAATTTGTTTTATTTGTTTGTTTTAATTACTATATTTAATCTATTTCGCATTCAAAATACTATACTAAAAACATTCTTAATGAATAATGCTTAAAAATCCACTTTGTCCTGCACATTGATATGAATACGCTCTGTAATAGCCAAAAACATGTGCTTCAAAGATTCGGCAGTCCTGTTAGGTTCTGGGTATTTCAGTGGTTAGGTTAGGTTAGGTTAGCAGTCGTCCAGATTGCGAAATATCATGGGTTCGAATCCCATCTCAGAGTGCCATTGTGAATTGGAAATTGATCATATATAATAACAATCTGTCTTTTTTCATAATTTAGTTGCATAGTTTAACTACCCATTTCATTTAATCGTCCAATTTCTTATTTGATTAACTAAGAAATTGCCTCTTAGCGCCCGGTTGTAATAACGTGCTTACTCGCATACAAATTAGCATCAATTATAGGGAGCGAGAAGCTAGATTTTGTCAGAAATAAACACAAGGTTTAAGAACGTAATTTCTTAACATAAAATTAGACAGTAAAAAAGTAGGATGTACAATTCACTTTTTTAGTTAACGATTAATCAGTGACAAGGCATCTTTATGATTTTTTTTTTAAAGATAATGACTAAAATTTACATTTTTGTTAATATAACAGATGAAAGAATGAGAAAATTTATATACCACACGGGAGTGGAAGGATGCAGAAGCTGAAGAAGGCCAAGAGACATCTATCACGATCAAATCAATCGTGTGCTGTTAAAAGGTGACGTCATAAGTCATGGAAACCGGCGAGTATGTATGTAAAGACCATGCCTTGTGGTACACGGTCTTCTCTGTGTATAATGGATACGGCATGAAGATAAATATAGATTTTTGGTTTCACAAAATCAATGTCCTTATTCGTTATTTCTTTTACATAATTAGTGTTGAAAAGCTTATTTAATTATAACCTCATCAGCTTTGCGATTCTATAAAAATTAAAACACGAATTCGAATTCACTCATGTGTCCGGATTCACGTCACTCAGTGAAGAAATTTCTATTGATCCCCTTTTTTAATTATATAAGTACAAAACAAAATATAGCTCGGTGGCGTAGTAGATAAGCGCCGCGGCCCGCGATCGTAGTGGTTAAGCAACTTTCGCAATGGTCGGTCACGGGATGGGTGACCAAAAATTATTATCTCGAGCTACTCCGTGCTTCGGAAGGCACGTTAAGCCGTTGGTCCCGGCTGCATTTGCAGTCGTTAATACCCTCCAATCCGCATTGGGCCAGCGTGGAGGGTCCTCCTTAACCATCCATAAGGAAGGCCTGAGCTGCAGTGGGGACGTAAAAGGGCTGGTGATGGTGATGACAAAACAAAATTGATCGATTATACGTGTCACAAATATTTTGTTCTTATATCAATCATTCAAGTGAGTTTCACTACACTTATGCCACGAAACGTTATAACCAAATCGAGACAGTGGATGCCGCTTTTTGAAGTTAATTCGGATATCTCAGTGTATTCGAATTCGGTTTTGGATTTTTACATAACACCAGCCCTGCGTTCTATAAAAATCCAAACCCAAATTCACTTCGAAAAGCGGCATCCGCTCAACCTTGAATTGGTATTAACGTTATGTGGCAAAAGTGAAGTGAGTTTCGAAATAACATAAGAATAGAATAAATTAGACATATATTCAATCAATTTTGTTTTGTATTTTTATATAAAAAAATTAAAACAATAGAATTTCTGCACTAAATTACGTGAATCCGGACACATGAGTGGCTTCGACTTCGGGTCTGGATTAAATATAGATATTAAACAAAACTCACCTGCTTTCATGACAATTAAAAGCATAAAA
The DNA here is from genome assembly GCA_918026875.4 of Diatraea saccharalis. Taxonomy (NCBI): domain Eukaryota; kingdom Metazoa; phylum Arthropoda; class Insecta; order Lepidoptera; family Crambidae; genus Diatraea; species Diatraea saccharalis. Next base: position 4,769,711 of record OU893351.1, on the reverse strand, counting down.
AACGTAACACTTCTGAAGAACATTTTTCTATAAAATAAAGTGGAAACTGTCATGTGTTTAAATATATACAGGTCCGACAATGTTTTTATCGCGGGTTTGTTCCTTTTCAACGATATTTTCTTTTTTAAATGGCCTCTATGCAGTTTCCATTGCCTTTTCATATTATAAAAACTATTATATGTACACTTTGACGCTGAAAAGCAAACACGAAGTAACCTTCAAAACCAAAATAGATGTTTAGAGTACAAAATCTTATATTTAAAAAAAAAAATTCCATATAAATTGGTTTAAGAACACTTTATTTATTATCGTGTATAATAATTATTTAAAAAAAGACAATATTTTTCTGCTCTGAAGAACTATATTTTTTTTGAATATCTCTTTATAGTATTGGCTTTTATGAGTCAGAAAATGCAACTACAAATGAACGAGACATTTGTTTTAATGTATAATAATTTTGTGAACTCAGCCCTTAGAATTTCGAATTGAATATTTATTAAAAACAAAATTTTTGTAATCAAATATTTAAATCATAATTACAAAAAAAAAATCGAAATTACTAAAGTTTTTGCATTGCTAGTGTTCTGTTAAGAGATGACTCTATATATAATTTTACAATTTGATAATTTTCATCAATATTCAGTGTGTGTTTTGAAATCCTATGAATGTACACACAAACATTTTTTTTTTACAAGTAAACATCAACGAATAGTGTTTCTTTACAAAAAAAAAACACGGGTTTGATAAGAACCTCACTGAATTGTTATGCGGGCGGAATTATCATAGTAATTATTTGATATAATAGTAAATTTTCTATGCATAGAATATTTTGATTTACTTATTGTTTTTAATCTATTTTCAAGGACTTATATTTTTAAGATATGACAGTCCTTACCTTAAATATACATTACCTACAGCTCTAAAATAACCATTGAGAGATAAACTAATAATCGAGGCATTTCCATGTCGCATATAAGTTTTGCAGTGCTTGCCATTGGTTCACTCGATTTACTTATCTTACTGATATTATTAATGTGAAAGTTTCTTTGTTTGGATGTTTGTCCGTCAATCACGCAAAAACTACTGAACGGATTTTGATGTAATTTCGTATACAGATAGGGTATTAGCTGACTAAGTAGTAGGAAACTTTTAATCCACTAAATGGTTCCCTAGGGACAAACGGGCGAATCCGCTGCTAGTTAAAAATTAAATTTCAAAGTTCCTTTTTCTCAATACGCCAAATAATTTATTATTATTTTAGTGTAAATTATATTAGACAACATTACATACATTGCTCAGATTCCAAGATGGTAACACATCATCCAGACCCGAGACAAAATAGAGAAGTCTATTTTCGTATACCTTATATAATCCCTTATGATAAGACATAGCTTTCGTTAAGTTAGGTTTTAATAATAAAAAGTTTTTTTTTATATAATATATTTAATTTATTTAAAATAATTCTATAAGGTTAATTTCAGGAAACACTCAGGTAGTTGACATTTAATTAGATAGGTACCTAATATTTTATTGAAATAGATTGTTGCAATTATTAAACATCTATAAAACATTATTTAATAAACCAATACTTAAGTTATTACTTTATTTAACAACACTGTGCAAATCTTATTCCAAGACACTATAATGAACGATATTTTAGTAGGTACTTTACTATGTATTCTTATAAATTAAAAAAATATATATCTCACGTTGGCACATTGGGAGTACTTGACCTTTTTCTAAAAGATTCAGAACTTTTGTCGTCAGTTTAATTCGTATCTAATTTCAATTACACCAACGCTTGCTACGTCAGCGAGGTCATTTGATATTATATCATAATATAGTTAACTACATATTATTAGAACATATAGGTTAATATAAACGTGTTCAATGTGTATCTGCAGTACACTCTCCACAGACGGCGTGTAGATGGGAATTCGGTACAAGTATAACTGTTTCGTTTATCCTGTTATACACTTGTATTCCAGAGCCTTTAGGCTGTATTTTTACACCATCGGACAGTTGTGTTATTCTGAAGAAAAAAAAACACAATTATATTATCAAAACATATTATCATGACTGAGAATGTCAAGTCTTAAATGAAAGTACTCATTTCGATAACAGTATTGACTAAAAGCTATGTTGTTACAATGTCAGTCTAAATACGATATTTATAACAACATGAGAGTTATATTAAAGCGGACCTAAAATGGATCCTTGGGGCACCCCCGTTTATGACCCAGTTTACGCTTCCTTGTTCCAATTTAGTAGATACTGATTTACCACCGGCGTATACTGTCACACCCCCAGACTTCTGCCTCAGTACTGCAAATCTGGAATCGGACAAGAATTAGTGAACTTTGTTAAGCTTCATAGTATCTGAAATCATAAATTAGCGGATATATTAGATTTTCTCCCATTATCCGATATACCTTGGTATTTCAGTGCAGTCGGCTAGAGCTATTGTCTCCTCATTAGTCGAATTTATTGTCCTTAACGAGCCATTCAACGTTTGCACAGTAGAATCCTGCAACCTACATTCCTCTGTAAAAATAAAAATAACATTACAATACAAGCTGACCATAGAAAACAAACAGACAACAGTGTGGCCCTCCTATGTTTAACAAACATTGTTTTTGTAAATTAAATTCGGTTTATGAACATTCTTCTTAATGACATTTTTCTTTACGATATATAATTTTTACCCGACTGCAATGGACGGGTTATGTGTTTCACGAGTATCTTGTACGTATGTATATATGTAATATTCTTTATTACCTGATATCTTCAGAGCCGCTGAAAGGTCTTAGATAATTTAGGTATTGTTAGATTTGTCTTAGTAGCCAAAGTGTTCGTATATAGGTAACTTTCAAACAATGTGTGACTCCATTATATTTAATAATAATAAAAAACTTTAATATATTACAATTTTACCATGATTATCATTACCGTAGTAATAAAAAAAACACAATGACAAAGTTTAAAAATATGGACTTTGCTCTTTTACTTTCTGTACGAACCTGATAAGTTGTCTAATTAATATTAAGAATAAAAAGAAGACAAAAAACCTGCGTGAAAAACAACCAATTGAAAAGGCTGGAATAAGATTAAAAAAGCACCATCATACATAACATGCAGTAGGAGGCATGAAATTGAATAATAAGTTATTTTTTTATCTTGCTCCAGCTTTCAGTTAGTTGTTTTTCTTGGTTTGCGCAATTCATTGAATACGTACGATAAAGTCCAAATGTGGTAATCTTCTTCAATGTAATCCAGTTGTCCATCCACCAGACGATCTCTGGTGATTTCAACCTCATATCAGGACTATTGGTTACCTTAACCGATGTCACACCTTCCTGTTTAAATATCGTTTTAAAATGTTTAACAGTAGAACTAAGAAAAACTAATATTAAATAAAGAAAAACAAAAAACGACCAAGTGTGAGTCGGATTCGCGCACAAAGGGTTCCATACAAAAAAGTTTAAAATATCGCGTTTGTTGTTTTCTTTGAAGTTGTTCGAAATTTTCAAGTAAAATATAATTGGTCAACTGTTACTCGTAAAGCCAACTTAAGTGTGATATTTTTCCTTTTAACTTTTACCAACGACCGTTTAGTTAGCAGAGGGGGGGGGACACTTGACTCTAACGAAAATTAGCTCTTTAAAGTTTAATCTGTGACTTACAAACCCCCACCTTCAATGTCTTCAAGACCTATCCAACGATGCCCCACACTATGAGGAAGACGAAAAAAAATTATCATCCCCATGTTACATGCAGGGGAGGTACCTTAAAATCTTTTCAATGCAGTTGCTCATAAAGCGCTATTTTTTAATCCATTGTAAACACCGAAAGTGAGTCTTCAAACATGTTTTAAATAAAAATGTACTGAAATCCTTTACTGCACACGTGCTTAAGAGTATTTTTTGGCCGAGGACCAAAGAAATTTAAAAAAAATTGATGAAAATATGTCAAACTTTAGAGGCAAAAGTATGTCAAGGAGCCTTGAACGAATATTTTCAAATAAAAATGTATGATACGAAAACATTTTCAAATGTCACGTTTAATTTAAAAAATAATTGTTACCTTTAATACATACTTAGTTTTATTAACCTATATATTTGTTTTATTTCCTCGCAAAAAGTATTGAAAAATGTTGTAAGAAACTTAAGCGTAAAAGGTTTTTCGAATTCGTGCCATTTTAGGCCCTTATTCGTAAAACCTTACTTTCCGCACTCGTATCTTAAATAACTATTTTTTTCCAAATTTTACTTTACCACTTTGTCGGCGTAATTAACGTGTATACTTATGCCAAATTAAAACTTTCTAGTACCAATACTTTTTGAGCTAAATCGCGGACGGACGGATAGACAGATATGGTGAAACTATAAGGTTCCTCGTTTATTACGGAAACCTAAAAATGAAACTATATAACTAGAAATTTGTAATGTACTTATTGTTTTATTCTTAACTCCTAACATATTCATGTTATTATTCCACTAAATGTTGTATTCAATATATTTTATATACCTTTAATACCGCAGAAATATCAGTGTTGCTCGTAGCAAGATCTAGAAGAGGCATTTTGAATGATTCCGAAATGCAGGAGAGGTATAGTGGCACCCATATGTCTTGTGGTAGCTGTGAATAAATACAATATTGTAAGCGGGATAGGGCGTTCACTTTTTTTTTTTTCTTTTGCGTCGTAAAATATGACATTGTGGTGAGATTTTTATATGATTCAGAGGTAGTTGGTAAATTAGAGAGTAACATAGCTAATTCTACTTCGATATAACCTAGATTTTACCTTTTAAACATTCGGGTGAATTCTCCAGTAACCTTAAAGTAAATTTATTTAAGAGTTAGATTATACTAATCAATGGAATTAATTTTATAAGTCTAACAACTACGAAAATCTATTATTTTCTATACGAAATAAGAACAAGTTGGACTGCAACTTAGAAGTAAATTAACGAATTTTCACAAATTACAAGATATACGAAGACCTGTGGAGTAGGCTTCGTTTTGCTCTGTAACCAAATATGTATATACGACAGCATTGGGCCGCCGGAACGAAGCGGAAAATGTTTGCCCTATAATTAGTGAATATAGATTCATGTAGGAGGAGAAAAATCCGTACAGGATTCACGTGTTGGTTTATGGCCTGTCCTTATTTGATTCTATCCATTCCATAGAGAAGGCGTGGGCCTTCGCATACCATAGGCTAATGATGATAATGAGATTAATTACCAGGTGTCGGCAAAAATAATTTTTACCTGCATCTCCTTAAAGCCGCTCTCTTCAGAATCTTTAGAGCAAAACGGAAGTATCAGACGCGTGAAGGGGTCCAATACCACGTTGTCCTCGTGAGAGAACCTAACATCTATCCTCTTTTCTCCCGTTAGTTCTTTAGCGGTGTCGACAGACACGTTAAGTAACAATACTTCTTGTTGTGTGTTGTTGTTTTCACTTGGTTTGTAGAATCCAGCTGTTATATGACTCCTGTGCTTAGAATGCAATGCTGTATGTCTGTCGCCTAAGTACAAATAATCGTTGTTTTCGATAAAAGTCTAAAAAAAAGAAAATAAAATAATAGGTTAAAAATCCACAATAGCCAAGTTAAGTGAATCGAAAAGCAAACTTAATAGAAGATATGGTCATTGGAGTATTATATTATTTCAGCCGAGATTCGAATTCAAGATTTCAGAATAGCGACGTCATATGCGAACCTTTCAGGCTTTAAAGCTAGGCAGAATAAAGTTATAATTGTGAGAATGGTTTTTGATCAAATCCATCGTGGGCGTCCTCACAGAGCGCGGCCGACCACTTCTTTGGCGATCTTGCAGAGAACTTATCTCTCTGTACCGCTGTATTAGGTAATAGACGAAGTTACGGCTTACAGGAAAACTTTACAGTACGCGGAAAATCTGCATCGGTTTTTTTCTCGCCTTTAATAGCGAAATGACAATTGCACGTAATTGTTTTGTTCCTTCCATCAAGAGAAAATATAAACAAATAAATTTGCGATATAAATAAACTAAAAGTAAACATTCTAAATTCAAAATGGTAAAAAAAAACAGCCAATAACGTTTTATTTTATTTTTTCAGTAAAAAGTTTGTCTCAAAACTTATGAACACACGACATGCATATATTCTTCACCAAGTGAAACTGGGATCTGAAATGTTGAATAAATTAATTTTATCATATTTTTGCGTTGCTCACCCTCACAACATCGCTAGAGTTAAACTCGAGTCTAGTCACTATATTCTTATCTTGGTTCTTTATTCCGAAGTCCATTTCGAAGTTTAAAAATTCACCTGACGTTTCCGTGTCTTGTCTAGACAAAGAAAAAATATACTTTTTAATTATTGGATCAGCAATATTGGATAAGCAATTAGTTTATAATTAGCTAACCCTCAGTTTGTAATGAGTCGTAGTGAAGTTCCAAGTTTGCTTAGAAGCACCTCTATGTTTTCGATGGCACATTAACCTTTAAATACCTTAACCAGAGCTTGCTCGGCCATATTGGTAAACTAGGCAACTGCCTATGGCGCTCGTATTTGGGGCGGTATGGTTAACATATTATGTTTGCTCTAATTATTTAAACCTCAAAAATGCAGTACCTTAAAAAATGTAATTTGGTTTGAGTTCGTGATTTTAAAAGTACGTAATTGTTAGACCAAGAAGTTTAGATAAAAGGCATTAAATTTGAGGAGTGCTTGCTGACAACTATGTAGAAAATATACAAAGGTGTGACATCATTCAACATTTCAATTCAATATATCACCGTAATTTATTAATAAAGAAAAAATATGTGAAATATTCTCAAATAATCTACCTGATGGACAAATAAACAAAATAAGTAAATGTTCCTATTATTGTGCCTATGATATATGACATCGCGATAAGAGAAATGTTGCTGCGTATGCGTCATGATTCACTCCATAACATTACAACTCTGTTCGCAATTAGCCTATCCAGTAAAGGAATGCTTACCTATAGTCTTTCAGAAGTAGAGAAGTCTTCAAAACGTTTTTGTCACCAGAAAAGTACTCCACGATCGAAGCCAGATTTTCAATCAGAAACGTAGCTTTTACTCCCCTGTTGACATTTAAGATGGCCTCGTTGTGGAGATGGATGATTCCACATGATGTGGAGGGGGGAGACACGAACATGGTGATGGCTCGCAGCATCAGTCTCTTTGGTTCAAGATATTTCATCATGCTAGACGAGAAAAATAAAAGACCACACTTAAAAAAGTTTAAAGTTTTTTATTATTTTGTTACAACTTTTTTATTTCCTTTGCGCTTGCGTGCAAGTCTGGAGCTGTATTGCCACCACAGAATTATAACTCGCAAAACTTTTTAAATTCTCCACATTCACCCGCTAAGGCGCATCTAGCGGCCTCTTTAGATATGATAGACAATGTCTCATCAGATTAATAATAGTTTTCTTTTAGCTTAATAGTAGTTAAATTACAAAAACTCTTTGATGTTCCTGATGGTCTAGATATGCCATATTAATGGATGACATTTGTTTTATTTTATTAAGGATAACTAACGGTTGTAGAATCTATACGACATTTGAGGTGTTATTAAGTTTCATGCTTTTACTTTTTCTGCAAATGCCAATATTACTAATTCATGTAAAATTATCTTCTATTGGTTTCTTATATTTTCAAGCGCGCTATCCATAAATGAAACAACTTTTAAACTGTTTCATTGCGTTTGTATTTAGTTTTAGTCGTTTAGGACCCCTTACAGGTGGCGTGTACACATAAGACTAAGGTGCTGATTGTCTTTTTAATTAAGAGTATCGCTACTTTCAAAACAATACTATTTCACACATTCACAACACAAAAATGTATATATTATGGCAACGCTTACATTTAATTGATTAAATTAAATTATTTTAAAATACATTTGACTTATTTATTTACCCCTAGCAAGAAGTTATTACCTAAGAACTGGCCAGTTTTTCTCAGACAGGATTTCGGTAGCTAGGGGTAACTAAATATTTTGCAGTACCTGATAAGGCTGGAACAATTGCTCGGATATTCGTTTTGTTAAAAGCTTCTTGTGTACGAAATAAGAGATTTGTCGTGATTCAATACTGCTTTGATTGAACTTATAATGCTTCAATAACGCTGTGTTTGACGCTGTGTTTATAATTGAAATGCGCTGCTATTTCAATAGTTTGGAGGTTAGTGAAATTCATAAATAAAATAGTAAGAAATTAAAAAATACACAAAGCAATATAATAAAATAATAAATATATAATTAAATGTGTAGCTTGATGTCAATGGCAATATTTTATTAACCATAGTCACTATTAGATTTAACCTATTAAGTTTCTTTACTTTTAATTTAAAAAAGTATGTTATGCTGAATTTACATTTAAGCTTGTTTATTGTTGGGGCCACGCGCTTCCAGGTTACATTTTCATATGCATGTCGTGGTAACCTTTAATTAAGGCAGCACATTGTCTTTGTTATTTATTATTAATTTATTTGCATGTATAGTGTTTGACCTTGTTGGTTGCTCAAATAAATAAATAAATAAATGAATGAATTAATGAAAGAATGGATGAATGAATTAATGAATGAATGGATGAATGAATAAATGAATGAATGAATGAATGAATTAATGAATGAATGAATTAATGAATGAATGGATGAATGAATAAATGAATGAATGAATTAATAAATAAATAAAAATATTACCTGTATATATTCCTAGTGAGCAGGTGTTCCATCTTCATATTGAACGAAGAATTTTCACAGTCTAGGAATATGCTTCGGTTGTGGGTCTAAAAATTAGGTAATTTATGATTATAAATGTATCAAAAACAAATAATATTTTTTCGTTTAATCGAAATTAGCTCATTTACATTGTTCGATAACTTTTGTTAGGCGTGCGGGTGATTTCTGTTTATCTCTCTAATTGTTGGGTCATTGCTTTATTGACCAATGAGTAGAGCGCGCAGAGGTCGTACTCCATGTGCAGATCCCATCGGTCAGTGTAACTGAGTCATATTAATTTCAAACGGTAAAAGTAATTTTGTAAAAAGCATACTTATATGGTAAACCCTGTACAGGTGAATAACTAACAAATTCTAGCTTCTTTTTTATTATTTTATCAATAGATTTTTTGGAGTTTCTTCTCTAGATAAGCTCGATGGCGGTGCGATTGGCGAGGTTAAGCAACTTTCGCAAGGGCTTGTCATAGGATTGCTGACCGAAAAATTGTTCCGAGCTCCTTTGTATTTATTCGGAGGGCACGGGAAGTAGTTGGCCTAATTTATCTTCATTGAAGCCACGTGCCAATTAATACATTAATAGGTTCTGTAACGATCTGATTACCTTAGAATTTTCCTTGCTCCTCACTGTATATAAGTCTGTTCTGTCCATCGTATTCTTTTCGATCTGTGTGCGAGTGTGTATCACAACACCACCGTTCGGCATCGGCAAAATAAAGTCGGTTTTGAAACTACAATAAAAAAAAAAGATTTTTGAAGTAGTCTCGACAGAGTTTGTGATCGTTAAGTAGCGATCGCAGAGTTCACTGACCGAGCTGTCAAACTCGATCGCTAGGAGACTAACGAATATCGCTAATTTATTTGATAATGAACTTGGTACGCACCTAACAACAATATACTTAGCTGCAGAGACTGCGCAATAATTGTTAAATCACGATCGCTATGAGTCAGCGAGCGAATACACTAAGATTGCTATCGCAAACTCTATCGAGACTGCAGACCCGTTATAAATACGCAATGAACTCTCTCTACTGCATCCGTAGCCGGAAAAATGACTTACAGCTTGTTTAATAAGATTTTAGGGTTCTGTGCCCAAAGGGTAAAACGGGAACCCTATTACTAAGACTAAGCCTGTCTGTCTGTCTGTCACCAGGCTGTATATCATGAACCGTGAAAGTTAGACAGCTGCATTTTTCGCGGATGATGTTTTTTTATTTATTTTGATTGTTTTTTATGGTGCTCGATTGATTTATTATGTTTAACAACATTTAATAGATTATTACATACAATAATAACTTGATTTAGCCCGCAAGAAGAAATGTATCAAACAATTACAGGTAAATACCATATGCAACATTTTTTTTTATAACGATATATAACATTGGGGATCCATCAACAAATTTATTAACCGAATCTCCAACCCTCAAATATTAATTTACAAACTTTTTCAATTACTATTTACTGAGACTGAGGTCACAAAAAGAAATAATGCTACAAAAAGTGTTCGAGACCTTTTAACTTTTAACGCATGTACGCAGGTCAGATTAGACACACTTAAAAGTTTAAAAGAGCAATAGCTAGTTGCACAAACGTCCATTAAAATGTTCATTAGTTTAAAGCAACATGGCGTAGTTTTGGACTCTCTCAATTGCTCTGTAAAAGCCTCAACTGAATAAACAATTTTGATTTGATTTGACATTACCCATACATATTTGACATTCATTAGAGCTTAAAGGCGTCATTAAACCTTAATGGACGTTCGCAGTGCTTGATACTACTTTAAAATAGAAAAATAACATTACGCATACTACCATGCGTTTGATAAAAATAACAATCATTGATCAGAAAAGCCCACAAAACAATTTTAGTCTATGCCATGGTCATTTTAAAGTGAAAGGCTTCAATATTAAAAATAAATATATTGATGTATCTGTTGCCGCTTCAATAACACATACTTAAAGCCAGAACAAAACAATTATTTAACGAGGCTCCTATACAACAAACGTATTTTTTTTTCTGTCACCAAGATGTGCCTCATGAACCGTGATAGTTAAACAATAGGGATGATGACTAATTTTTGTTTGTTTGTCCGTCAGGTAGAGTGTTAAAAAATATTAAACACGTATTTTTTTATTTTTTTCGTAAACAGAAAATTACGGCGTTACATTGAGTTGAAATTTCGCCTGACGTCACGTTAGAGTACGTTTTCTACTAAACTGTGACGTAGCGAACCCCCACTCCTCAACTTTAATGCCTGTTATCTAAGCTATTTCTTGTTAAATTGAAGTAAAAAAATACGTATCTAATATTTTTCTATTATCTGACTGTCGGACTAAATAGAATTGCATTTTTTTTACCCAGTCATCATCCCTATTGAGATATTAACAGATAATGTATTTCTGGTGCCTGTATAACAACGAGTATTGAAATACAGATTAAAATAAATATATAAGAGGTTCCCATACAACAAATATAATATTTCGCACGTTTTCAGTACGGAATTATTCGTGCGCGAGTACGGCTCGCACTTAGCCGGTTCTTTATTTAATTATTCTTTGTAAATAATAAGCAATAGGAAGAAATTTCAGCATTGATTCAAAACTCATCCTTATATCTAAAATATAGTTGAATTTCTATTTAAATCTAAAGAAAATTTTAATTATTGACTTATTGTTATTTCTGCTTAATTTTATGATTAATAGTATTGTTAAAAGAATAATAAACTTACTTGAACACCCCGATAGGTGTGTGTGATATATTGAATTTGATCGGTAAATGTGTCACAATAGATTTTTGAATTCGAGCCGCGTGCTCCGACTGTACCAGTGGGCCGAATGTGGACAGTGACACCAGGGACATACCTTGGTACCTGACGAATAAAGTTTAGAATTGGTTAACTGACGTGAGTGATAATATTTCCTTTGGACAGTTTAATGGATAAATTAAATGCTGTAATTTAATGGACAAAAACTTATTACGAAACCATATTTGTAATAATCACTGAATAATTTGAATAGAAAAAACTAAACGTATCAAAAATCAAACTAATTTTATTGTTTTATTGAGAAATAAGATAGGTGATGATACCATATATCACTGTCTATCTGTAAGAAATTTACGTATTACGAATTTTACACATTAAGCGATAAGGCCGACCTTGTCTAATAAACTTGATTTTTTATTAATTTTGTCAACAGTGGTGTGTATGTGTGATGTTGTGTTGTGTTCTGTTGTGCTGTGTTGTGATTTGTTGTGTTGTGCTTTGTTGTGCTGTGTTGAGTTGTGTTATGCTGTGTTGTTATGTACTGAGCTCTGCTGCTTTGTGCTGTGTTGTGTCGTGTTGCGTTATGTTGTGCTTTGTTGTGCTGTGTTGAGTTGTGTTATGCTATGTTGTGCTATACTGAGTTGTGTTGTGCTGTGCTATTTTGTGTTGTGTTGTGTTGTATTGGTAAAGGTAATGGTTACATTTAAAATATTGATTAGATGTTATAATGGTATGGTCAGTAGGGCCAGGAGAGGATGGCGGTATTAATGATGTCGAAAGAAATAATTATGATCATAAAAATCTTGTAAATATCAATATTTACATCAGATATTTTCTTCACACGAGGGTAAGAATTACGGTGATAGAAATAATAATGATGGCAACAATAATGACAGATATTTTTGCTTTTTCAACGCTAACTTCTCTAAATAGTGATTTTTTTTTCATGCATTTTACTTATTCAAATGTATTTGAAACAATCAGATCAATCTGAACTTTAGTTGCTCGACTTGAGAACTGTCCAGTTAATGTTTGTTTTAATATTGATTATATTAAAACAAATTCATTACTATACCTTATGTGTATATCAGTTGCTGGTGTAGTCAGGTTACCTCTTATCGAAGTGAAGGACACGGAAGTGGTTTGTAGTCGTACTGGGATACCTAGAATATTATTCAATAAAGAATTCAGTGTAAACGTAAAATAGCGTTATCAATGTAAATTGCCTCTCTCTCTTTCTCTCTCAAGGATTCTTATTTGTTTATTTAAGTAGCAAAAGTCATTATAGCATATTTAGTTGATTTTAGAATATCGCGATCGGATATCCAAATGCTAAGGACTGTAGTATGGAATAGAGAATGTTACAAAAGGACATTTCTTTTTTGAAAACGCCTAATAGAAGGTTCTGTGTTATGTTGCCCAATAACTCCGTCAAAAGTAAACGGATTTCGATTATTATTTTGTTGTTTGAAAGGGCATGTCTCAAGGGGGTGCTTCAAATTCGTGAAGATCGCGATTGAGTTTCTTTATAAACTTGAAATAGTTCACAACTGTTGTGAGCTAACTAATTTTTGCGGTAAACTAAATTCACTATTGCAACTAAAACAGACTTAACGAAAAATAATACAAAGTCAAGTTATTTCATTTGAAGTGGTGTACAAACATGGCCAGCAAATTCTGGCATGAATTCAATTAAGAATTGCCGCTGCCTTTATAGTTGTTAAGTATAATTTATGAGATTGAATATCAAATAACCTGAATTAAAAAGGAAAGTAAGTTAATATCTCACCTAATTCGTTGGGAAATATGAGTTCCATCTGTGCCGGGTAATAGACAATCTGCTGATTGATATGGCTTCCCAATCGTAGAAATTCATTCACTGATTTGGCCACTGTTAAAAGAGAAGTAATTAATTTGGATCGGATTGCCATTTATGATTCAATTAATAATTCCATTCGAAATTATAATTCAATTGGAAAGCATATCGCACACCTAGATCTAAACTGAGACAACTCAAAAATTTGAGTGAGTTTTGACTAAGTACAATATTCAAATACTCGGTGATCATACGCATCTATCCAACATAACAGATTCAATAAAGTTTCGGGGATGAGCCGCTAGATAACTTTAGCTTTTTTTTGTTGAAACAACAGTAGTCGCGCTCCTGCCAAGTAAACAAATGTATTGTCAGACCTCCACATTAGTTTTTTGAACGCACGCCTAGATCTAAGCTAAGACAACTCAAAAAACTAATGTGGAGGTCTGACAATAAGTATATTTTTTTACGTGGCAGGAGCGCGACCACAGTTGATTCAACAAAAGAAGTCATCTAGCGGCTCATCCCCGAACCTTTATTGAATCTGTTATGTTGGATAGATGCGTATGATCACCGAGTATTTGAATATTATACTAAGTCAAAACTTACTCAAAATTTTGAGTTGTCTCAGTTTAGATCTAGGTGTGCGATAAATATTTGTTCAGATATAAAATAAGCAAGCATCAAGATTATACAATTGAGCAACAAAGAAAACATTTATAAATGCAGTTTATTTGATTAGTGTGCACATTTAAATTTTGGTTAGCAATATAATGGTTACATTTAAAAAATAGTTGGGTAACGGTTTTATTGAAAAGTCTTTGGTTGAAACTGAGTGGTGCTGAAGCGGGTGCATGATATAAGTGCGTAAATATTATTAATTTTTAAGTTTCCGTCGTTCACGAAAATCAAACGGCATAAAACAGAATCCATAATTTATTATTAATAATTTAAACAGAAATCTTACGTGTTACAAGAACAAAAGAACGCATAAAAATCTTAAAATAATACAGCCTCTTTCGACAAATACAATGATTATGAATTTCGCAACAGTGTTACATACAGACGGTTTCTGAACCGAGAAAAGTACAACATCACAATTGTTTTTACTAAAGTTTTCCTTAAAAAATCTTAAACCAGAAACGAAAACCTGTTTAAGCACAGCTCTCAATTCAGAAACCACCCGGTTTATACCAAAGTTATCCACCAAAAACATGTTAAAGTAACAATATGATACTAGACATCGCCACGACATGGCTAAGATGACGTATCCCAGTGCATTCAAAGTAAAGCAACTTTCGCATGACCCGGTCAAAGGATGGGTGTCTAAAACTATATTAACTCGAGCTCCTAAGTGCTCCAAAATAGACGTCAAGCCGTTAGTTCCAGCTGCATTTGTAGAAGGTAACACCCACCAATCCACACTCTACCCGCGTGGTGGTAATGGTTCATTCTTATTATTCAATTCGATTCCATTCATAGGGAAAATCAGTGTGGGGGCGTTAATAAGCTGTTGATGATTGATAATTAGTCTTACTTACATTCAACTAGATTCCAACTGTCGAAGCGTGTTTGGTTCATATGAGCGACAAATACCGCTTTCTCTTGTATTTTGAACACAAAATCCACGTGAACCTAAAAAATATACGATCATATTTAAAGAACGATTGTGAATGAGAAGTGGTTTTGGCTTTGTATCTTGGATAATTTTTGGGTAGGGCTAGTGATCTTACAGGGATCTTATTCTGTAGGTAGTAATGGGAGGGGATTAAATATTCAGTCGATCTGGACATTATCCTGCGCGATTCTCATCACGAAGTTACATGAAATTAAATCCACGCCCTGGATCGTGGACCGTTGGATTATCTGGTGTGTGTGTGGTGTACGTCTATTGAATAGCACTGAAGCAGTGGGTAATTAACGTAGCTGCAGGTATATGAGACCAGTAGCCGAAATAATCCAGAAAGCTCGTCCAGCATTGGCTTCGTGTAAATGGAGACTATCCTGAAGCCAGTGGTCGAGGCAGTTCAATTATATCTAATTTTACTGGACTGGCTTACTGGATAAGTCCTTAATATAAGCGGTATTGGATTCGGTGAAACCAATTTTCCTAGGTCATAGGGCTAGCAATCAGGATAGGGCTAGGAAATATTTGCCTGGTAGTGTGGTAGGTAATCCAGTGACAAAATTTAATATAAAGAAGCTGAAGGTTAACTATGTTTGTTCATGAACGGTTTAGAATCGTGCTTGTAATGTTTTTAAATCATATCCTTGAAGATTGTCTGTGTCGTGAACTGGTCTGTTAGAGGAGGCAGTTTTAGATCCAATTATTGCGAATAAAGGTGGAATTTTGTTACTGGACAGACAGGGTAGCAGTCGCGTAACTACAGGGTGGCGAGTCGGCAAAATGCCACGAGTCCCCTGCTGGAAGGGGCCCCCGGTCAGGGGAGACTCCTTACTCCTGACATTTATTATTGCATTTACATTTATTACTCCTGACATTGACATTTATAAGGTAAAAAATTGAATATCCGATGAATTTGCCACGAGCCTCAAACTGTATAATTACGCCACTGAGGGTAGGCCTTCTCAATATCATTCGTTCAGCAATCATTTTGATGTGTCGTGTCGCGTTAAACATAAGTATCAGTTTCATGTTAGTATATTTTACTGTTGCGTCATAATACAAAGCAACAAATATGTCCACTTTGACCATTACTTAGATACATTAATATATCGAGCGATTATTATCACTATCATTTCTCAAAGCAATAATGTCGTCTGTTTGTCAACGATGTCTGTCATTACGTTATTGGTAGTACAGATAATAATACAAAAGTAGGCAACAATTTATATGAAAAAATGACAGTTTGATTGATAAGATAATAAAGAATTTTGTCATCAATACAGTTGATTCTTTTCCTAATACCGAATATTTTTATAATGTAAAAATCTTTTCCTAGAAGAGCTGTGGATTGTTTCTAATAAAAGGTTTCAAACATTTGAAAGTTTGTTGACATTTTTATTTACAGTGAGCCAAGGCCAGGGTCGACCCTCGACTAGATGGATGGATGACATCGTCCGAGTCGCGGGCGGCCGCTGGATGCAGCTAGCGCAATGTCGTCCGTCGTGGCGTTCAAAGGGGGAGGCCTATGTTCAGCAGTGGACGTATTCCGGCTGATGATGAAGGCCAGGCCAAGTAGCCAAGGCCAAGCCAAGTAGCCAAGCTAAGGCCAGTGCCTCACATTCATTTTAGAATTAGATTACTCACATCCTCGGTAGTCTTCAGAGCCCAGATCTTCAAGCTTTTCAGTAGGTCGATTAATTTCTCGACACTCATCTCTGTTTCATCGAAATTATGCATGCGTTTGTACATATTCGACGCCACACCTTCAGCTACTATGTACACCTGAAAAATACTAAATTCTAAGCTATCTACAATTTAAAAAAATGAAAAACCTCAAAATCACTTTTGTTGTTTACGACCTTCGTTACGTAAAAGCTGGTATGCTGGTTTGTGTCAAAACTACAGAGGTCCCGGTATATGTTGCTGCCTCTGAGATCCTAGGATTGATTCCCGGACAGGTCAATTTGGGGGTCCAGTTTGGGTGTCTAGGTTTGTAAATATCACATATATAGCTCAAATTTAAAAACTAGCTAGGTTATATAGAGCTCTCGTATTATAGAGTAGCTCTGACAATTAAGGGTCATAACACCTAGACCTAATTTAGTAAAGTTCATTGTCTACACTAATTCCATTGACAGAGGACTTCTGAGGTGGTGAAACCTTGAAATCACTGAGCAACGGAGGTTTTATTTCAAATTATTAGAAATTCCTGTCTTTTTAATGTTTGAAAGAATACTAACCGAAGCTCTTTTCCCAGCTGTAGAGAGCCTAATACCTGCGAAGGATGGTAGACCGGTGTCGTCAGCCATGCTGAGGAGATGCATGGAGGTAGACTGGTCGTCTTCTGAACTGAAGATGACATTGTTCGTGGCCCAATATTCAGGGTCTAGATCAAACACTAGGTCTGCCACAGAAGGAAGAAATACTGACCTAGAAAAATGATTTTTAGGATTAAGTCATCAAAGATTAACTTCTCTGATCCCAATTTTTGTAAAAAGAAAATTATCATACTATTTAAGATATTAATAAGATAAACCAACTTTGTAACAGTTAAGATTCATTACAACCAGCCTATTAAACTTCTCACCACTGAGACTCAAGGCCTAACATATGGATGGAATCGAATTGAATAGGGCGAAAGAGCCATCTGTCACTCGGGCCCAATGTGAATTGCTAATGTCTGCAGATGTAGTTGGTTACGGATTACGGTCACCCATCGGTCACCCATCCTATGACAGGCAAGGGATTATTTAAGTATTATAGTTATTTAAGTATTATAGTTTAAGTATTATAGTTTAAGTATTATAGTTACTTAATTTCCACATCTCAACAGCAAATATTATTGACGAAGAACTATAATTTTCTTTGTGCAAAATGGTCAATGAAATGAAATGAAATGAAATGAAAATATCTTTATTCAAGTACTTTTGAATCGTCCAAAAATTTTTTTTCCCCTACCACTTGTTCAGGACATTTTTTAGCTGACAAGAAGAACAAGCGAAAGAAACTTACAGTTTTTTATCATAAATAATGACATTAACAATAATAAACACAGCTTTCAAAGTCTTTAGATCATAGTTTGTACATATAATTAATCGTTATAAATCAAAGCGAAGGCCATGCATTGCGGTCCTTAAAATAATCATGAACTTTATAATAGCCTTTACTCATAAGTATGTTCTTTACATGAATTTTAAATTTATTTATGGGTAGGTCAATTACATTTTGTGTAACTATATTGAACATAGCAATGCATTTTCACAGAAATTGCCCTCTGGTTTTCTGAAGTCTGAAGCTTGGAACGGCAAGTTTATTTTTATTTCTTGTGTTAGGAACACTACTTTTTTTTGTGGAGGAATCTTAATGTTTTCTTACGCAAACTGAAACTTACGCAAGTTTGTATCCAAGAAAATTCCTGTTCTCCTCCAAACTCTTGATGGCGGTATACCAGAACCTCTTCAAGGCTCCGTTACCAGAGTTTTTCACGTAATTATGCACAAACAGAAAATCGTTCTGTGTTATAGTGGTCGCGGACAAGAAAGCATGTAGAGCTGCCATCCTTATCTGACCATTTTCTGTCTCATTCGTGAGGACCGGCAGGAGCAACTCAATAGCCTGCAATGTTCGTAAATTTTAATAAAACTTAATTTATACTATACTCTGTGAACTTTTATATGCACAGATCATTCTTATTACATTTGATGAATGAACGTCCGATTAAAATTTATAATGAGTCTTGTTTTAATAACTATAAAGTATAAAATAAAACGCAGTAGGTTACCAGTACCATACGGCGTGTGTCAGGCGCGCTACTTGAACCATTCCGATTTGGTGTGCTTAGAAATTTCGCCTTCTGCGCAGGTAGAACGATGTTAGTGGTGTACTGTCCTTAAGAAAGGCTACAACCACCTTTTAATCTTTAATACAGTTGCTTATTACAATTATCACAGCATTAAACCTATTCTTCAGGAAACATTTTCAAAATTTGGGTTCCATAGGCCATAGTTTATCAAAGTGAAGTACGCAAACCCTTAGCCTTAGCGGTTCGCAATTCGATGTTAGGAAGTTCGCGACAAGATTTTGACGTAATGTGGCTCGATGACTTGACGATGAAGTTTAAAATTGAATAGATTTGAGGCCAAAAACAATACCTTCAATCAAATTAATATTAAAGACATATTTATTTTGCCACTGTATTTGTTACCTTTTAGTAAATTACGATTATTTTGACATCCGACTAGATGTTGACATCTAAATTTTTTCTTGATTATTATTTAAGGGGTTCGCAGCTGTCATCTGGAATTTTTTAGGGGGGTTCGTATAGCTAACAGATTGAAAAACTCTGCCATAGACCATTGACAGTATTATTGCTTCCAGTTATGACTTAACATCTGGTGATTAGACCTGGTTTTATTATGTATGTATTAGATTAGATTGAGGGCATCAGACCGCGCGGCAGATCACCCATGAGGTGGACCGATCAGATATCAGGTGGTTCGAGGAGTGGCGTCGCATTGTGAAGCAGGCCACTAATGTCGACTTGACGACCACGACCACTCTGTCAAGAGTGTAGCGCCTAATAAGAAGAAAACCTAGTAGAGTCTCTTTATCTCGTCTCCTCGCTCTGTGATGAAAGAAATTAATATATAGCTATGTTCTTTTCCTTGCCTTCAAGGGTTCATCAGTATAGTACTGATTGTCGATATAGTTTGATGCGAATGCAGCCCACAGACGTTCATTTCTCTTCTTACTTGTGTCAGTATAAATTTCCATGGTGTACTTCTGCGTTGAGTAACCGATGTTACAAAGGCCTTGGAGCCAGACTAACCTGTCCATGTAGTGAGGACAATCTGAAATAATAATCTATTATTAAAAAGGTATAAGGCAAGATAGAGGAGCTCGATGACGCAGTGGCTGGTGCGCTCGGTCTGAGATACAGTTGTTAAGCAACTGGGTGATCAAACATTTATTACTTCGAACTCCTTCGAACTCCGGTTACATCTACAATCGTCAATACCCACCAATCCGCATTGGATGACCGACTTAAGAGTAGCTCGGTGGCATAGTGGATAAGCGCCGCGGCCCGCGATCGTAGTCGTTAAGCAACTTTCGCTAGGGTCGGTCACGGGATGGGTGACCAAAAAATTATTATCACGAGCTACTCCGTGCTTCGGAAGGCACGTTAAGCCGTTGGTCCCGGCTGCATTTGCAGTCGTTAATACCCTCCAATCCGCATTGGGCCAGCGTGGAGGGTCATGGCCCATCCTCCTTAACCATCCATAAGGAAGGCCTGAGCCCCTGCAGTGGGGACGTAAAAGGGCTGGTGATGAACTCCAGCAGTGGGAATATTAATACTAAAAAGAGAAAAGTAACTGAATGGTCTATAAACATACAGCGCAATTTACTATACAGATTTAAATGAAATTTCTGCTGGAATCATTGTCCTCGGGGGTATTTTACAGAGTATTTTTCTATTGAGCATTTTGATTATTACAATTACTTAGATTAATCACTTTTTTAAACTAATTTTAATTCAAATTGACATGCAATGTTAACATACAAATATTTTAATTTCTATTATTATTGACTAATTAGAATTTAACATTGCAATGTATTCATTATAATATATAAATATTCATAACGTATTACTTTCTTTCAAGATTTGTTTTTTTTTTTCATAATTTGAAAATTCGTATTAAATTTTATTTGAATTGTGACAAAATTGCAAACGCTGTACACGCTTATTATTGGTGCAAATATAAAATGTGATTCTTGGTAATTATGTTTTTAATGTTATGATTTTTTGTACTGTTAGTGTGTCTTATGATAATAAATTAATAAATATCGTATGTTACACTCATAATTATTATAACGTAGAAATTTGTCAAGGAATGATTTTGACAAAATTAACCATTATATTATTCTACATGCCATTACTGCTAGGATGTGAGGGAAATAAGGAAACCAATTAATGCTTTCAGTAGCTGAAAATATTACAGTGTGTTTTACATTGTGGAATAAGAAATTGCCTACTTCAAAATCTCTCAACTGTTTAACAACAAAAATATAAAATACAATTAAAATAGAACTAATAACTTCATTATATGTGTCCAAAACTACACAACTTACAACTTAATTCATTTACAAATTATACTTATTCGTATACACTTATTACACTAATTCAATTGATAAATACGTGACTTATTTTGAAACAGAATGTTTCGATTCAGTTTATTAGTAATAAAATTTGACGACATTCATTTTATCTTCCATATTTAACTGTTTCATTGACTGCTCTCTTGATTTCGTCTCGTTCTTTTGTCTTTATGTGCAGTCAATTATCACTTACCACTGTACATCCTCAAGTATTTAACGACCATGTTATCAAAATAATCTGTGCCAACCCTTTCTGCTCTCTTCGCCTGATACAGCATTGTTCCGTAGCTCAGGATAGCGGCATGTCTTATCTCTTGGGGGAAGTCCAGGCCTAATAATGAAAATAGCTAATAACTGTCATGAAAACTATTTAAGGATTTATATCAAAACAATTGGTAAATTTGATATTTTTATAAACCCAAAACTTTATATATTCGTAGCCAAAGATTTCTATACATAGATGTTGCAGTTTGTTTTAGAGTTTACAACAGAATTTAATGTAAAACAAGCTTCATCTTTAGTAATAAATTTATAGAAAGCACATTTATTAATTAATTTAGTTGAGTAAAGAGGGGCAATTAAAACATGGGCTTTATGGAAACAATACATTGACCTTAAATTAAAATAACGTTGTTAAGAGAAACCTATAATCAAAAAAGTTTGAATATATCGTAAATGGTGTATTTTTAATAAATTATAGATTGAAATATCACAGTCATCAAATATTTTAACCACAAACATAAGCAACAATATGCCTACTAAATAAATTCGTAAATTTTATTATATTACGGCAATTTTAAGGAGTGATTTAGATTTAGAAACGATTGTTATTATTCTAAAAATAACACTATTGCTTAATTTATATATTTATACCTAATTTCGTGAACGGCTCCAACTCTTGCAGTAAGTCCTGGCTGTAGTTAGCCGTGTTGAAAGGTAATTTCCTAATGAGAGCTAATAGGGCCGAATCTTCAACTTTTTCCTGGAAAATTATTGACATCTATACTAATATTGTAAAAAGAAAAGATTTGATTGTTTGCATTCAATAGACTTCGAAACTATTAGAGATATTACAAAATTCTTTCATCTATGGGAACTTCGTAATAAGGTGGTGACTTAAGATATAATATAGGCGGTCGAAGTCGCAGTAAATAGCTGTTTCTTTATAAATCGATACAGATCACGCAAAAGTTGAATCATCTACGCAGGCCCAGTGCGGATTGGCGGTGGTGCTGATGTAGCCGGAAATAATTGCTTAACGTGCCTTTCGCAAAAGTACGCAACATCTTGAGATAATAAATTTGAAGTGACCCCTCCCGGGATCAGTTCTAGCGAGAGTTTTTAACTTCCGTATCACAGAAACCACTGTGACATAGAGTTGGTAAAAATACGACAAATAAAAAATATTTTAATGACTTCAGAGAGGTGAGAGGTAGTACCTTCTTTTTGCATAGGTGGGAAAAATTTAACGAACAGTAAGTAAATATCCGAAATTGTGTGTACAGTTTACAATTTATAAGTAAGTATTTATTATTTGGGTGTTTCGAGTAGCTCGGTGGCGTAGTGGATAAGCGCCGCGGCACGCGATAAGCAACAAAATCGTTAAGCAACTTTCGCAAGGGTCGGTCACGGGATGGGTGACCAAAAAATTAGTATCTCGAGCTACTCCGTGCTTCGGAAGGCACGTTAAGCCGTTGGTCCCGGCTGCACTTGTTGTCGTTAATATCCGCCAATCCGCACTGGGCCAGCGTGGATGGTCACGGCCCATGCTCCTTAACCATCCATAAGGAAGGCCCGAGTCCCTGCAGTGGGGACGAAATAAAGAGCTGATAATGATGATGATGATGACTTGGGTGTTTATAACAATATTTTGTCTCTTTTTATTATGTATTCTTAACTACTCATCAACTACAAGGAACTTAGTTTATATGTGTATACATTAGAGATTAATTACCTTTTCTTCAAGAACCAAGTATTTCACAAATTTGACTGTAGCGTCTGTTCCAGCGAACGGGAGTACCTCCAGAAATATGTTCCTGGCTGTTTCCAGCTCGTAGCTCGTGCCTAACACAAGATCTTCGAAGAGTACTCTCAGAGATGTGTAGTTAAGTTGTGACATAGTACTGAGGATAGAAAATAAACAAGATGATTCCATCTCTTAATGCACTCATCACCGTGAGCCTATTAATGTCATCACTGGTAAAGCATAGACCTTCCTTGTGGAAAGAACGCAGGATGAACGGCAAATGAAAAGAAAATACCTTTATTCAAGTAGGCTTATTAAAAGCACTTTTGAATCGTCCAAAAAACTTTTTTTCCCCTACCACTTGTTCAGGACGTCTTTTAGCTAACAAGAAGAACAAGCGAAAGAAACTTACCAGCTCTTTATCATAAGTAATGACATTTACATAAATCATATCATTACCAAAATAATATGTATTATCACAATAATAAATACAACTTTTAAAGTCTGTAGGTCATAAGTTGTACAATTAGTCGTTATAGAAAGCGAAGGCTATTTATTCCATGCATTGCGATCCTTAAAATAATAATCAACTTTATAATAGCCTTTACTCATAAGTATGTTCCTTACATGAATTTTAAATTTATTTATGGGTAGGAAATAAACAACTACATGGACCCAATGATTACAATTGCAGATACACCAAGGAACGACGGCATAACATGCCTTCTGAAGTAGGGAGGAGCTCGAGATAATAAATTTTTCACTCATCGATCTGATGAACCAACTTCTTAACTTCTGCAATCGTATCAAATCGAACCATATTGCTCATATTATTGTAACTGTCATACTAACTTTATTAGATTAATGAAATCAAGACTGTGGATTATTGTCGGATCTTTGACGATGCTATCAGCGTCGATGCCCTTTTTAGATATTTTAAGCAGAATCTGAAACAGAGAAAGAAAATTTGCACTGATGCGACTCATGTCTATACCAATACTATGACCTGGTAAAGTTTGTTTGTTGTTTGTTTGTTTATTTGTGGAGTGGGGGGGAGGGTAGGTTATCTTCGGAAATACTGATTCCATCATGAAAATTCTTTCACTCATATTCACATAAGTGAAACAACAAACAAAACCTCTGGTGGATTAAGTCTTGCCGTCTGTAGCAAAAGAGGGAGTCCTGGCCAGCAATGTGAAGAGTTAGCGATCAATGTTTTATATAGCGACACGAGCTCTTTATCTACTATAGATGTGCAATGAGAGACATGCATTGCTTATGATTTTTTTAAACTAGAGAATAATTGATGTCCGGAGTCATCACGAAAATGGCACTGAATCATTCCAGTTCCTAATAAAACTTACTTCATAGGATTTGTTCTTCAAATATGTTTGGCTGGTCTCCCTGATTCCACAAGATGGGTCGTCGCAGTCATCTCTAGAGTACTTCGCACCGGACCTGATCAGTTTGGGCCACTCTAACCTGGCTGGCTGAAGTTCTTCCTCGTATTTAATATTTAATCTGAAAGTTATGTTATAGATTCTATGCGTTTACAAAGTTATATGTTTTCAAATTTTGGGTATTGGAGCTGAAGGTAGCAGATGAGTATATGATATGTTCCATTGCACATTTGAAACATTAATACGAGTCCGATAGCTGAGACAGTCCAGTGAGTCGCTATAGTGAAATTAGACTGACTTGATTACTGGCTTGAGGACTATCTCCATTTACATAAGGCCCTTTCTTCACTATACTACACTGGGTCTTGGCTAATGGCCTCGTGTAAATGGACCATTAGTTAACTTTGAGACAGGATTGTCTTGGCTAATGGCCTCGTGTAAATGGACCTTTAGTTAACGTCAAATAAAAGCTAGTGATAACTAAAGGCACTTTATCTAGAATTCACTGTGTTTAACCATAATCGAACCAATATGCGCACAGGAAAAATAGGTCACTCTCGTCAGTGCCGACCGTTTCCTAGAAAATTTTGCGAGTATGAGAAAGACAAATATAGTTTTCGATTTGTGACTAACAACATAGTAATATAGCAATTTATTTTTTTGTGAAAACTTACTGTGTGTTTACAAAGAGAGTCAATTCTTCTGTTCTGTACGTCATGTTGCTCTTCATCCTCAAGTTAATCAAGCCGGCTCTGTCGTCCAGTTTATATATTCTCTCTGCTGTCATTGTGGTAGTATCTGGCTAATATAAAACAAAGTCAATGGTAAAATATAACTCCTTTATATGTATAAATAGTGAAAAAATACCAGGCCTAGCTGATCTTCTTGAATCAGCAAGATTCAAGTACAGTACAAGATTTGTCGTTGTTGATATGCAAACTGATGTAGATGGCATAGCAACTTCGACACTCAAAAGCGCTTGTAACAGTCTAGATTGAATAAATTAATTTTTGTTTGAATTTTATATTGTTGACTCCATAATGATCTCGATGGCGGATGATTACTAGATTCAGGTTTCTCCGTGCTCCAAAAAGCATGGTCTATTTTCCAATGGCCGATTCTCCCTATTCGATTCCATCAGGTCCAGGAAACCAGGTCTTTCCCCCCAAGGGGGAACTCGCAGTGTGTTTAAGGTAGGTATATTTTTTACTCTACATGTGTGTTAAGTTTTGTAAATGTAAATATAATATTTCTTGTCTGTTATATTAGTTAACAGACAAGAGCCAAAAAACTGGATTGCAAACATAAAAAGAGTTTATTAAATCAAGTATTTTTCAGCTCAGGGAACAGTGCAAGTTTTGTATATCATTATATCCACCCCAGTCTAATAGATTGTAATTTTTCACATTTGCTTGGCTTTTTTGAAGTCAATTTTATTTGTTTTTAAACTTCACGTACAATCACTGGTATGTAAATACTAACCAAAGCGTTCCATAAATACTGGTCATGTTTATACACAGGATCTGTCCAAGGTACACTCTTCCAACTAGCACCCAACTTAGGCGACGAAGGCAAAGAGTTGTATTTCTTCACGGTGTTGCCGTTTGATAGGTATGTAGTAAAACAGCTGTAATCGTGAACGCAGAGCTGGAATTATACAACGAAATAGGTTAATCGCAAAACGATTACAAAGCAGCCCTTCGCTATGTCGGTGGAAAGTATTTTAACGAGATCACAAAACTTTCTTAAAGAGGGCAAGTAACTTAGACGGAGTTTTGGACTTGATTCTTCTTCATAATTGTTATTGTTATTCGCTGTAAGAATTATTTGGGTAATAAAGAGAAAAAGAAATTAAGTGTATTTTTACATAACTATGATTAGAGTTTTTAACAATAATTATATTCACTTAATGGAAGGGATGATTTTGAATAAAAAAAATGTGAAAGCATTCAATATTAATAAGAATTAGAACATAAAAAAGTCAACTTTAACTCGCCTCATAACTGGTGTAATATCCATCTCCTTTCTTCAGCTGAAAATTTAACGTTAAGGCCCTCTTTATATTGGACACCCAGGTCGGTTCTTCAGGTAGATATATCGAATCTACAAAGCAGAATTCCTGGAAAGAAATTGTTAAATGGTGATTTTTCTCTAAAAAGAGTAAAGTCTTCTCTAAGAGGGTGGAATTGAACCGTAGGATTAGATCTAGAGCCCTCTCACTACTCCGCAGCGGGTATTATCAAGTAGGCTGTAACGGTGCGTTGTACCATTGCCATCGTTCATCATATTCCTAGGTTCTTTACATATAAACATTATATTTAATAATATTAATTTTGTATGTCTTGTCGTTTGGATTTCTCTAAAGCAGGCGTTCCTAAACTTATTTTATCTATTGCCCATTTTCAGAATAAATTATTTTATAGCGCCCCCATTTTTTTACCTACTACTAACTACTATGACTTCAAATTAGATTAATTTATTGTTTTAAGCTGTATAAGCGGACATTAATACTTTCCCATAGTTAAAAATCTTCACTCGGTAGCTCGGTGGCGTAGTCGATAAGCACCTCGGCCTGCGATCGTTGTTGTTAAGCAACTTTTACAAGGGTTGGTTGGGCTACTCCATGTATTGGTATTATGGCTCATCCTCCTAAACCATCCATAAGAAAGGCCTGAGCTCCGTAAGGGACGTAAAATGGTTGATAATGATGATAATAAAAAATCTATCTGAAGACATTTTACGCACTTTGAGGATTTGCAGGATACAATCACTCTAACCGACTACAGAGTGTTAAATAGTTCACTTTGTTTTAGAAAAGAAACTGTCTATACGATGGGTGACAAATCTTTCGATGATTACGGTCTAGAACCAGTGTATTAGCCACTGTAGTTAATATTTAAAAGAGAGAGGTATTTCAAATATTACTATAGAACAAAGAATGATGTATTATAAATTTGTCCAGATCGTCTATTATTACGTAGTAAAGTTGGTTTTTTTTATATGCCTCGGGGGGGCTACAAAAGCAATCCTGCTGCTTCAAAATCCTAATTGATTGAGACAGAACTGCAATATCAACCTGGTCTATAACGAGAAATTCTGACAAAGCGAGTGTTACAGGATTGCTGTCTAATCATGTGCCATGTCCAACAAAAAAGCCCTCGAAGCTGTGGACAGAACGTTATAAGATATTCGCCGAGCCGATTCACCAATGGCTAATGTCACAAGTCTCTTCTCAGGAGTTTTTTGTTAAAACTCATCAAATCGACAAATAAAGGATCATGTAAAACGTACTATTGTATTTTATATTTTTTACGTATTCATATATATGTGAGTAGCTCGGTGGAGTAGTGGTTAAGCGCCGCGACCCGCGATCGTTGTCGTTAAGCAACTTTCGCAGGGGTCGGTCACGGGATGGGTGACCAAAAAAATTATTATCTCGAGCTACTCCTTGATTCGGAAGGCACGTTAAGCCGTTAGTCCCGGCTGCATTTGCAGTCGTTAATTTCCTCCAATTCACATTGGGCCAGCATGGAGGGTCATGGCCCATCCTCCTTAAGCATCCATAAGGAAGGCCTGAGCCCCTGTAGTGAGGACATAAAAGGGCTGATGATGATAATGATATATAGTTTTTTGTATCTCTGTCTTACGTCGTATTTTATTGCTTACACTTTTAATTCTGTTTTAAGCCCACGATTAGCTCACCACGAGAATCGATGCACTTTATTGCATTTCAGCCACAGTACGCACCACAGGTGCTAGGAAAATGATTGAAATGATTTGTCTTTGTATATTGTGTAAAATATATGAGTAAATTAATTATTTACCTTATAATAATCAACGATCCAAGGCAGCTTTAGGTGTCTTGCTGCTTCTTCGAATTGATAAGAAATATAACCGTCATTCTTGCTATTGACTGAAGTCTGCGAAAATGATAGACAATTTGATTTACTTCGAGTTATTTAAGGAGACATACTGTATCGGAAGAAATGAAAACGTAATAAGGCTGTCTTTTAAAGTGATTGTGTGCTACATCTGTGTTTGTGTTGTGCGTTAGACACAAAGGTGCAGTATGAAGGAGGAATTCTCTCCATTTGTCCCACTTCCTTAATATTTTTGTACGGATCACTGTTTTAGGGACTCACTTCGATCTTATTGGGCCTATGAAGGAACTGGCGTCAACTTCATTACATAGTATAAAACGATTTCCCTCTGGCTGACCTTATATTATGTGTGCTTAGATCTTTAAAACTACGAAGCTTTTTTTTGTATACTACAGGATTACATTGTTTCATATACTGAAGTTATTAATTATGCAATGCAAAATTGTAATAAAATTAAGCTTATATTGTAAGAAGAAATTAACTTAAACAACGAATTATTTCGCATGTCATTCTCCTCACCTTCAAATCATCCAGCTGGAATCTCACTTGGCTGTCGTTCCCCAACACCTGGGCGTGCAGTCTCCCTTCTAAAGACCAGGAGGTGTAAGCTTCCCTTGGAGTCATGGTTCCAGACGTCATGATGGCTGTAAGCTCATACACATATTGCTTGTCTTGCGGAAAAAGTAGTCGAAGATCTTTTATATTGGCAAGAACTGTAGTGGTTGTAGCTGAAAATGAGATAAGATAAAATAAATAAAAGGCTTCAAAATTAAAAATTATATATCATTGTTGCACAAACGCCCATTAAGGCGAGCTTGTACGAAATTAACGCTTTTTAAACTAATTTTATTCTAAGATTGCTAATACTTATATGCCAAATATTTTTTTTATGAAAATTAGACATAAAATGTATTGCTTGTTAAAAACAGAAATATACATTTCAATAATTGGATCGTTAGAAAAAAATCGCCAAGAAGAGACTAAATAGGTTGTTTGATCGATTTTATGATAAGTATATTTTATCTTAACTATATCAAAATTGGTTTTGATATATTCATGTATTTCAAAATGTATGAAATTAAGCGAACGTGCAGTGGCGTAACTACAGGATGGCAAGTCGGAAAAATGCCTCGGGCCCCCAAGGGAGCCCCCCGTTGGAAGGTGCCCCCGGTCAGAGGAGACTCCTTACTCCTGACACTTATTATTATTAGGCAAATAGTGAAAAAAAATGAATATTCGATGAATTAGCTACAGGCCTCAAACGGTATAGTTACGCCACTGTGGGCACGGATTTGCTTTCGATGCGTAATTGTATGAGAACATAAGAGGCGGTATACAAGAGGGCCCTTAAGGTTTAATGACGACTTTAAACTGATTTAAAGTTGCACATACTCTATTATATAGTTTAAACCGACATTAAGGGATAATGAATTATAAATTATATAGGATTAACATTTTATATAGTTTAAACCGACATTACCGATAACATTTTCGAATTTAGAATATTCATTATATCTTTAAGTAAAGTATCTTTATGTACTAATTAATTCTTATTGGATGATTGTACAACTGGCCGTGAATGTAGGAAGGAAAGGAAGTGTGTGTAGGAAGGAAAGAAAGGAAGGTGAGTGTAGTGTAGTGGCAGGAAGAAAGGAAAGATATATCAAAATCTTTCATTCTTAAAAGTATGTATACTAACCGATTATAACAATAATAAGTTGCTTTAACATCATACTGTGAGGATTCTGAAAAAAAAAATTAAACAAGAGCTTAAATGGAGAGGTAAAGAAAGTGAATTTTACTACATTTTCTGAGAGCTCCATAACGAAGCTACTATGTATGTTAATTTATTAAGTTTCTTAAATACACTCATTAATTTTTATCAAAAATTATTATCGAGTTTTATAAATTATTGTACGTGCAAATAAATAATTTAGATAGCATAAAAAAGTACGTATGGAAAAGATCGTGCTTAATTAGACCTCGATATTTTTCCTTTATTTAATCGATCGTTATTGTTAAGCAACTCACACAAAGGCATGTAATAGGATGGGTGACCATTTTTTCTTTCATGTAGTCCTTCGATTAGTTTATGGACATCATGGCCGCACGTTCGATAAATAGTTTTTAAAAGTTTAAGTTGTATTAATATTATCAATACTTATCCTTCAATAATTACATTTACATTCAAATTTCTAAATAAACAAAAACGATAATGAATTAACTAAACATTGGTCACCCATCTCAACTTAACCAATCGATGCAGTTGCTTCACATTAATGATTATTATTGCATTTTTGTTAAATGAACATTTGTTTTTTGTAGTTGAACATTACCTACAATTTGATGATAAAATAAATACAACCCCCTTGGCTTAATGGTTGTCACAGCCTAATAAAGAAATAATTATGCGTTCCAATTTTGCTGGAGCTAATGAATATTTAGATACTTATTTTTTTTACGTATTTGTAGTCTACATTTTTAGTCGAACCTTTGTTGAAATATTGTCTAAACTGACCTCGGATATGTCACTTATAAAGTATCTAATTAAAAAATCACTGTCACTCTTAATAAAACTGCAAACAAAATAATTAAAATTATCGTACCACTTTCGCTATTGAGTTACACTTATTATAAAACGTCTAAACTACGCGATGCGGCCGCGCATACAATGAGTGTTGCTCATTGACACCCATCGTGGCAAAGAGGAGTATCCCACAGATAACGAAAAATCAGTATCAAGATATTATAGCTATTACTTACTAAGAAGCTGTAATTAAAGAAAAATACGTGTTATTATGCGCAGTTAAAAGTGATTTTACTTCTATAGCTGAAGGCTTAACTGATTAATTGTCACTAATTAATTTAAACAGATCTGAAAACAACAGCACCTCTGTCTGTATTTACATCATTGCCAGATGCAATTAGAGAGACAGCGACATTCTTTTTTCTTTAAGCTAAGTTGATTTCGCTTCAATTGGTCTTGATGCCAAGCATTAACATAGTAGTACTGTAAAATTAACCTTTAATGTACTTACTTGTACAGTGTGCCAGTACACGGATAAAAAATTGCTGGAGTTATGTATCGTACCACAATATGTCTGGTAAATTTCCGCACTTTGTTTAGATTTTTACACTTAATTGATGAAGATAAAGAATTCATTTTTACACTTAATTAATGAAGATAAAGTATCCTATTCCGATCTGTACATACCAGTATAACATTATTTCTAATATAATGCTGATTTTTATTAGGAAATCCATGAAATTATTAAACATATTTTTTTACGCGATTGTATCAACAAATTAAGATGACAACTTAATCAAAATAATATTATAGATTTAATGCAGACCAAGCCCGTAACGGAAGGCAGGCGTAAATAAAATTACCCTTTTCATTATGTTACTTGTCGAATATTTTCTTATTAAGTTCCCGCTACATTACACACAAATATCTTTGGTTAGCTTTATCTTGGCTCTTTTTCCAGTGACAAATGAATGGATGAACGGACGTTTGTACTGTAATGGGCTCCCTTGGGTATATCTTGTAAAAAAAGTGCTAGAAAAAGGTCAGTTGTTATCACATTTTAGTAGAAGTTAATCCCGGTCGATTAAGTGTTAATTGATTTGGTAATATTTTTATATACAGTAAAGTTAATAAATGTTTGTTATACGTAAAAGTAAGCTTAAAATTTAGAATATGAGTATGTATAAGAGATACAAAGTATATATATATAGAACAGAAATTGTAAATATATAAGGTGTAATATTATTATAGGCCAGGACTTCGTTGGGAGGATTAGTTAAGTATAACTGAACAACTTTTACTACAGGAGTAACACTGGATTCACGAAAAAATAATCAGCACTTTAGTATAAAACAGCTGATTCTTTTTTAGTAAATTCAGTATTGCTCCCATAGTAAAACTGGTTCAGTATACTTAACTACTTAACTAATTTACCCCACGAAGTCCTGGCATATAATAATATCACACCAAATAGCTGGAAATCTTTTGTTGGGAAGAATCGGTAACAAAGTCAACAAAGATTTTTTGTTTCATACACGTTTTTATCTATCGTCAGTCATCTTCTATTACAATACTTCACTTAGATAAAGATATATTACGATTTCAATCATGTTGTTTGATTTTATATAAAACTTTATTTGCTTCTAGAAGACTGGTTATTCAAATTTCACTTGATAATTCAATTAAAATCATAGAATCCTCTAAAGTCTAAACAATAGAGATAATTTCACTGGAATACGAAAGCAGAAATTTCTATCGATTCCGAAACTTTGCTTATAATTATTTTGATTTGCTATGAAGTTTTGTATTTCAGCGATACCCGTGGTCTGGAGGCTTTATTGGAAGTTACGTCTTAGTAAACCACTAACTACTTAAAAGCTTTCAAAAGGTTTAAGTTTATTCGGCTTAATAACACAATTTTTTTATTACTTATATTACCAAAATTAGAAATCAATTGAATCTGTTTTTGTACCCTATAATATAATAATTTGCATCTTTTATTTGGCTTTTAGTGTAGATCATTTTGCATGTTTCGCAAGTTAAAATAAAAAGAATAAGCTGTTGTGTTACATAAACGTAAAAAAAAATATCTTGAACAATGCTTACCTATATTTGATTAATTTCGCATAATCAATGCTATACTGAAAAATTATTCTTAATGTAAAATGCTTACTGTCGCCCAAATTGCAAAAGGTCATGGGTTCGAACCCCATCTCAGGGTGCCAGAAACCAAGTGGATTTTTAAGCATTTTTCAATAAGAATATTAACAATGCCTTTTGACAAATACTTTAAAAAACTACTATGCTACATTAGAAGACAAGAAAATTCAAAATTAACGCCGTAATTTGCCCAGATAATCGAGATTTCATTTAAAATGAAGAAACAAATGTTTGTCTAGAAAAAGGAATTTATATGAGTTATACCCCTTTGGCGCACAGTGCTTATCAAGGCGCGTAGATAAGTTGTTGACTTATGACCCCACCAGTTAGTTCATTACCACTTTACCAGCGTGACTTGATCTTTGAGTGACCAATTACAGACCAATTGTATCATTAAATTCGTTATTGATAAGTGAATAAAATAAAACTTTGTTAAAACTAAAAAAAATATATACACATATATTATTTTGACCACCGAAATTGATTTTTTGACATAGATAATAATGTAAAAGAATGTCAAATAATGTAAATAAATAAGAGATAGTCATCATCATCATCAACCCTTTTACGTCCCCACTGCAGGGGCTCAGGCCTTCCTTATGGATGGTTAAGGAGGATGGGCCATGACCCTCCACGCTGGCCCAATGCGGTTGGAGGGTATTAACGACTGCAAATGCAGCCGGGACCAACGGCTTAACGTGCCTTCCGAAGCACGGAGTAGCTCGAGATAATAATTTTTTGGTCACCCATCCCGTGACCGACCCTTGCGAAAGTTGCTTAACGACAACGATCGCGGGCCGCGGCGCTTATCCACTACGCCACCGAGCTACTAAGAGATAGTAAACGAGATATATATATGTCACAAGAATATAATTAAAAAAGGAAAAAGAATTATAACTGAACAATACAATAACTATATAATAGTAAAATAAGCTAGAGGATTCGAGGTAATAGGTTAATTGGACTTAAGGAATTGTTGACGACAGCCGCGTGCCGAAAAATGTACAGATCGAACGACCAATCACAGCGCCTACATTTGCGGAATTCTCAGGGAGCCCATTGGCTGCGTATGCGCCGTCCGCACGGTGGGGGCGATTCCCCCACCCGGCGCGCGGGCGTAAAACGCGCTGTGATTGGTCGGCCGCCGCGCGTCACTAGTAGCTAAGTTAGATGTTAAGTGTAGAATAAGGGTAGGGCCAAATTTGTAAATATTTGTAGTCAAGTCAAGTCAGTCAAGCAGTATAGTCAAGCAGTAATAAGTAGCCAGTAAGAAGAAAAATAAAACGTCTATAGAAGAAATTCGTCTTTGTTTTCACCATCATCCACGGTTATACAACATCGTCTACAGTTTGGTCCATAGAGCCGGATCAGCACCCTCAATAGTTTTGGTCCTTCGAGAAGCCGGATCTAAACACGCATAGAACCTTCGAGATCCAGCAACAGCAATTCAAGATGGTGCTTACAAGAAGCCAAGGCGAAGAAAACCAACGTCGTGTCTTCGACCAGCCGCCGAGATCGCCCTCAAGTACACCGACCGTACGAGGACGCCTCGAGACGGGTAACGCCGGGGAGAGCCTACGCACCGCACCGCAAGTCTCGCAACTAGCGCCTAACGCGAACCGCGCTGGGGCAGACGTTGCCGGAGCACGCGTCGCCTTGGCAGTGACTACGCAGCCGCCGAGCGGAGCGGACGAACGCGCAGCACACCCAACGGACACAGCGGCGACTACTGGAATAACGACATCTGCGATGACGTCATCGGTGCAACCGGCGAGGAGAGTGCACGTCGCACGTTCGACCCGCTCGGCAGCGAGCAACGCGGCACGCCGGAAGCTACGCATCGAAGCAGAAGAACGACTGGCTGCCATAAGACGCCGAGAACTCGAAATTGAAGCGGACCTCATAAAAAAGACGCTCAATATCGAGTTAGAAACACTAGACGGAGCAGAGAGCGAACCCGAAGCTGAAGAACCGGCAAATAAATTGCAAGATCGAGTGTTCGAGTGGCTCGACGACGCGAACGTCGACCAACAA
Organism: Diatraea saccharalis; assembly: GCA_918026875.4. Lineage (NCBI taxonomy): Eukaryota > Metazoa > Arthropoda > Insecta > Lepidoptera > Crambidae > Diatraea > Diatraea saccharalis. The sequence continues at coordinate 4,734,625 of OU893351.1, read as the reverse complement.
CGGGGGGAGCTCTCGAGAACCGCCGTGGCTGAACCGCCACCTGAACGCGACACGCGACGCCCAGATAGGGAAGAACGAAGACGGTCGTCATCGCGAGGCAGAGGCATCGATCAACTCGCCTCTGTCCTCGAAACCCTCGTGAAGTCACGACCGCCGCCGCGTCAAGCATCGGATCTACCGATATTCTCTGGTTCACCGCTGGAATGGCTACAGTTCGCGACTGCGATGCGAGAAACAACGCGGCTGTACGAATTCACACCTACAGAGAATATGGCAAGACTAAGAAACTGCCTACGTGGAGAAGCTCGGGAAAACGTCGCATCATTGTTGAGCACCGCGACGCACCCCGACGAGATCATGCGAACACTGGAGCAATGCTACGGAAGGCCAGAAAGACTAGTGGACATGGCTTTCGCCGATCTACGGAAGCTGCCGAAGATTGGACCTACCGCGAACGATCTTAACATGTTTGCGGTGAAGCTACAGAACGTCGTGGCCGTCCTGAGGAACGTGCAGCCAGAGTACCTACTTAACCCACTGCTGACCCGGGAAGTCTTGGACAAGATGCCGAGCTACCTTGTATCGAGTTGGTGCAACTTCGCCGAGTCACAGCCGGGCCCGAACGCCGATCTACTCAAACTTTCATCGTTCCTGATGAAAGAAGCTGACCGCCGCATGCGATACAACTATGTATCGAACCTCACCGCACCCTCCACATCGCAACGAACACGAGAAACGCCTCGCCCCGCCCCCAGACCGGAGGCTAAGAAGAAGACGGTGTACGTCGCCACCGAAGAAGCACCGCAGCGCAGATGCCTTTCATGCCAGGAAGCCCACACACTACCTAGCTGCCCAAAGTTCAAGCAGCTAACGTATGATGACCGATGGGAGCTGGTGAAGAAGGAGGGCCTTTGCTTCAAATGCATCGTGGGCCGACACCGTCGATTGAACTGCCGACAGAAGCTCTGCGGAATCAACGGATGCAAGCGACCGCATCACCGACTATTGCACGCAGATGAGCGTGGAACGACGAACGACGTGGCTACGAGCGCGACCGACTCAAACACGGATGCGATGGAACCAGCCACCACCGAAACGACGACGGCTGCCACGACGACAAGCCGCGCCGTCAAATTGAAGATTTGCCCCGTGACAATCACGGGCAAACGTGGGAGCTGCGACACCTACGCGCTCTTCGACGAAGGCTCGACGGTCACCTTATTAGACGACGACCTGGCGCGACAGATCGGCGCCGACGGACCGACCGCACAGCTCAACGTCCGAGGAATAAATAAGAAGCAAAGTCACGTGCAGAGCCGTCGAGTGAAGATTGGAATAAAGGGAACGCGCAGTGACCAGATCTTCAAAATCAACGCTCGCACCATGGTGGGCCTGGACCTCACGCCGCAATCGATACCGGCGGAGGCGATGAAGCTACGACACCTTAGAGATCTCGACGAGCGAGAAGTCGTATACAAGAATGCGAAGCCTCGCATTTTGATCGGGACGGACAACTGGGAGCTCATAGTGACCCGCGAACTACGGTCAGGAAAAACCAAGGAACCAGCTGCCTCCAAAACCGAACTCGGATGGGTAATCCACGGGACGGCGCCATCGAGATCGCTTCGCCGCACCGAGGATATCCTACATGTCGTCACGACCGAAGCATCAGACGACCGGCTCGAAGAACTCGTGTCGAGACACTTCCGGATCGACTCACTCGGAGTGTCGCTCGACGCATCACACGTCCGCGAAGAGGACAAGCGTGCCGTCTCCACGTTCGAACGCACCGTGAAGCACAAGGACGGCAGATACGAAGTGGGCCTGCCTTGGCGAAACGACGACGCCAAACTGCCACGGAGTTACGACTCAGCACTCCGCCGGCTCACAAATCTGGAGAACAAGCTGAAGAAAGATCCACGCGACATGAAGGAATACCAGCGGAGGATCGACAACCTACTAGAAAAAGGATACGCCGAACCCTGCGACGGCTCCGAGGACGCTAGCCCCGTCGCATGGTACCTGCCGCATTTCGCCGTCAAGAATCCCAATAAGCCCGGGAAGCTGCGACTGGTTTTCGACGCAGCAGCAAGAATTCGAGGTGTCAGCCTGAACGATCACCTACTCGAAGGGCCGGATCTGCTACGATCGCTGCAGACCATTTTGTTCCGGTTCCGAGAGGGCGCATACGCGGTGACAGCTGACATCGAGGAAATGTTCCTGCGGATCAAGATACGCCGCGAGGACCAACCCGCACAGATGTTCCTGTGGCGCGACTGCAGGCAGAATGAACCACCGCGCAAGCTGAAGATGACATCGATGATCTTCGGCGCATCGAGCTCACCATTCCTCGCACACAGCGTGAGGGACCACAACGCGAGACAGCATGCTGAGACGCACCCTGCAGCACTGCGCGCAATCACCGAAGCGCACTACATGGATGACTTCGTCGACAGCTTCAATGATCCGAGAGAGGCCCACGAAGTCATCACCCAAGTCGACGCAGTGCACCAGAAGGCTGGATTCTACCTGAGGGGATGGAACAGCAACAACAGGAAGCTACTACAAGCCGTGAACCCGGATAGTAGAGCCAAAAGCGGGACTACGACGTTTGGAGACGCAGAGAAGACATTGGGCCTGCTTTGGGATGCGAGTACCGATCGGCTGGGCTTCAATACCGCCCTGCCTAGAGTCCCACTGCCAGTGAAGTCTCGACAACGCCCGCCGACGAAAAGAGAAGCATTATCGACGGTGATGAGCATATACGATCCGCTCGGACTGCTCAGCTGCTTCACAATCACAGCGAAGATAACTCTTCAAAAACTATGGCGCCTCAAGACCGGCTGGGACGACCCTCTACCATCCGACTTGAGCGAGGACTTCGATGCATGGTTGGCAAGCCTGCTAGCAATCGACCAACTACGGCTACCCCGTAGTTACAACGGGGGGAGAGAAGTGCGTCGCCGTGAACTTCATGTATTCTGCGACGCCAGCGAAGAAGCCTACGCAACGGCGGCGTATTGGAGGTTGTACTACGGACCCGGCCATGTCATCGAGACAGTCCTGATAGCGGCAAGAGCTAAGGTCGCGCCCTTGAAGACCCAAACCGTACCGCGCCTGGAATTTCAAGCGGCACTACGAAGAATGGCAGCACGACGAGGATGGCCCGCCGTAATATATAGTGACAACGGCACTAACTTCCGAGGGGCTGACACCGAGCTCAAGAAGGCGTACACCGAGTGGCTTCCCGAGCTGAAGAGAGAGGCGATGAACTACGATGCCACATGGAAATTCATCGCGCCGGGAGCACCTAACCAAGGCGGAGCCTGGGAACGCATGGTTCGCTCCGTGAAAACCGCGCTCAACGCCACATTAAAGGAACGAGCACCGAAGGAGGAAGTCCTGCACACTCTACTGGCCGAGGCGGAACATGCTGTCAATTCACGACCATTGACGCATGTCTCCGTAGACCCAAGCGATCCGGAGGCGCTAACCCCAAACCACTTCTTGTTGGGGTCATCGACCGGCCTTCCATACACCGGGCCATGTGAAGAGGGCGACCGCAGGACTTGGAGGGCGACGCAAGCACTAGCCGACGCCTTCTGGAAACGCTGGCTACGAGAGTACCTACCGACCCTCGTACCACGCCGCGACCCACAACGTCCACGAAGCAGCGAAGTACGGACCGGAGACGTGGTTATCATAGCCGACCACGCTCTGCCTCGAAACACGTGGCCACGCGGCATCGTAGCCAATACCTACCCTGGACCTGACGGCGTGATTCGGAACGTGGAGATAACGACAAGAGGAGGAACATTTCGGCGGCCGACATCGAAGCTGATCGTCGTCGAACCTGCACTCTCCACGGAACGATGAGAGAGGACGCGCTGCGCGACGGGCACGGGGCTGCCAACCGGAGGAGGCTGCGGAGATCCTTCGCCGGGGGGAGACTGTTGACGACAGCCGCGTGCCGAAAAATGTACAGATCGAACGACCAATCACAGCGCCTACATTTGCGGAATTCTCAGGGAGCCCATTCGCTGCGTATGCGCCGTCCGCACGGTGGGGGCGATTCCCCCACCCGGCGCGCGGGCGTAAAACGCGCTGTGATTGGTCGGCCGCCGCGCGTCACTAGTAGCTAAGTTAGATGTTAAGTGTAGAATAAGGGTAGGGCCAAATTTGTAAATATTTGTAGTCAAGTCAAGTCAGTCAAGCAGTATAGTCAAGCAGTAATAAGTAGCCAGTAAGAAGAAAAATAAAACGTCTATAGAAGAAATTCGTCTTTGTTTTCACCATCATCCACGGTTATACAACATCGTCTACAGTTTGGTCCATAGAGCCGGATCAGCACCCTCAATAGGAATAGTTAATACAAATAATATTAAGGCTCTCGTGTACCTTCGCTTGCGTTTCTATATACGCACACAAATCGCCGAGAGTAAAGATGCGTTCACTTAATTTCATACACTTTTATATAGTTTAAACGAAATGTATTACTCGTTTACTATATCTCTTATTAGTTTATATTATTTATTTGACAGTCTTTTACATTATTATCTATGTCAAGATATCAATTTCGGTGGTTAGCCAATTTCGATGGCCAAAAATATATGTTTGTACATTTTTTTGTAGAAAATGAGCATGTCATGCGCTTCGTTAGCAAAGATAGGCAAAAAACCTGAAAAAAAATTATGGAAATAAGGTAAACAGCCCAGTTGTTAAAATTGACTCATATTTTCTTAACTTTATTACATAAGAGCTGTTTTCCCGCAACACTCGTATAAATTATAGCTTATGTTATCCGCGTACGATGTAGCTTCCGATGTACTCGTATTTCCGAAGATTACCTAGAAACAAATCTATTCTAATATTTAAAAAAAGAGGTTTAATTGTTCATTTGTTTCCGAAACTCTGAAACTACTGCACCGATTTTAAAACTGTCACCTATGGTAAGCTACATCATATGCGGTGAACATAGGCTATATTAAATCCGAATAACAGCAAATAAAGGGTTGAAAATGGGAGTTGAATGGGAGTATATATTAAATCTAGCCCTAGGGCTAGATTTATATCATATATCATGCGAGTGAAGCCGCTAGCGCAAAGCTAGTATAGATATAAGTCTAAGTTGTGCATATCGGAGGGTATGAAGAAACAATGCCAATTGATCTACTCTTGCTACTGACACGTGTCTATCGCACCCGCGACGTTTATGCAAATTAATAATTGCTTATTAAGGGAGCTGCATTAGTATGTACACTTATGCTGAACTCGAGACATTTCGTCTCTTCGAAATTTTGGACTAGAAATTCTGAAGTAGTTCACTTCTTATGAAGAGTGCAATTACTTGGTTTAAGCTACTTTTTAGTTAATCGCAATTAAATATATTTTTTGTGTATCTTTGACAATCAAAAGAATATATTATATCAAAAGAATTAAAACTACTGTCAATGATTGTAGTTATTAGAATTTTGTACGACATTGCTGATTATTTTTTCGTGAATTCAGTGTAACTAATAGTAAAAGTTGTTCAGTATACTCCACCTCACCCACCCCACGAAGTCTTGGCATAGTATAATATTACACCTTATATAACTGTAAAACATAGAGCCCATTTTTCTGATCACAAATAAGTATGTACTTAAGTTAGATTGTCTAAAATTGCTGTAATATTAAGAGTGAGGGTATACTATTATGTAAATTTTTTTTTAAATCTTTAAACGATGAGTACAGCTCACGTTATGGAGTTTTAATGAAATAATGATTGAGCCTCTGCTGTTACAGCTATCCAGGGTGACATCAGTAGGCTTATCCACTCACTCAACTGACAGCTTTGACAATCAAAAATACTTGAGGCTGAACAAAAAGTCACCCCTAGGCATTTGAAAAAAAAAACCTTGCATATCGGATATCCGGCGAAATATAAAACAAACAAATTTTAATAAAGATGAAGGTTGGCATATTCGTTGGCTTAGTTTTCAGTAATTAGTCAAATAAAATTTCAATTCAGATCACACATTGCAAAACGAAAAGATACAGTTAGTTCATTCAGTAAATGGGAAGGAGCAATTCATTTTCTTGTCGGAGTTTTGTTTCGTCAGTCCTTCTCAGACAAGATTCCCAAAGCTGGAACTTGTGGTAGATTACCAGGGGTAAATAAAGAAGTAAAATGTATTTTTAAAATAATTTAATGAAGCTTAAACTTTTCGTAAAATATGTATTTTTTTGTATTATGAATGTGTCCAATAGTACTGGTTTTTGAAGGTAGCTGTACTTTTAATTAAAAAGACAATCAACACCTTAGTCATTATGTGAACACGGAACCTGTAAAGGGTCCGAAACGTCAATAAAACTAAATACAAACGCGATGAAACTGTTTAGTAGTTGTTTGATTTTTGAAGATGTATCAAATTTGTCAATATATATATATAAATAATAGTACATCAGGCATTTCATTGATGTAATTTAACATATTTATTATATGTGTTATAGATTTATAAATACATTTTACTTTTCCATCGCCCTCTAAGTGAATTGAGTCTTTTTGAAACCTACAGTCAGCGGGCAACCGGTCTTTATCATTCCAAAATGTAGATTTTATGCAAATGAAAATGATTTTTAAAAGAATAAATTTAACAAGAATATACTTAGGAGTAGGATGTGACGTTATCAGTTTTATGCTTAAGAGATATTTTCTTTTGTGATTTGTTTACAATATCTTAAATATATTTTGACAGTTTTATTATTATTTCAATAAATATACTGTTATTTAATTGTAGGGCTACGTAATTTTTGAAAATTTCCTAAAATAGTATAGCTGAGTATAATAGGTAAGCTGTGCCTTAACAAATATGATTAAAAATATCGGAATTGATATCTAATAAGTAATTTTATATATAACTCTTGGAGAGCTCTTTTGGAATTGGTTTTAATTTGAGTCATTCATTGAGCCATTATCAAGCAAGGTCGAAATCTTTTATACTAGGGATCTCACCACATTTTTTATACGATCTAACTCCAACTACTGGGAGTGGGGAGGTGCTATTAACACGGGTAACGTTTATTTGTTTTAAAACAATCATTTAAACGCTTTCAAGAATAATTTTAAAGCTAGATAATGAAGGACATATTATTAATAAAACATTACTGACATAACAAAACTATGGTAAATAAGGCGGAGTCAAAAGAACCCAATTAATTTAAATATCTGAATTATTAAAAAAAAAACAAATAAGTAGGATCTACAGTTTAGTAGAAAATTCTAGAAAAAATGTCACTTCAGCTTATATAATCATTCAGGCATCATTCGGTCAAGATAAAAGCGCTATGTTCTGTAAAGTCCTTTGTGCCAAAGTCCATTCTACCGTAAGAACGATCAAAGGCTTGTCTATGCTTTATTAAAACATAAGCCGATTAGTTTGTGGACGCCCCTGACCAATCATTAGCCGCGGTTGTCGCGTTCTTTATTTAAATTTATAACGTACGAACGGTCAGTTGAGCTTATGCGTTTGCCGAGTGAGCACGTCTTTTGAAGCAGGTTATAAATTGTTCGCTCTATTAAAAAAATGTGTAATGGGTTTAGTACGCACGATTTTTCGCTCTACTTAATTTATTAAATGACCTAAAAGAGTTTGAAAGGTGCGTTGACATTTTAAGTATGCATTAAATCAGCCGTTTTTTACGTTCTAAATATTTCCTTTTCAAGGAATTGGAAGTAACCAACCGTTAAAACGATGTTTTCATTATTATTACAATGTTTATAAAAATAAAATATAATGAAATAATTTAATCTAGACCAAGTTAATGTATTTTTGTTTATATTGAGGACATTTTAATGAACAAATAGATATTAATATCTATTTAATGATAGTAAAATTAATTAAGAAACAAATGGAAAAACGGAGTTGTTACCTGTCTCCGTCTATTGACAGTGCCGCATGCGTAATTAGTTCGGTAAGAGAACACAGGAGAACGATTTGAAGCTTTATTCGAGAATTCCGTACGTCGACCTCTGTCCCTACTACTTATAGACATCGTAATCTTTTTAGGTTCGTTTACCTATGACACAATTGGTTAGATGTATCTGTGCGAGCGCAATAGCAATATTTGTGCGCACGAGTGAGAGAGATATGTAGTGGCGGGTCATTATACGAAATTCTTTCTATTCAGCGACCGCACTATAACTTTTCTTGACTAAGCCTGCGTCGGCAATAAGAGACAATACCGCAATCTTTTCTCACTTTTTAGCTCGAATAGCTCGGTGGCGTAGTTGATAAGCGCCGCGGCACGCAATCGTTGTCGTTAAGCAACTTTCGCAAGTGTCGGTCATGGGATGGATGACCAAAAAATTATTATCTCTAGCTACTCCGTGCTTCGGAAGGCACGTTAATCCATTGGTCCCGGCTGAATTTGTAGTCGTTAAAACCCGCCAATCCACATTCGGTCAGCGTGGAGGGTCATGGTCCATGCTCCTTAACCATCCATAAGGAAGGCCTGAGCCCCTGCAGTGGGGACGGAATAATAGGCTGATGATGATGATGATGATTTCTCACTTTCTGCGTGGTGTTTCCGCTAATTGTCAATCGTATGTCTTCCTAAGTTCTCTAAAATACCTCTATGGAAGTATGTTGCTATTAGAAATAAATATAGACTTGCCATTACAAGCTTTAGACTACACAAAACGAGAGGATTATTTCTGGGTAACAACTATGTTCAATGAAGTTTCACTAAATATAATCGACCTACCTGTAAATAAATTAAAAAAAAATAATAAATATTCTTTATAATACAATAGAAAAAGAGACAAATACACAATAATCTTACACAAACACAGTAAAGTAAGCGGCCTTATAGTTTGATAGTGATTTCTGCCACGCAACCTAAAAATGTACGGAAATGTATGTAGATACAATTAAATTATCAGTAGATAGTGCAAACGTAACACAAAGTAATTAAGCAGACAAACAAAACAAAAGGTAGCAAATGTTGAAATTATAAAAATAATAAGTATACAACACGTCAAAGTATACTAGCGACAACCAAAGTGCGACAAGTGGGGGAGAAAAGAGAAAAGAAAATAAAAAGAAAAGAGAGAAAGAGAGGAAAGCTAATTCATGTAAAAACATACTTATGAGCAAAGGCTATTATATAGCTGATGATTATTTTTGGGACCAGAATGCATGATATTAATAGCCTTCGCTTTGTTATATATAGACGATCACTTTTGCTATTTTATTACAGACATTGATAATTGTTTATATTGTCATTGTAATACGTATTATTTTGATTAAGACATGATGTGTTGTAAGTGTCATTACTTCTGATAAAGAGCTGGTAAGTTTCGCTGGTTCTTCTGGTCAGCCTAAAGACGCCCTAAAGAAGTGGCAGAGAAAAAAAAAGGACTATTCAAAATTGCTTATTTGAATTTAAAAAAAACATTTTCACGCATACTTATCTTTCTATACTTTTTTGAGATCTGAGGACTTTTTAAAAACTTATTTATTGGCAGGTGAATTTGAATACACCCACTCATATTAGATAGTTAAACCCTGGTATCGTCCTTTCAGAGTATATCAAAAGATCTTTGATCAGTGAACTGTTATTTCGATAGTTGGAAAACCTTTCAATCTACACGAAATCTTATACAGTATCGGAAGATACTCATAGATTCTAATTATACTTATGTGGAAAACGGCAATATCCTAGAAAATATCATATTAGTCTGAGAACTTTAATAATATGGTGTTGATTTGTTATACAGTATATACTTAAAGCTTAAAGAAAACACGGAAACTGCAAAGGCTCTGAAACCTCATGAGAGCAAATAGAAACGCGTTGACCCCATTTAAAGTTGTTTTATTTAATGAATAGTGCACGAGCTCCGTAGCCGGGTGGTTCGCACGCCAGTTTCAAGGTATCGCCATCTCTGAGGTCCCTGGTTCGATTCCTGATCGGGTCAATATAGAATATGAACTTAAGCCTCGGATCTGGGTGTTGCGATCCTTTCATTGTCTTAGTTAATCTATAAAACGGGGGCTTCAGTTACTCATCTGTGAATCTAACAGCCAGTTGTAGAAACGTCTATTAAAATTGACATTAGTTAAAAGCGACATTACCGATACAGGTTTGACATTCATTAGACTTAAAGGCGTCATTAAACGGTAATATACGTTTGTGCAAATGACCGCAGGACCATCTGATAATTGTCAAATACTATTTTTTTTATTTCTTACTTCATATTATTTGAGGTAACAAATCAAAAAAACACTTACTATTTTTCATTCCAGAATATTGTACCACAAGTTATGCCTTTGATGGTTCGGTCCCGGTAACTGTGTGTGGGTGGAGGAGGGCGAAACAAACCTATCTCTGTGAACGTTACTTTTCCAAGATGTTACTTTTCGAAGTTCTAAAACGATCTGGAACATTTCAATATATTCCGAAATTTTCTAGCACCATTACTTCTACATTTTTCATAAAAAAACTTTTGCTTCATTTACGATCTTATTTTGATAGAATGGATTAGTTTTGTATTTATTTTTCTATTGTTTGTAATCATTTAATTAAAATATGTATATCATTTATGCACGTAAATTATAACCTATCTCAGTTGCGTTCGGCGTTTCTTCTCGTAGGTGAAAGAATAGGGATGACGACTAGGTGAAAAAATGCAATTCTATTTAGTCCGTCAGTCAGATAATAGAAAAATATTAGATACGTATTTTTTTTTACTTCAATTTAACAAGAAATAGCTTAGATAACAGGCATTAAAGTTGAGGAGTGGGGGTTCGCTACGTCACAGTCTAGTAGAAAACGCACCATAACGTGACGTCATGCGAAATTTCAACTCCATGTAACGCAGTAATTTAATGATTACAAAAAAAAATACGTGTTTAATATTTTTAACACTCTACCTGACAAACAAACAAAAATTAGTCGTCATTCCTATTTTCCAAATCCGTCCAGTAGTTTCGGAACCTACTCGATGCAAACAAACATGAAAATCAAATTTTTGCTCTTTATAATAGTGTAGTACAAAGACGAAACTTGTCTATCCCGTCTGCAAAGCAGCCTAACTCTCTAACCATAGGATACGACGATATTTCGTTTACTCTGACTTATAATTTAATAACGATGAACGAATTAAAGAATGATTATTGTGATTTTGATAACAATGAATGAATGAATGATTGAATGAATGAATGATTAATTGAATGAATGAATGAGTGAATGAATGAATGAATGAAAAATTCTATATCTAGAATGTATACAAGAAATATAATTGCACAATTGGTGGCCTTATTACTAAATAGTAATTTCTTCCAGGTATTGTTACAATGTTACTAGTAGACAAATGTGACGGAATATCGCCATAACACCTCTAAAAGGTCGTATCCATAGTCTAGTCTAGTCATAACTAGAGTTATGGTTAGGAAGTTAGGCACATCCCTGAGACTTGATTCCAAAAATCCGTCTATATTAAAAGATTACAAGACGGCATACACTATAAGAGCTTAAGATATAAATTTGATGGGGTTTTTCGCTCGAGCCTGACTCACTCTTGTGTTTTGTTTTATTTTAGCTGTGAGGCCTTTTGACTGTAAGGCAGTGGGCGTTGTCTACACCCACGCCTTACGCAGCCCCTGTATATATCTGGGTGTATCCGTACTTATTTTATTCCCAAGTGCCCGATGTTCGAAATGTTAATGCAAAGCTTATCAAATAATAATTAGAGATGTGTACCTACACATATATTTTTAACCAACTTCAAAATCGAAAAGGCGATGTACGTTTCTTTTATGTATGTTTACCGATATTTTCTACAATTGCTGACGGATTTTCATTTTTTTTTATTCGACAGCAATGGATCGAGATGGTTTCGTTTAAATTTTATCGAATAAGTAGTTTTCTTTTTATAACAAAACAAAATACGCTTTCCAATAGATAACTTTCACCTAAATATTAAGATGATACCTTATGGCATAACCCATTTTAGCTAAAACACAAAAGATTATGATATGGTCCATTTCAGCTAAAAAACAAAAGATTGCGTATTTAGAGAATTCATTCAAAATCTGGAAGAAAGGTTTTCTATGTTCAACGAGTATGTATATATTAAAAAGCTACAGAAAATCATCTCCCGGCTTCAATAGCGTTTTCTTGAATAAGTCGCTTTTGAGAAAAGTATTATTTATTATTTTTTTAAAGTTTGAAGTCGGTTCTACATTATAAAATATAAATATAACAAAAGAAAAACTAAGTATTGAACTACAACTGGTTACTATTTATAATCAATCGCGACGCTCTTTTGAAATATATTGAATTAAGATATCCTTAGTTTGACGTTAATTGGAATTGTCTAAGACACTTTAGACACAAACAATAAGTTTAAGTTGATCATCATCGGCCATTTACGTCCTGCCTCCCTCCCGACAGGCCTTCCTTTCGGATGGCTAAGGAGGATGGGACATTACCCTCCACACTGGCCCAATACGCATTGGTGAGTATTAACGACTGCAAACACAGCCATACAACTCGAGATGATCACCCATTCCGTGTGCAACCCTTGCGAAAGTTGCTTTATAACAACTATCGAAGGCTGCGGCGCTTATCCACTAGGGTACCTAGCTACTTTAACTTACTCAATTTTTACTACGTTTACTGATCATTTAATCGTACTTTAAACGTTACATAATTCCAAAAATCGATATCACAATAACTATACTTTTGAAAGAGATTGTGTGATAGATTAAATGAGAAAATTACCCTTGCAGGTCTCGCAGATAGAACTGACTGGGTATGGAAGTTGCTGTATATCATAGTTTAACAGTTATAGCTATGCACTTCCATAGATAATGTATGATTCTATTCAATAACTACTATTAGGGAGAAAAAGATCGACTATTACTGGCAACACTAATTGTCTATTTCACTACGGGCATTCCTCTCTGTCAGTCAGCTGTCATTGTCACCTTAGCGTTGACGTTTGATCAGTTTCGCGCCAAAATACTTTCGGTTTAACATTCCTGTAATGTATTAGAATCGATCAAATGAATAGTAAAATGTTTTTATTAGTATAAACCTTTAGCCACGTGGCGGTATCCACGCGAAAGTAATGTAAACATTGTAAACAAACGTTCAGATTTAATAAATAAATAACCCATAATTATATCGCACACCCGTTTGGAGCACACCCGGGCATAGAACCTGTACTAAACGATGCGTGTTAATACGTTCGTCAAAGACACGATCAAAGGGAACGTATTCACTGAACAGCGACGTGGTAAAAGATTAAGTCCCTTTCGGAACCAACGGAATGGAGCGTGTTCAAATGTTTGTGGATAGTTTGTAATTATTATATGAAGAGTTGATAACTCGTGGCACTTTAGTACTTTGTAATATATAAAGGCAGGTATCCACTAGGGCCGTTATCCACCCAAGTGTTTTCCTTGCAGGATACCAGGTTCTTCCTTTCTATGTGTGGTGAACCGAAGCGGGTTTTACCATGTAGGCTTTCCACACCAACCTGACCTTTTTAGGGCGGGGTGGAAGGAGAGTCCTGGTTTGAGGCTCAAGGTGCATTTCCCCAGCGTTAACAAAAAAAAAAGATATCCACTATGAACAGTCTCGTTTAAAAAGTAATTCAAGTCTTCTCACGCCAACGTAACAGCTTCAAAGAGATATTATAGATGGAACAGGAAATCCAGTCCTTCAGATGTCCCTCTGTTAGAAAGAAAAAGGAGACAATGGTACCTGTCTCTCTCTACTCGAGCATGTGCAGTTAGTTAAGTATGATAGCAAAGCAATTTGACGGTTCGTTTATACATATATTTTGGTGGTGTGTATTCTTTTGTGGTACGTCAACAGTATGTGTACTCACTCCTTGTGTTGCTGTGGTGCTAACCTATAACCAATTAGAACTCAATAAGAGATTTATTTGGTTTGACCTTAACATTGTAGTACAATCGAACCCATTTTGTAATTGGTAATATTCATTTTTTGGTGATTTTTTTGCGCTCACATGTTACTTATACATAAACTTCTATATTTTTTTTAATTTTTGGAAAATTTACAGCTGATGGAGAAATATAAAAACTTATTAAACTCAATATCGACAATTGAAAGTTTTCACAAATAAACAATACAATAGATGACTAACACCCGGTTTCTGAATTGATTATATTAATTAGGACGCTAAAGTAATTTGTGTATTTAGTTATTTTCATATAATCGTAGTTAATTAGGACGATGCGTAAAAGCTCATTGTTATTTCTCGATTTAGTTAATATATAGAATGGTGACTACCCGAAGGTACATTTATATGCGTTACTGTAATTTCCCGTACACTGAAAGTAGGCACTATGGCGCATGTGGAACACAAGTGATTTATGTGGTTTCATTTTATTTATTAATCATAATCAATCTACCGAATTTCGACTAATGTAAATGAACCCTTATAAAAATCAGCCAGGCCTCTATAACCAGTATTTCTAATAAATCAATAAGTGCACCTAAGTTTGAAATTCGAAATGTAGCTCTCTGCCTCATAAGGGACATGTCTAATGAATACTCAGCTTAACAATAACACTACACATGAATCTTAACATATTGACACGTAGATTAATCTGACACCTAGAAAATTATGATTATTATTTCTTATATTTGGCAATTTTTAATCGATTTCAAAAAGGTAGGAGATACGCATTTCGATTCGATGTTGCGTGCTAATATGACGTAATTTTCTTATAACTTCTACCTCAAGTACCTTGCTGAGTAATTACTGTAGTACCTGCAATTATTTAAAATCTGTTGAAGATAAATTATGAAAATTTTGAACCATTTTGAAGATAAATTATGGGAACAGTGCGGTCTAAGGTCGGTAACGCCATAGTCAAGCGCCTCATTGAGGCTTCTCACACTGTTTTCTTTCCACAAAAATCATTTTCCTTATTTTTTGTAGTTTTTAAGATATTAACACCCGTTTTCACAAAACAAGGCATAGCTTAACTAGAAAATGCCTAATCTTATGAATCGTCTAAACTGATTTTTGTTAATCCAAATAAACATATTTTTCTTTTATCGCAAGGCACTGCATAACTTCAGACACTGCTTAAGGTTGTTAGGCGGTTCTTAGTCATTGGTGAAGTGCATTTTCTCCTTAGGCGATTCCTAAATATTCAGGTGACAGGTTTGGGCGACTCCTTAGTTTAGTGATAACGGGTATAATAGTCTGTTCATCTTCCTCTGAGACAAAATGAAAAAAATACTGGAAGAAGGTTCTTTAATATGTCAAAATATAAATGCATTTAGAATTTGAATTCTACGGCTTAGAGTTACTTTTTTTAATGTAATAATAACTTTTTAAATATTGTCTAGATATGTGCCTATTCGAGAAACTTTTAATGTGCAATATTATACGAGATATCTTATTCAAAAACACCGTAACTTTAATCCTTTTTCATTTACAACGCTTCATTAATTACATTTCCTTTTTCTTTTTTATTAAAACGGTACGCCATTAAGTTTTATTAAGACAGTAACATGAATCATAATGGCTGACGTGATTTAAGACCGATATATTTTAATATCTCCGCCACGTGGTGACAGAGGATTTGAAATATGATTCTGAAATTCAGCACTAACGGGTCGGCCATAGTACATGGAACAATATTAGATGGGCCTTGTAAGCGGAACAGGTTGCCTATAGATTTGCATAAAATGTCAAGATAAGTCATAATATAACACAACATGCTTACTATTGAACGCAACCGCGATCGTACTCTTTGGTAATGAGGAAGTATTTAAAAAAAAACATTAGTTCCCGAAATCAAACTAGATGTCGCTACGGTACGTTCTGGATTTCTCCATAACAACCTTTCCGATTTATTTCCAAGTTTAAAAGTAAATTTTTCAAAACTCAATAAACAACTAATATTCTATTTGTACTTTTTCGTATTTGTATTGATAGCTAAGTTTCGAACTTTTCAAATTTAAGTTTTTTAATACGAGTATGTTAGTTAAAAGGAACGGAAATGACTGTCTTTGGTCCATTCGTTTCCTGCAAAAATCATCTTTTGCTAGAGTCGCCATCTAGTGGAGGTGCTTTGTTAGTGCTTTCGTTTTTTTTTAATACTTCCTCATTGACTCAATATTGCGTGGTCATTTAATAAACTAATTGACATTGATTAAATATGGTCTTTGTTTCAAGAAGTGTACAAGCTAAGATTTAATGAAAAATCGAGACCATCATTGGATTGGATTGAAATTGACATCGAGATTGCGTTCGGGAGTAAGTCTGCTGGTTAGGCATAAATAATGTAATTATAAATATTATTTAACATGACCTCCGTACCTGAGTGGTTCGCACGCCTGTATCAAGGTGTCACAACCTCTGAGGTCTCCGGTTCGGTTCCCGGTCGGGTTAAAATGGACTTTTAAACATTATCACGTGTCTGCTTCGGCTTTAGCTATTAATCTTAGAAACTGAGCATTGTATGAAATGTTGTTTTATTAACCACAATATTCTAAAGTTATAATATGAATGTAATTAGGACACCAATAGCACATAAATTAATACAAATTTCGTAACACAGTATTACTAAATATAAGTCTATTGCACACCTTTATAGGCGACACAACATTCATATCGGCAATACAGGTTGGATCGTGTTTTGTATGTCTGGATCGCTGGATCGCCCGATTCAAAAGAGATCACTTTGTGCGGATCCGGTTATTGGGATCCACCGAGTCAAAAACAAATACTAAAGATATGTATTTTATTTACTAATATTGAATGGTATTAAATAAATTCACTCCTGTATTAATTCAGTAGACCTTTACAAAATACGCTGTTTAATTACAACACTATTGTATAAAGCTATCTCCTTTAAAATATCTCTGTCCCCCTCGCACTAACGTGGTGGAGACTTTAGATTGGCTCTATCACGGTCGCACTGAAAAATACATGACTTCCCTAAGACCTGGTTTCTATTAGCTTCGATCCCTGTTTGGAATAGGGTGACCATGGGTTTTGGAATGAAATCGATACATTTAATAAATGCGTGTTTTACATCACATTACAGGCATATTAGTGTCGCAAGCCTGCCGTATGGATGAAATGAAATGGATGGGGAAAATGTGGCTGCAGTGGCATATGACATGGACAAATCCGTGCAATGCCTTGTGTGTCGTGAGGCCGGTGCGCGCGTACTGAGGCAGTAGATGAGCTTCTTTAGTTTCATATGTATAGCTGTTTAGTATGATTGCATGAGTCTTTCGTGCCTGTCGAGTAAATAAAATTCAATACCAGTTCGTGGTGCCAAGTATCATCTGCTAAGTATAATTTCCGTTTAAATATTGTTAATTATTTATGATATAGCTATTGTGATAATAATATATGTAATTAAGTTCATAACCGCAATCACTTTTGGAAAAAATATGATTTGCATGATCAAGAAACAATAAAAATATAGTTAATTGCATCGAAAGATTGCAGTTAGCATTAAATTTTTCCGCTCAATAGTTTTCAAGCATTTATAACTTTGCTTAGGATATTATAATAAACGTTAAATATCTTTCAAATACTATAAAGAAAATGCGATAGATTATTAAATAACACAGTTACGACCATACTTAAACTCCGAAATTGCAGATCGATAATATAGTAATGTACTGTCACCCTATTAGTGAAATCCAGTATATTATTCAGACGTTCTTAACAAAGGATCCGACCTCAGGACACCAGATGTTGTACAATTAACACGATATCAATCGTAACACTTACTTTACGTTACCCGATTTATCAACGTAGTGATGTTATTTTAGGGTCTGTTTTTGTTGTCTTTGATTTTCCAGTGAAGTTCAGATAATTATTTGCTCAGTGAGTGGTGCAAAGGATTGAATACTTTAGTAGATTGACTATAAAAGTCAGTTTACTGTGCACAGTAATTCAGAGGAATAGTTGAGTAAGTAATTTTTATACCATTAAGAAAGAACGATATGCATTGTTTTAAATAATAAAGCTATTTCTGTTAAATTATTCAGAAACCATTGTAAATAATGCAAAACAGCTCATGTCAAAAGTTGATAATAAAGTTACTGAAGACGAACTGACATTACTAAATTAGGGACATGAAATTAGTTTATCGCATTATTCACTAGAAATGTCATGTAACTAATTTCATCATGCATCTGCACCGTCGAAAATCATTATTTAAATAGAAATAGAGTCATATTTTCTAATTTTATATATCTGTTCTACTGGGATAACCCTTTTTTAATTTTAAATCGGCGAGAACCTACAAGTACACATTACGAAATTAGTGTTACGCATAATTAAAAGAGTTTCTAACTAATTTCGATGATGTGAAACTAGATTCATAATCGCGTGATATCAGCAGTAGTCAGAAACACTAGCTAGGTTAATATCGAAGCTAAATTATGCGCAGATAACGTCGCGACACTAGTTTAACCAAGTAAATAGGGAGGAATTAGTTGCATGACACTAGATTCACCAAAAACATGCGTATGACACAAAACAACGCCAGTGTCATGAAACTAATGCATGCATTGTGAAACTGAATGTTTGCACGTGAAATAGCTAGTGGAATTAATGTAATGAAACTAATTCCATACAAATGGAATAAGCACATATAATAATATTTTGATTTAATTTCAAAGTAAGTGTTATTTGATAACAAATTGTGTTCAATCTCAGAAAAATCCTTGAATGGAGCAAGATAATATCAATGAAACCACCGTTAATATGAATAGATTCCAACTTATGTTAAAAAAGACATCTTATGATCCATGACTTATCCATGCTAGCAGAAATCTTAATATCGCGATTCAGAACAGACTAAATAATATTATGATAGACTAATGGCGACATCGGGTTATAGTTGAAAATAAACAATACTTACAGTTTATAAATAATCATGTTAAGTATAATTAAGTATAAAACGTTAACAAATTGATATTAGTGATTTACTTATTCCAAGGTTTAATGGAAGCACTAATGCTTACTTTATAATATATTTAAAATATTTTACATCGCGGAATACACCGAGCTATTCTTACGTAGATGCAAGCTGAACAATATTCAACATAAATTTTTATTCATTTCTCTGACCACGGTTATCATATTTTAACATAATGCACGTGGATCTCAAACTGTATTGTAATATGCGTAAATAATGCTTTTTACCATAACTAGTTTGTAATGAACAAATCATGTTTGTGACAGCATGTCCTCAAGTAACTAAAAGGTAATTTAAGATTTCCATGAGTTCTTTGATTATTTTGAACTAGGAATCTTAACCACTTTTTTATTTTATATTTAATATATATGTCGTATCATTTTTACGAAGCTCGTTTGATTTAGTTTCTTCTATTTTAATTGCTAGTTACTCGATTACTTAATTACTCGATTGTAGAGAGAGCGTGATCATCGATACTTTTAATTTTATTAGAATGGTGACACTGACTTTGACAGTTCGTTAATAAAAATTTTAATTCCCAATTTTTATGTCCCAAGCAAAATACAACAATTAGATATCATGCAGTTTAAATCTACTATTAAAAAAATACTTATTAAAAAAGCTTATTATAAGGTATCCGATTATGTAACAGATAAGAACGCTTGGACTTGAGATGATCCAGCAACTGGATAGGTGATTACTTCTAAACTCATTATCTTGTTTCCATTATTATTAAATGATTATGTTATTATTATAAGACCATAGTTTTTTATCTCTGTTTATAATGTATTGATCTGGTAATGACATGGTTTTTGTAAATGTCATTACTCATATTAGAGCTGGTGAGTTTCTTGCTCGTTCTTCTTATCAGTCAAAAGACGTCCTGAACGAGTGGTAGGGAAAAAATGTTGGACGATTCAAAAGTACTTTTAAGAAGTCTATTTGAATAAAGATTATTTTGACTTTGACTTTGACTTTGAAATCAAATTGCCGCCATTTTGGCACACATTCTGTTTCCGATCGCCGAGGAGTAAAGACATCCGACGACATCACGCTCATCTCGTTATATTTTCGTATGAAAAGTGATACAATGGAACAAGTCCACGTTGGTATACACGCCTGCAGTGTTATTTTAAAGATGGTCCTCCGATATGGACGATCTATTTGGGCTTCGTAAAAGCCCCTTCTGACTACCCGCCGACATATATATATATATATATATATAGCTAAAACCATGGCTGCTCGTAAGAATGGTCAATTGACCAGTAAGGGACTCGCTTCACTCCCTCGATCCGTCCTTAATATTTGTATTTGGCTCGCTGTTGTAAGGAACTCGCTTCACTTGCTCGATCCCTCTTTAGTAAATGTGTTTGACTCCCCGTTGTTAAGAACTCGCTTCACTCGCTCGATCCGTTCTTAGTATTTCTTTTAAGCTCGCTGTTTACATGAACTTGCTTCACTCGCTCGATCTGTTCTGAGTATTAGTGTTCGACTCGGTGTTATAAGGGACTCGCTTCACTCTCTCGATCTGTCCTGAGTATTTATGTTCAGCTCGCTATTGTAAGGGACTCTATTCACTCGCTCGCTTTAATATGTTGATAGATAGAATGGGGATGGGGGAAAAGTTTGAGTGCTACTGCCGTTTACGATATTATACAAAGCCTTAGCTCGAGTGAGCAGCAGATATCTGAGAGTGCAGAATTTAAATTTTTATGCTCATCGTATTGTTTAGAATATAATAATATACTTGTAATAGGTACGTAGAAGAATTTTTAATTTTAACTGAACATATTGTTAAGAATAAAATCCATTTTTGTATTCTTTATGAAGTATATAGCTTTTTAATATACGTATGTATGGACAATTCCCATCACTTACCGACTAATAATCGTTATTTGTTAAAAAAAAACGTAGATTGCACGGATATATTTGTAGTCGCAATAATTTCATTTAAAGTAAATTAATCTTAAGTCCTTAGAAACTTTTTTTTATACCGAAGGGAACTAGCCTTAGCATTTTATCGAACTTGACTAGAGGCCGACTAAACCCGGGCTCTCCTGGACGCGGCTTAGGCCCTGTACAACAGCAGGCCTACCGTGCAAAACCCTCCGTGCCATCCTCTCGCATAATCCGGTACCCGGTACCTGAGTGTTAATACCCGGGTAAATCCGGACCGTGTGGGACTTGGTAGGAGTCCCTCCTTGGTAGGAGTTTCCATGAATCCCCCCCAGACAGTTGGGGTTGTGCAATGAACGTGGAGTTAGTCTTCTCCCACCCTCGTTCCGTTAGGAAGCTCCTCCCCCCCAACGACTCATGCCGCCGAAGTGGTGAGCAACCGACTCCATCCCTTAGTCGACCATGACCATGCCAGACAAATGCCCGCCAAAGTCCGCCGCGCTTTGCCACCACGCGTCGAATATGTCCTAGGACATACCCGACGGGATCTACAGGAGGGCGACCCCCAGTCCTCCGTACCCCGGTCTAATGGGTCCCAGCCACCGCCTCCAGGAGCTCTGCTTTTGTCACGGACTCGTCTATGTCCGTAATCCGTACATCGATTCTGATTACTGGTCTCCTGACTCTAACTCTCTCTCCAAGCACCACCCTCAGTCGCTCCGCGAGCTGATCTGCCTTTTGGTCCCTGTTGTCGCCGGGCACTCGGTTGCCGCCCTCCTCCGAGCGTGGGCAGCCTGTAACCAGAGTTGAAGCGCTTGCGCCATCACTGGTCACAGCGAGGGATTCTCCCTACCATCGGACACCCTCTGGTGGTACATCTGTTTTTGATGCCGAACTTTTCATAAAAAACCTTTTACTGGCGAGGTGCCCCGAAAAGTCTTATTCCCCTCCGTGGTTTTTTAGTAAGATTGTCTCCTCTTGGCCCCCGCCCGCAGGCAGCGACCCTCAGTCCCGCACCACGTACAGGATACCGAGCGTGGCCGGAGGTGGCTCAGAGCCATTTTTACGACAGTACGTCGTACAGACGCCGGTTAGACCGCACGCGCCCATCCGACGCACCGACCCTTCGCCCACTTCCAACAACGACGCCCCAAATTGTGGCCTTTAGAAAGGGTAGGCCACCCTATACTCCACAACCAACGACGTCCCCATCCCGACCCGTGAAAGTCCCCCCCTCTTCTGACCCGCTCGGCGGCCGCTACCCGGAATACGTCCATACGTCCGGGACGCCCGCTGTGCCCCCAGTGTCGGACTCGTAGCCATAGGGATCAATGGACCGGTTAATACCGAGTCACATTAATCCCTATACCCGGGGTAAACCGTCCCGATAAAAACAGTTGTCGTTCCCAACCCACGTATGGGAATGGGAAAGGTAACTGCCCGGGCCTTCTGGGAGATATCGACCTAAAACCCCGAGTCCTTAGAGAACCTAGCCCGCCTTAATGTTTTCACAAAAACGTTAGCATTTGACGTTTTGATGCTTCTTTGAACTATTTGAGTTAATCAAAAACGTGGGGATCTTGAGAAATATATAGAAAAGAGGTGACCCGTTCGAATTTCCGCGCTAAATTCACAGGATAATTTTCTTGGTTCCAACCAATAGTAAATCTATGAATAAAACAAAAGACTAATGCCGATTCCTGATGTTTTAGATGTATGCAAGCTCTTTATAGTTCCAATGGTCTGTGGTGGTGACAGGTTAACCCTCGAAAGCATACCAGATGCTATTTAAGTGTTGCGCTCTTTAGGGAAAATTAACAATAACGTTTAAAGAAAATATATTATACCTATATAGTCCCACGAGCCTCTTAAGAGGATTTGATCACGTGACACGCCGTTCCCGCGAGCCTCTTAAGAAGTTCGCAAGCTAACGGTCAATAAAAATATAAATGTCTTTTTTAGTTTTCTTTTTTAGTCATCAAGAAAAACAGGAATGTAAGTGTTATAAGTGTAGATCGGGAGAAAAAAATGGCGCGAAAGAAAGTATGCTACTTTCAAACGCGTGATTATTGATTTTTTACTTTAGAAAAATACGTCTTTTATACATCGATTATAATGGTTATATATTGATAATTAAAAATATATATAATAATTTATGTTGATTATTATAATTATGATAACATACTTTTTTATTTCATACCGCCGAGATTTAAGTCGAAGAGATTTAAAGCCCTTATTGTGCATATTTATTTATTTTTTACAAAACAGTAAGACAGTGTAGATTTCTATTATCTTACATTTTTTGTTCACTTAGGTACTTTTCTTAATTTAAGAATCTTCGCTCCGCATTCTAGAATGTAGGTCAAGTGTAACTTAAGTGGGAAGTTGGGAACAAAAATGTGTCACATAACATGTGTGGCTGATGTGTCAAGGTCGATTGGAGTTTTGTGAAGATATCAAATAGAGGCACTTTTTCAGTATTTCGTTATACTAGATTTTGGATACTAGACGCACCGACTCCTAGTACTCCTCACTGTAGGGCTTAGCTCTTCTTCATGGTTGGTTAAGGAGGATGGGCCATGACCCTCCATGCTGGCGGATTTGAAGGTATCAGCGACTGCAAATATAGCTAGAACCAACGGCTTAACTTTTCTTTGGAAGCACGGAGTAGCTCAAGAGAATATTTTTTTATCGACTATCCCGTGACCGACTCTTGCGAATGTTGCATAGCAGCAACGATCGTGAGCTGCGGCATTTATCCATTATGGATTAGTGCGGGTACTGAGTATTATCGTATACTCGATCCAAATACCATTTCCACTTAGTCTTTTTATGATGGCGAGTGGTCTTCGGGCTTCTCGTGCATCACCTCAATGAAGAGTCACGTAGCTAGATTTTAATGGGTAGGTGCTGCTGCTAAGTGAATCAAATATTAAGAATGATCTAGGTGCAGCCTAACATTGTGAGAGTCTACTATTGACTAGTGAGCGAGCCAGAAAAAGCATCGAGAATGCAAAATTGTTCAAATATAACTGAGAAGGTCAATAATATAGATATCGATTAGTAACGTTCGTTTTGACGTTCTTTTCCATGCAATCCGCCATCCTCTTTCTCTGTTTCATTGTCTGAGCTTCTGTTTTTGTCTCATTTTCTCTTTGTGTTTATGGGCACTCTTAAGCATTGTTCAAGCCACAGGCCTTAGGCACTTCGTTGTATAATCCTCGAGCAAACCTTTAACATTTAATTGAATTACGCTTAAGCGTGACTCAAAATGTTTTGTTTCAATTAAACGGAAATGCAAATTTGGAATTTAGAAAGAGCTCTCTAGTAAAATAAATATTGTTAATAGATTGTTTAAATTTCCTTTTTAACCGAATTCAAAATTGGAGGAGGTTATCAATTCCCCACAATTTTCTAGTGTACCGCATCTAAAATGCAAAAAACGGATCTCATTATTTATACGGTTGGTTGAATTGTAATTTTGTACGCATATGTAAGTTGGTTACTTTGGTTGGCTAAGCAACATAACTTTTAGTCAACATGTAACTTTAGAGTAGCTTTATAATATAATTTTAGTGATAATTATATGTTTTATATTATAACTGAACACATTGTAACTATAATTAAGAAACGAACTTACCTTGTGAAGTTTGATATCTAATTATACGAATGTCTTGACCGAAGATGATTACAGATTACGTGGAGCAGTACACGAGATTGTCCTCGCCATAGTTCGAATGTTATTTTAACAATTTTTATTTAAGTAAACTTTCACCTGTTATTATTTAGTGCAAAAGATTATTATCGAATTCTTATAAGTATATCTAGATATTGAATGATTTTAAATGAAATTTGTGTTTCAAATTCAATTAAATTAGTTAAATCAGCATTGCAGTAAACAATATTTGTATCATTACATTATTGTTATAATGGTTTTGTTATGATTGGTGGCATTCGATTACGCTGTCCTTTGGTCACCACCAGCCCTTTTACGTCCCCACTGCAGGGGCTCAGGCCTTCCTTATGGATGGTTAAGGAGGATGGGCCATGACTCTCCACGCTGGCCCAATGCGCATTGGAGGGTATTAACGACTGCAAATGAAGCCGGGACCAACGGCTTAACGTGCCTTCCGAAGCACGAAGTAGCTCGAGATAATAATTTTTCTTTGGTTACCCATCCCGTGACCGACTCTTGCGAAAGTTGCTTAACAACTACAATCGCGGGCCGCGGCGCTTATCCACTACGCCACCGAGCTACTTCTGTCCTTTGGTCATCGCTATTATAATATAGCTATCGTTATGAAATAAATTTCTTGCTTAAACTTTTAAGAGCGTGATTTATTTGTAGTCGATTTTTAGTTATATATAGTTTTGGTTAACTAAAACTCGACTACAGCTAAATCACGCCACTGATCATAACATCATAACAATTCCGAAACACGGGAGAGCTCGAGAAAATAAAATTTTAGTCACCTATCTTATGAACGGCCCTTACGAAAGCTTAACTTTGCAGACCGAACGTCCTAACCATTGCGCTATCGAGCACCTCACATTTTTTATGATTAAACATAAATAAACTATAAAAACGAGTTAAGTTTTTATATAGAATGCGAAGAATTTTTTCCCCGACCATAAAATTATTTTATGTAACGTAAGCTACGTCGTAGCAAATACTACGAGATAATGCGTCGTAGCATGCCGTTACACCGTAGATTTTTTTTTTGTTATAGTATAGAATTATTCTACGTTGGATTAATATACACGGTACACGGATTCACTTCTATTTTAATGATTTTATATAATATACCTCAGTGAAAACTTGTAATTGAGTGTGTCAAATTTGACCAACTTCCTGGTTTTCTATTGAGCTCAAAATTTGCATAAACATATAAGTTAGATGGCAATGAAACAAAAATGAAAAATGTTTATCTCATACAATATCTTATACATATAAATTTTGGAAACTCCTTTTAAGGAAGCATTTTCATTATATTGGGAGATCCCGCTCCTCCATTAACATAGCACTTTGTAGATATTTGTAACAGATGACAATGTAATAATATTTTGGAATAAAGCTTATCTGATGATGGAGCGGGCAGAAATCCATAGGAACACTGTAATCAAATGAAGCAACTCTATCAATATTGGATTCTTTTTCGTAACAATATGATGCCTTCCAAATCGATTCAATTCCATCACCAAGGAATGCTTTGTGCCCTAAAATAGTAGGACATTATTAGAAAATAGGCTATGAGTGAGTATCCCCTCTTTTTATACTTCCTTTTTTCAGATTTCATACTTTTATACTTTATACTTCTTTATTCTACCTACTTTATTCTTTATACTTCCTACTTTATACTTTATACTTTATACTTTATACTTTATACTTTATACTTTATACTTTATACTTTATACTTTATACTTTATACTTTATACTTTATACTTTATACTTTATACTTTATACTTTATACTTTATACTTTATACTTTATACTTTATACTTTATACTTTATACTTTATACTTTATACTTTATACTTTATACTTTATACTTTATACTTTATACTTTATACTTTATACTTTATACTTTATACTTTATACTTTATACTTTATACTTTATACTTTATACTTTATACTTTATACTTTATACTTTATACTTTATACTTTATACTTTATACTTTATACTTTATACTTTATACTTTATACTTTATACTTTATACTTTATACTTTATACTTTATACTTTATACTTTATACTTTATACTTTATACTTTATACTTTATACTTTATACTTTATACTTTATACTTTATACTTTATACTTTATACTTTATACTTTATACTTTATACTTTATACTTTATACTTTATACTTTATACTTTATACTCTATACATGATTTTATACTTCCTTTTTTCAGATTTCAATAACACAAGTGCTTAAGCTTAATTAGGTGCTGAAAAATATATGCGATGTTGTGTAATATTTATTCTATTTATTACTTCTATACCTCTCAAACTACTTAACTTAAAATTAGAAAAATCCAGAAATTATTTCTTCAGTTGCATAGTTTAATTTGTTACGGAACACTCGGTACGTGAGTATGACTCGCACTTAACTTTAACAAGCTTTTATTTTATTTCGCCTAACACTATGTTTGTCTTTCTGAAATCAAATCTTGCAAGCTAAATTTCACCCACATCCCTGTGTCCGTTTGAGCTAAAATTTGAAATATCCGAAATGGCCGCTATAACAAAATAGCAACGTACATATTTTTGAGCAACCTACGCAATATTAGTATTAAATGAAAGGGCTTAACTTGTAGAATATAATTCATTAGATAAAAGCTTGTTTAAAAAAATATTTGATTGATTTATTGATTATACTTTATTGTAATAAAGAAAAAACATAAAACAAAAAGAAATATAAACATATGTATATGCAAAAGGCAGTCTTATTGCTGAGTTAGCAATTTATACAATTTATGTTTATGTCAAATGTTGCCTACATTTGGCTCCTGGTCACTATATCAACTAAAGACAAATATTGCGGGGTAGTGCATGGTCAGTGTACTTAACTTTATACTTAAATTATATCTGTAACATTTACGTTCATATTATTTTTTCTTGTAAGTATTAGACAATAACTGCATCTGTAGTCGTAAATCCAAATATTAAATAAGATTTCACTAAGGGAATTACTATATAAAAAAATTAAATACAAATTGCATGCATGGCTAGTATCAAAAACCAATTATTCTTTGCTACTAATAAACAATGTTTAGGGTCAGAGTAAATTTACGCTGAAATTGCCATTTTAGTGTTAGTCCAATTTCATATTATAGAGAGAATAAGCAAACCTTCTAGGAGTAAATATAATCCATAGAACCTCGTGCTAAGTTAAACTTTGCTAAGTCTCTATTTAATAATATTAATTTTGACTAATACTAAGTGCAGTGTCAACGTAAATTTACACTGCTTATAAAACTTGCTTATAAATAACACTGTAAACGATATATTTTTATAGACATTGACAATATTATGACAATTCTTATACTATATAATTTGTAATGTAATAATTTAGTTAGTTAAATATTGATGATTGTTAATTGGCATTTAATTATCTGTTTTTTATTCAAATGTAATTGTAATTTAAAATTCTATAATTAATAAATCCTTGTACTTGAAAAAAAAACTTGCATGTCGGGTATCCGGTGAAATATGTGAACCCATTTATGATAAATAAATATGTATGTTACCATAATTCAAGCATTATAATATCTTTATCTTTAACAAGGCACGATCCCCTTTGGGCCCGCTTGGTTGGTTATTGTCTGTTTTTCCTATTTGATCAGTTGATGATGCTATACGCAAAAAACTGCAATTGAATATGGTCAATTGTATTCATAAAAATGAATTTAGAAAAGTTACGCCATCTTCTGACAGCGTAATAAAATCACGACGTTTCGTCTAGGGATGTTACTGTAACGAAATTTCGGATACAAAAAGGGACATAAGGAGTAGTAATTATACCGATTTTAAATACGGTTACATACGATATATTATAGAATATCGGATCATTCGTTACTTTCGATTACAAATTCAATAAACATTTAAACAGTTTCAAGAGAAAAATACAAATAGTTAATAATTAATTCGGATTTAGTTCAAGATTGCAACTACAAATCGGTATATAAGTTATTAATTATAGTAGCTATCTAATCAATTTTCAATTTTTCTTTTTTTTCAATATTCGTATTTAGTGTATCGACACAGCCGAACAAAAATTATCATATAGACCACTACTATAGACCATTTATATCGGACTCAGTTATAGTTACAGATGTAATTTAAATTCGGATATTTTCGTATATTTTGTTAATTCCGGTTACGGTTAAGGAATGCTAACACCTCTAGTTCTCCCTACAACGCAAATTCGTTTGAAATCGATTCGAAATAGGATTGACTTCGACGCGCTTTTCAGATTTATTTCTTCAGCTGACGGTGGGATAAACACGTGATAACGACCTTACTTTATGAAAGGGATAAGTGAAGGAAAAATCGATACTGCAATTGTGTAAAAAAATTGTGAATATAAAACCTATCTAATCGATTACAAATTGAGTTAAAATTTGAATTAGAATATTGTTAATTTTATTTTAAATGTTTTTGGGTTTTCTATATTAAAAGGAAAAA
The DNA here is from genome assembly GCA_918026875.4 of Diatraea saccharalis. Classification (NCBI taxonomy): domain Eukaryota; kingdom Metazoa; phylum Arthropoda; class Insecta; order Lepidoptera; family Crambidae; genus Diatraea; species Diatraea saccharalis. Next base: position 4,705,568 of record OU893351.1, on the reverse strand, counting down.
TTACGAAACATACTCACGTGTCTATAAATCTAGAAAATTATCTAAAAGTACACCTACAAATTATCTAAACAACCAACCAAAATTCAACATAACCAACCATTAAATCAAAATAGCCTTAGAGCAAGAACTACTATTTATGAAAATCTTTGAATTATTACATTATATCAATTTTGCATTCATAATGCTTTACTGGAACTGGACTTTTCTTAATTAAAAAGTGGATTTTTAGGTATTTTTCATCAGAAATATCATCTTTAAAATTATTTCATCTGTTTTCGCAAATCTAACAATTTCAAATCTCCTATAAAGTATCATAGTCCAGTAATCTCTTTTATAAAATTGGCATTAGTAGTGCAACTTTTTTGATTAGTCAATGTTTATTTTTCTATCCATTTAGACTTCTTTTATTATCTATAAAAAATACCGAATGCAAAAACTCCACAGCTTTCAATAAAGAATTTACAAATTCACAAAAAAAAACTATATATTTACCATATTTACAACTGTTTTGAAATAAATTGGAAAACACTAAAAATTTCATTAAACTAGACTGAAACAAAACTGAATAATGTTTTAAAGTCATGTAAATAATCACTGTCAGTTGTAGATTACTGTACAAATTTGCCGACCATTGTGACTTACGAAATATAAGCCTGAATTATAAAAGCACATTAAAATTATTCGTAAATAATTTTCATTTATCCAAAATTAGCATTTTTTTATTTTCCTCTAATTAATAGGCATCTTCAAACGCAATAGGATGAAAATGAGGAAAAAACTCAAACAATTACCTCCGAATTTCTACGTAACAAAAACGCCTTTAGTTATACCATTACACACGTACACATAACACATGTATAAATGTACATATCGGTAAACGAGAGAACGGTATGTTAAATCCATTTAAAAAAAGCCGATAGAAATTTCCAGAAAATTAAGTTTTGGGCGCTTTTATATTTATTAACAACTAGCTTTAATGACTTTTCTGCGTAGAATCAACATTTTCAGTACGCAGTCTCTTTTCTCGAGCTTTAAACATTCTTCTTTCTATTTACATTATATAAAAAAAGAATGTGTTTTAAATCCAGAAATCTGTTTATAATAACTTCTATTTCTTCCAAATTACAAATGGAGTTAGTCATAAGACAAACTTATGTGAAGAGAAAGAATTACATTTTTATTTCAATATTTTCCCTCCTCTCTTATTTACACAGTCTATCCAGGTTTTCATCGGTCTTCTTATAATCATGCACATAACCCTTTATTTTACATGTAAATCATATCTTCTATCCACATGTTCGCAACAAAATAATCCTTTTCTTCCTTTTCCGATTCCCATCCATGATTCGTTTTAATTTTACTTGAGAAATGATTGATACACTTTAAAATCTCGATTTCCGGGGTTAAAAGAATTCTATATCCTTCCCAGAGCCTTATTCTATCTATACACACTAAACATCTATTTGGATTCAGTGGTTTAAGCGTAAAAGTTAAATTTTCTTTCGCATTTTGAAATTGGAAAAGTTGCTTAATATACACGCCTTTAACAGTGTTTTAGGAAAAATTTTAAAATATTATTTTGTCTTTTTTATTAACGGAGCGGTGTCTTTTTGCTTAGTTACAAATGTTTTTTTTGTTTTGTTTAATATATTGATGGGAACTTGAAAATGTGTCTGCTTTGTGTTTTTATCTCCAAATAGGTGTTAAGTTAATAATAACATAGCAGCTTTTCTACGACTTCGCACTCTGAAATTATAAACTATGTCACTACCAAATGTTGTAACATCTTGTAGTTAAAAAAAATGTCATTATCGGATCGGCATTTCCGAAAATAACTCTCTACAAACAAAAAACTTAGAAACTTTACCTTGTTATAATATTAGATTTGTAAACAATCTTACGTAAGTAATTACTTGAGATTATGTTAATACTTGACAATTTCGCCAAATAAACAAGAATTTTAATGAAGTAAGGACTGTCAATAAAACACTATTATTATTAGCTATAACTTTATTCAAATTCTAGTCTATTGGTTTAGTTGTGTCATTTTCTCAAGTAATTACTTCTCTCGATAAGAACGTTAGAGTTTTGATTTAGATCATATTTTGCTTTGCGTAAAAAACAAAGGTTACAATTCGCAGATGATGTACTCTCTATCGATACACTATGTGCACATGCTTATATATATAAGTATCAACCCCTCTTCGGCTAGTCGATTGCGAAGAGCCGTCGCGAGCGGACGTGTCTCTGCCGAACTCGTTGTACAGTCGCGCCAATCGTTACAATAACATTTCAAAAATATTACGTGGACGTACGCAGACTTGTATTTATTTTTTCTGTACAGTGCACCCAGTTCATCTTGTGTTTTTTTTTTCAAATCGCACTTTAATGAGGTGAGTGTTTATTTATAACTGTTAAAATAAGTTCGTTTTAGACGGGATTATTCGACTGGTATTCCTCAATTTCGGTTCTGTGAAAAATGATTTTAATAAAAAAATGTTATATCACTTTCTAGGAACTTGATTTGTGAGAAAAATATTAATGTTCGGGAAACTATTGTTTTATTGTAGATAAAGTGAGAGAATTTAGAATTCTCGGTAAAAATACAAGAATGACAATAGAGAGAATCAAGTGATTCTCGGATCGAGCTCATTTATTAATTCTAGATACAAAGTATTTTGGTGTGTTAAAAAAATATTAATTTAGAGTAAAATTATTTGATGGACTCCCAAGGACTTCGGAATAAATTAATATTAAAAAGAAAATCTGCAAAAAAAATGTGAAGTATACCTTTTAAAAGTTTATGAATCTGTAATTATATCATTGAGTGCTGAAACATTTTGATGTAGAGTTTTGTTATATTACTTTTTAGTTTTGGTATCTATTAAAATATATCTATAATCATGTTTTTTATCAAAAATTAAAACACTCGTATCTATAGTAGAGAGAAGTAATTATTTGAGTAAATATAATATCTAAAGCATATATTTTTAGCCAATACACGAGAATCGGAATATAGTTAACACTGTTAATAGCTAATAATCATATTATTATATCTATTAACAGTTCTTCTTTAATTATTATGTTTGATCAACTTCTCATTCACACAAATCTACTCGGTCCCCGGCACCCCGAGATGGGACTTGAACCCATGACCTTTCGCTATTAGGGCGACTGCTCCAACTATTAAGCTGCCCAGGATCTAATACACAAGGATTTAATTCAAATTCTTGTGTATTTAATTCAAATTCTACACAATAATTTAATTCAAATTTTTGTGTATATGGTAAAAATATCTGCTCAAGTTATGACATATTCTAGAATACCTAATTACTTTTTCGACTTTAGGTTAGACATCATACTGGATTACTTCGATGGCTTAGTAGACATTACTTTGGACAACCTTTTTTAATTGGTTAATATATACCTACTATTATATAAAGAGGAAGCATTTGTTTATCTGTTTGCTTAAGCTCCAAAACTACTCCACCCACTTTGAATTCTTCCACCTACATTAAGCTACGTCGCTATATACTTGTATAACTATAGTTTACGACCTAGAAGTCGGTGGAAAACAGCTAGTTTCGATACAAAAACAAAACTGCTGAATAGGTCTTGATGGAACATCTAAAGGATCATTACGAGTATTCCATAAAATTAAAAAGAACGTTAAAATTGATACATCAGACCTGAATTTATGGCCGAATATGTTTAAAAAATATATAGTCTGGTGTGGAGGCAAAAAAATGCATCTATAAGAGAACCGTGATTTTACCTGCGTATATGTAGTCTATTTTACCCAAGTATGATATACCTATAGGTGCAAGAATTTGAAAATCGATCAAGTACCTAGTTTCAGAGTATTTCTTTCTCTACTCCTCCGCTTAGTATTTATATAGATTACTGCTGCTTTCAACACGACTTTGCCACTCGTGTATGATGTAGTTTCTAGTAGATGGGAGAAATTTCAATCAGATCAGTATTTTCGAAGATTACCCCTTAAAACAAATAAAGATACAACCTTTTTCTAATATTACTATAGATGAATTGAATGTGAACTTTAGTGGAAAAGTTTTTGGGTTAAATTTATTTGAAATTTACTTAGGGAAAGACTTGGAAAAAAACCTGTCTCGGTTACTAAAATGGTTTTGGACGCACGAACTATTGCTATCCCAGTTAGTTCTCTATGATAGCATAAGACAGTCCAATTTCTCAAGCACTTATTACTTACGCTACCAGTGAGTTATATTCATTTAGGTTTAGACTAGCTTTCCGCCAGCGGCTCCGCCTACGTGGTCTTGTATTATATATAAAAACCTTCATTTTGAATCACCCTATCTATGAAGAAAAACCGCATCAAATTCGTTGCGTAGTTTTAAAGATTTAAGCATACATAAGATAATCTGAGAATATAAAGCGACTTCAATATCTTAAAATACAATAAAATGGTTTCCTTATGTTCCGTCTTACAATTTTCAAAGGAAATCGTGAAGTTGCCTCGATATTTCTGAACAACTACTTAAGAAAATACGTAGAGTGTTTTTTATTTATTTTATTCCCACGTGAATTTCCATAACAGATCTTGGCCCTCGGTAACATAGTAATTTTTAATGTAACGTTTTATCAGTGCTTAAAAGTATATTTCTAATCTGGACCTCGATTCCATTTAATTTATTAAGTTCCAATAAAATTTCAAGTGGTATTATATATAATAGCGTAGAGTAGCTCGGTGGCGTAGTGGATAAGCACCGCGGCCCGCGATCGTAGTCGTTAAGCAACTTTCGCAAGGGTCGGTCACGGGATGGGTGACCAAAAAATTATTATCTCGAGCTACTCCGTGCTTCGGAAGGCACGTTAAGCCGTTGGTCCCGGCTGCATTTGCAGTCGTCAATACCCTCCAATCTGCATTGGGCCAGCGTGGAGGGTCATGGCCCATCCTCCTTAACCATCCATAAGGAAGGCCTGAGCTCCTGCAGTGGGGACGTAAAAGGGCTGGTGATTTATTATATATAATTATTTGTATAACACATATTTATTCTTTGCTTCATTGTTTACGATAGTGAAAGTTGAAATTAATGAATGTGTTTATATGTACTGAGACATTGTCCAATGCTAACCAAATCGAAGTCAATGTAAGTAGTAACACGGTAGACCTTCTGTAACGCTATTCTGTAAAAAAAAAGAGGTTGGTTTTTAATTTGTCGGTGTATTAGTGATTCAAGTTCATCAAATTCCATAGGTTTTGCGTTAATAATAAATAAAACAATAATTAAAAACAATAGTAGCGATGCGGCCCGCGAACGTTGTTGTTAAGCAACTTTCTCAAGGGAATGGAGACCAAAAATTATTATCTCGAGAACGACTTAACGTGCCTTCTGAAGCACGGAGTCTTCGGAAGGCACGTTAAGTCGTTGACCTCCAGCTTTCAACTGCATTTGCAGTCGTTAATTCCCTCCCATTCGCATTTTGTCAATGTGCAGGGTCAGGGTCTAAATGCAAAAAGGCTGATGATGAAATTAAAACAGATATCTTTTAAAAGCACCGTATAGGCGCTGTCATTTTTAATAAAATTTTCTATCATAAACACTTTATTATAATGTTAGAATAATGTATTAGCATTTTATTTAAGTGGCAACATTCCATTTTAATTTGGTGCTGGCTTTATAAAAAGTTTTAGAGTACGTTTCGTGAAAGCGTAAAAAGTTTGAAAATCAATGTTGTACATTTTTTACAACAGCATCCTGCCTTTTTATACGTTTTGAGGATATCAGCTCAAAAAAGGAAAACTGATCCCTACACGACCACTCCTACGGTTGTCTCTTCGTCTGTCATAGCCGAACAAACAGATAGGCAACCGTTTGGTATACATAAATCTGGGTAAAAGACGACCATGTATCGAATATAAATAAACAAATAACGTAGAAACATGGGAGCCTTAGTTGTATTTAGCAAATGTAAAAAACGATCTTATCAGAACATCAAAAGAAGGGGAGGGTTACAAATGTAAAAGTTTGAGAGTATAACTGTACATTAGGGTTTCCGGTCTACAGCGTTTGTGATCAATTCAGTCTATAATCTATATCGATAGTTCGATCTATCAAAATCAACCCATTTTCCTAATGGCGTAAAAAATTTTTCTATCTAAATTATTTAGGTATTATCGAATTACATTACGGAAATTGTAAATGGATAATAAATGTGTTATAATTATGAGTTTGTGTTTTTAGTTAATGAGGATAAAAAATTCTTAATGAACAAAAGTAAACATAAATTTTCGCGCTGTACGTTTTTCAATGATCTTGAGATCGATCTAAGAGTTAAATAATCGATTCCCGCTTGTGATTTCGACTCGCTATTGGCCGATTTTCATCGACCTTTGCTTTTTACAGTATGAGCATCTAATTAATGATAACATTTATCAAGCTTTAACCTGGCTTTTCTATTTTAAATCTCAACTCGACCCACATGGGATAAATCCGTGATTATATATATGTAAATGGAAATGTAATCCCTCGAGAACATTAACGTGTTGATCTAATTCCAGGACATTTATAATTCCCTACCTGTGTGTCCCGGATTTAATTTAATTAAGCTTGCGGCTTAATTGGGTTACAAAAATATTATACACATACATTTATATTTGAGAAACCAGCGAAGGTAGTGTAATATACATGTCCAAATCATAAGTTATTCCAATAAAGAAGATATGGTAATCGCAACAGAAACTAAACATCGTAACAATGGGTCGATGTTGTATGACTTTTTGGGTTTGATACATATACAGACAGCAACCCGTCAGGCGTCAGGTTATCCACAGGTTAAATATATTTCGAAATAAATATCTATATCTATAAGCAAATTAAAACAAAGGAGTTTGTCTCTGTTTGTACGTATCGTTAGTTTTAACAACAGATAGAGCGATTCAAGAGAAAGATTTATATGTATAATACGAGACCATTATACACATAAAATGAAGCCGCTTCTGGAAAGCTAGTAGACATTGGACAAAGTAGTAAAGCTACTTACAATTTGACGTATTACTTTATGATAGATTATAATATTTCGAAGACAAACTTACAATGTACACGTGGTAAATTGTCAACTGTCTCTGTGTGAGTAAAGAAAGTAGCTCGGTAGTATTACGAATAAGCGTCGCGGCTCACTATTATTGTTGTTGAGCAACTTTCGCAAGGGTCGGTATCGGGATGGGTGGCCAAAAAATTATTAATTCTAGCTTCTCAATGCTTCGGAAGGCTCGTTAAGACGTTGGTCCCGGTTACGTTTACAGTCGTTAATATCCCCCAATCCGCATTGGCCCAGCGTGGAGAGCTTGGCCCATTCTCATTAAGCATTCATAATGGAACACTTGGTTGTCGTTTAAGCGTTTACATTATACTTCTCTGGTTAATCACAGATTCACTTCCGCAATAATATTATATGATTTGTTTTAAATAATCAATTTTAAAATAAAATTTACATTTGATTCGATGACAACTTGGCTAAGAAATATGGTGAAATGAGTCATATAGACGTATCTATCATAATAAGCGAGTGAAGTTCATATTCATGATATTTCACACTATCATAAGTAATCAAATTGTCAAAGATAAGAAGAATATTCCGGATCGCAATTATTTGATAGATTAATTTTGCGAGATTAAATAATACTTCATCAGTTTTTACAACGGCCTGTATTTATAAAGACAAATACAGGTCGTTCAGCATCACATCATTAATGCCCCCATTACGGATGAAATCGAATAGGGGGAATGGGTCATAGGTGATAGCGACTGCAGATGCAACCAGGATCAACATAACGTGTCTTCCGAAGGACGAAGGAGCTCAAGAAGATTTTTTGGTCACCCATCCCATGACAAACCATTTCGAAAGTTGCTTAACATCCGTACCGCAAACCGAACGCGCTAATCACTGCGCCATCGAGCTCCTCAGGTCAGATTGGAAGTCTTTAGAACATCGATATATTTTTCCTGGCTTTATACAAATCAACAATTGAAGAAACTCAATAATGCAGAATAACAGGATCACGGCTGTTTCGTTTGTAAAGACCTTTTGTGGGCGATTTTTTATAAATGCCGTAGCTTTAATTAACTTAATTGACTTCAGAACAAATTGAACGACTTTCTACTTTCTTTTGTTAGCTTAAGGTGCGTATTCAATTATTTTACAGGCAAAGAAAATATTAGAAAGCACTATGAGGTGTTATCTTGCGACGTGATTGGTCGTAGAACGTGCGCTCCTAGTACCTAATTGTGGAATCGCAAATTTATCTTATCAGAAGATAATTTAATGCTATATGGAATAGAAGTAAACGCTCGCAAGCTGTTCTCGAAATAAAGCCATCTTGGAGATACTGTGTTCGATTCCCTGTCAACTTTCTTATATTGTATCGAGTCTATGGGTTGTGGTACCTTACTAAATCAGATTTTGTGTTTTAGCTACTTAATTTGGAATCTCAAAAAGTAAAGTAGTTAGTTAATATATTGTATGCCCGGTTGACTAAAAAATAATGAAAAATAATCATCATCATCAACAGCCCTTTTACGTCCCCACTGCAGGGGCTCAGGCCTTCCTTATGGATAGTTAAGGAGGATGGGCCATGACCTTCAACGCTGGCCCAATGCGGATTGGAGGGTATTAACGACTGCAAATGCAGCCGGGACCAACGGCTTAACGTGCCTTCCGAAGCACGGAGTAGCTCGAAATAATAATTTTTTTTGGTCACCCATCCCGTGACCGACCCTTGCGAAAGTTGCTTAACGACAACGATCGCGCGCCGCGGCGCATATCCACTATGCCACCGAGCTACTTCGTAATAAAAAGTAATAACAAAATTTAAATATTTCTTAAAGCACACGTTACCGTGCTGTCAATGTATGCATGACCTAATATAATGCTAATTTATCTTCTCAGAGTTTAAATTTACAAAAAATCTGATTCTCATTGTGTAGGTAGGCAAGTTATAATCTGCTTTATGTTTATTAAACAAAAACCTTCATTTTTTCTTTTCATCTCTAAGTACATGATCGCGGAGGCGGAAAAAAGGCCGAATCTCTGCCGGCCTCCCTGTAAAATGTTGTATTTTTCCTTTATAATGAAGTGAAACAAACAATTGCCTGTTTTTCTTGTACGCAAAAAGCGACAAATTTGTTTTAAAAATCATACTTTACGTGAATCTGTACTGATCAACAAGAGACTCTGTAAAACAATTTAAAATTATTGTTTACCTATATTCTTTTTCATTTTACTGGTACAAATAAAATGAACCCCATTACTTTGTCTATTTAAATTCAAATTCGAAACCCATATCGCCCCTCTGTCATCCCTTTAGATGCACTGTACTTGGTGCCAACTTTGTTGTCACTCGCCTATCCCGAATCCTCATCCGGTATTGCAATCAAATGGATATTTTCTATGCCTTGTAAAATATGAAATATTATAATTGTTCAGTGGAAAAACACAAAGTAGTAAGCGGTGTCTGATCGTAATTAGTTTATATTAGTTTGTGTACGATACTTTATTTAATTTGAAACATAAATGTCATCTATAAACCATAAAACAGTGCATTAAACAATAAGTAGATTTATGTTTAATTTATCTATACCAATCATAAATAATGCATCTTAATTTCAAAAGACATATAGGTACTTCTTAGTAGAGCCCGAAAATTAATATACATTTTCAAAACTTTAAGACACGTAACGAATGGTGAAACTGTTAGAAACGCTTATTATGCTTTATGCCTCTCAATTATCTCACATTGCTTTTCGAGCTGGGGTGGAACAGCTAAAACCATTTTAAAACCTCTTGAAGTAATACACATAACTATAATAAATATACAACCAATACTATATTCAACAACCCTGCTGTATAAAGTCTTATTATACGTCTTATTAATCCAGCATCAAAAAACTCCTTTTATATCCCTTAAAGCGAACCTTACATTTACCAAAAGATTTTCCACTTTACCTCGGTCCATATCTTTATATTAAAATAAACTCTAATGTGGTCTATCTATAATGTAAATTACCACAAATGTAAAAAAAATCCTTCGCTTATTATTACATAGTAAATCCGGCGATAAAACGGAGGCAGTGTTAACATCTGTCGCTTAAATGAATGCGATTGGGTTCAGATAAATTTTATTTTAAATAATTTATATTGGTCATGAGTTTATTTGCGAAGTTCACTCATAACTATAATTTGTAGCTATTGATTATGGAAAATGGGAATTTACTGTTTCTTATAAACCAACCTTTTCAGGTCAGGTCAGTGTACCCGTTAATACAAGCTTTAATTAAGAATACCTATATATAATATATCATTAAGCAAACCAATGTAAGATGAAAATAGAAATACAATTATTATTTGATTTTTTCTCTGCATTGAATAGGCTTCAAAACTACTGGACCGATTTTAAATACATAGACTATTTATACCGATTGATATACCGATTTTAAGTATATAGATAAATGGACCGTTAATATTATAAGTTATATATTAACTATAAGCGAAGTTCGCCATTGCAAGCCTATATTTACATGTTTAATGGTCCAACAATCATTGTGGCCAAACTAACCCTTCACGTGAATGATAGGGGATGGTTAATGGAATTAATATCTCCAGCGTTTTGGGTGTAATGAGGCTTGAATCAATGAATTGTCTCATCGTTTTCAAGGATAAGAGGCTCATTTTGCCCCTAGGGAATTTGATTGGACGTAAACTGAGAATAAGTAATATTTACTTAAGCATCAACACAAAGAGGGTTTTGTGAACTGTGTATGAGGTAAATCAGATAATAAGCAAGTTAACTGTTAACACAAAGCATATATTTTGACCAAGGACGCGGTGTACGCTACGGTACGGCGTACAGATCGAATAAAATCAAATCATATTTATTTGCTACAAATGTGGAACACAATTTCCGTATAAATTATTAGCCTTCCGCCGGCGGCTTCGCCCGCGTGGTCTAGTTTTAAGTCAAGAAATGAGAAAATCCTATACAAACTTTAATTCCCTAATTTACCTCCTTAAGGGTCGAATTTCGTAAAATCCCGTCTTAATAGGTGCTCTCGTCCTAGAATGAACCCGGATGCAAAATTTAAAACTCTAGCACTTGTAGATTCTGAGATTTCGTGATGAGTGAGTGACCTTTCGCTTTTATACATACATTCAGGTCCATTTCGTTATAAATATTATATTTTTTTTATCATCGAATCAATATTCATACGAACATAAGAATATCCATCGAGTTTCATTCATTCCATTAAAAATAATCGATCAAATATACACATATTATCATAATGCAATTACTTATTTCAATTGCCTATAATATAATTTTTTAAGAACATCCAAAACAAAAGTTAAGAACATCCCAAATTGTATTTAAGTGTCACATAGAAAAGTTTTCATTTCTGATTTCCGAATGTGTAACACGTGATAATATTTATATTTGTTCAAGTTCACGTTTATAATAAGAATTCATAGATGTTGTAATTTTTTTAATCAAGTTTCATGCTACGGCGTAGCTTACACAAAAGTTGCTATGACGAATCAATGCTACGACGTAATTCAACAGCTACGTCGTAGTATGGTTGTTACAGATCAATTTAATCGTTAAAAAACTAACAAATTATCATATTATGTATTTAATTTGGTTATTTTATTGCCACTAACTATAGCATTATTATAAGTTACTCCGTCGTCAACGTATGCTATAAAGGAATATTACGGTAACTACAATGGTTTACTAGCAGCTAACAAAAAAAAAAAAAAAATTAAGGGATCTATATCCCACAAAGCACCATTTTTTGTCTCTTTTTGCCTTATTGACTAGCTCTTTACCTTAACGCGCGCTCTTCGACTTCTTAAATAAAACTTTTGGGTCTATTACGCCCGAACAGCTTTCTGTTGAGATAAAAGTATCCTGGTTTGTAATTCCGAAATATATTACACCATGTTTTATTGTAGTTATATTATTTTCATGCAAATAAATAAATAATAATTAGACAACACCACATAGTTTTAAGATTCGTATTATGGAGTACATGAAACACTTATTTATATATTAAAAAAAAATACTACAGCAAATTTCACTTTCCACATTAACCCGACTTGGAATCAAACTCTGGACCTCGGAGATGGTGACTTGTCACTCTTAAATGAAAGTCTTCGATATTCTGGGGGGTGATGTCGCCTATAAAATATTATAGAGTTGTTACACCATAATTCCAGTTGAAGTTAAGGTTTATAACAAATTTGACAATATGCTGATTTAAACATTGACTGTAGAATTCGTTTCACCAGCCTCTTTCTTGGCATAATAAAAAAATAAACTAGCGAAACTTATGGGGTTTTAGATTACAGTTAAAATTATGACGTCACCCAACCCTTGCCAAATGGCAACTCACTATTATTTTAAACCGAAAACCTATCGCATACAAACCTACAGTTGTTTCAGAGTAATTGGATTATAAAACAAAGAAACATATTTACCCGTCCATAATTGGAGTTTTATGAAGAGTCTTTCTCTGTAACAATGTAAATATTACTTTTTATAATTGGAAAAATTGTTGGCTCACGGTTGAACAGTACAGTTTTGTTGCTTTTATATGACGATAGATGGAGCTATTATCTACTTTTCCTCTACCTATCTACGTATTTAGTTTTTTAAGATTGAAACTCTGAATTGTGTAATGGTATTTTTTTTTCTTTCCATCTTCTTGATATTCTTTTATGTTTTAGATTTAGAGGAAAGTAACAAAATGTTATTAATATTATACCTAAAATATACGGCTGCTGTAACGTAGCCGAAACGTCGAGGTAAATTAATTGTTTTAAAAAATGCACGAACAAGACCCGATTGCATATAATTATAATACCTAAAATATATTATATTAGTATATTAATGACCAATATGTACATATGTACATATTGGTCACTAATATTAAAAAAAAAAAACGTGAAAGTATTATTAAGTATTAAGATAAATATTCAATTACTGTCTATGATTAATTTTGCATGAACAAAGCTATAATATATTAAGCTTAGATACTCGAATGCGGTAGTAAACTTCTTTTATAATAATACTTAACAGCTGCGGTAACAAGATCCTTACTCATCCGTTAGTTTCCATCGTACCACTAGCCTAAAATAACTCTCAAGAAAATAGTTTATATTAGTTTAACAAAAAATATTGTTACTATTTCTATTATATTATATTACAATAAGAAATAGCGATCACACACGCTATTTCTTATGGTGTAATATATTGATTATATTATACTACCATAAGAAATATTTAAGGTATCACTGAAATTAATTTTATAAAAACTTTACTTGAAGTGTGTTTAAGTGACTTGCACACGTATATTGCAGTACATTGTTTTGTGGCTATCTCCGAAGTATGAGTAGAAAAGGAATTTTGGAAACTTCAATAATGTTGTACTACTTAATTTTATAATATGGGAAAAAGAGTGATCAATACACTTTTTTATATATAAGGAAGGAAATAATATATAAGGAATGCTTCTAAAAGTAATTTGTGAACAAAATATCACAAGTGACTTTTATTCTACCTCTTAGCTAGGAGACAAATTTCTACAAATATTAGGTTAATAGGAAAGTCGTTTTGTATTTTGGTGAAAATAAAATACGATTCTTAATTTTTAGAAGGCTGGCTTAAAAAAGAGAGTATTGAGATTTTTTTTATATTTATTGAATTAATTATATCAACCTTTGTAGTCCCATAGTTTTTTTTTATTAATCAGAAAGGTGAATATAAAATTTCTGATATTTACTGGCAAAAACTGATCCAAGTGATATTTGACGTCCAGCTTTAATATTCTCTAAATTTTGATTGGAATTTTAATGATGTGCCTACGCTGTGTTCATTGCTGCTTTTAACACAGTTTTTTTTTAACAGAATAATATTATCTGAAGTGAAGTTATTCCAGTCCATGAAAAATTGCAAAACCAATATTCTCATTGTCATGCGATTGTTATCTTATCCATATGACGGGTTCGATGCTTGGGTCAATTGATGAAAGGCTGACTAGCATGAGTATGGATTTATTTATTGTATAAAGGATAAAGTAAAAAAAAGAAACCCGTTTGGGTTTCTTGATAAAACTTGGATCGTCCAAATTACAGATTACAATTCACTATGTTATATAATTTCTATCACAATGTCCTATTATTAATAATTATTTAAAAATTTTATATTAAAATTTATATGATTTAATGTGTTGATTTACATGTTTATCACAGATTAATTTTTACGAACTGACATCCATAAAGAGTATATTTGATTAGTAAAAATTTTTAAATTACGAAAGATGAATAATAAAAAAGAAATGATTTTGAATATCATAGACAAAAAGTTTGCATATGAAACCTAGGATAATAAACGGTGGTACGGCACACCGTTACATTCATACATAAGACACCCTCTTCGCGTTGACTAATCTGCATTTATACCTTTTAAGTAATAATGAAAATATGCACAAAATATTGCTTTCAAAATGGTTAATTAAATTAAAAAACTAATCTATTCTATAGTAGTCTTCGAAAATGTGTTTTTGGTCTTCATTTAAGAGTTCATTTCTGTTGAAAAACAACATCAGGCGGAGGCTTTGTTTAAGTCCTCCATAAAATAACTTTGTCTACGTGATCTCATTACACAGAGCAAGTTTCGCTTTGGCCAAGACTTTTTCGCGTTAAAACGGGACAAGATGGCGAATAGTTTAAAATAGTCAACATCTATATTTTTAATTAAAAATCATCTTCGAGTTACCTTAAACTTATTATTTAAAAAGCTTTTGTCTTAAATTCAAAATATTTTTTAGAGACGATATCTTTAATTGTATTTTTATGTTGACAGTGTTTTCATTTCATAAAAAATTGTTGTATTAATTTACATACCAGAAAACCATGCAATTTAATAATATTGATTACTTCATACCGTTATGTCAAAACTGTCATAAGGTACTTCTATTTAAAATCTGAATTGGACTTGCAACATCAGCAAAGCAGTACAATCCGTTTCCTATTGCGCGTTCGTGGTGAAGGTAGTGAACGTTCACCATATTATTTGATATACCGTAGAGGTACGCTAAGAAAGATTACAAATGTAACCTCTAAGTGGATAAATAAAGTTTCAAAAAATAAAATTGCACATTCTACAGTGTTTATTTTTGAAATACTTAATAATTACTTTGAATTATATTTTACAGGTAAACTGACAGTGAAGCTACGAAGGTGAGTTTTTATTAATTTATTTATCCTAATCATAAATAATATCTGATAATATTCAAGTCAAATAGACAATAATAAATAGTAACAGTGGTATGTAGACCAGTTTCCAAAAACTTACACTTTTATAATTGTTTAAACTACACATTTATTTTTTCAAAAGCACACTGTTCTCCCGATTGCTGTAACCTACGGCGTTCATATTGATATATTAGAATTTTATTTTATATTATTGTGGAATTTATAATTAAAAAAAAAAATCTCGATACCTCCTACATAGTTAAGTTAATTAGTGACCTAAACACAGGCTATTATAATAGTATAAACTCTACAATAAAGGATACACCCATCATCATTAACAACCATACACGTCACCATATACGTCTAAGGTGATCGGTCCTGCGCTACCCGCTGCCCCTGCCCCCGAAGGCTTCCCACAACCATTATAAGATCATCGATTCACCTATGTGGAGCAGTGGATAGGGGGACCCACTACGCATCGTGCAGTACGCGGTCGCCATTCCAGAGGCTTCCCTAACGAACAATGGTTCTTCTAAGTATGTGTCCCGCCTACTGCTACTTTAGCTAAGTAATGCTTTGAGGCATATCGGTAACTTTAGTTCTGTTATAAATCTTGTGTTTCCTTAAAAGATCACGTATAGAAACTAATACATTGCTCTCATCATTTCCCGATAAGTGACTATGGGTTTTCTTATGAGACCCAAAGTGAACTCCCATGTTTCGCTACCGTAAGTGACCCCTAGCAACACACACTGCTCGAAGACTGCCTTCTTGAGATTCTGAGGCAATTTTGTATTTAAAAAATGTATATTCCACATTACAAGTTAAATGAGACATATATAATTACAATATATAGGGATAAACATTTGGCACCAATTTAAAGGTTTTCTTTAGCTAATACCGTTAGCTCATAATGCCAAAAACTGTCTCCATTCCTAGCCCACATTAGTTTAAAAGCAAAATAAATCCGTTATTTATTTTTTTAAAAACCTTTTTCTCTCTTTATTGTTATTATTATACGTTTCTATTTACATTCTTTTGTACTTAGTTGTCAATAGAGTCAAAGGGATACAGCCCATACAGTTTAGTTTTAGATTTTTATTTTTTTGTCATTTCTTTTTACTATGAAATGTGTTATGTTTGTTTTTTTTTGTAAACCAGTAACAGACAGGATGTGTGAATGTCCGTGTAATTTTTAAGGCGTCGGTTATGTGTTAGCTTAGTTGATATTTTTTTTTTAATATTATTGTCTATTTATCTTTTATATATATTATTTGTATAAAATGTCGGATTCGGAAGACTATGCATCAGCTAGTGACCATTCCTCTTATCATTCTCTAGACATTTCTGTGGATGACTCATTAGATCTTAAGGCTTCTCTTACTGCTAAATTCAAATGCTACCCTGATACTTTTAACGTCTGTCATATTAACGCTCAAAGCATCCCACGTCATTATAACGACCTTCTTCATACTTTTTCATCAGATAACCTGATTCATGCCATATTGGTGTCGGAGAGTTGGCTCAGGCCGTGTCTAAGTACCTCGTCATATGATCTTCCTGGCTATATTCTAATTCGTAACGATCGCATTGGCAAGGGTGGCGGAGGGGTGGCCATCTATTTATCCAATACTCTCCCTTTCAAACTTTTGGCCTCTTCCGCCTCCCGCCAAGGTTGCATGGAATATATATTTCTGGAGGTTAATGTTATGAATGTCAAGATCGTTTTGGGAGTGATTTATTGCCCACCAACTATAAATTTCTTTTCTGACTTAGAGTGTCTCCTCAACTCAGTAGCAACCGATTTCTCTCACCATATTATAATGGGCGATTTTAATACAGACCTTTTAAAGCATTCTGCTCAATCTAATAAGTTTCGTTCCATATTCGAATCTGTGAATCTTTCGTTACTACCTCTTGATGCTACTCATCACAATCTCACTTCTCCTGACTCGTGGATTGATCACATTGCTACTTCTTCTCCTGCACTGGTTTCCAATCATGGTCAACTTTTGGCGCCTGGCTTCTCCAGACATGATCTTCTTTTTCTTGCTTATAAAGCCAAACCCCCTAAACCAAAACCTCTATTCGTACGAATGCGTAACTTTGCTAGGCTGGATGTGCAGAAACTAAGGATCGATGCATGCGCTGCTGACTGGTCACCCATCCGTGAAGCTCCATCTGTAGACGCCATGGTGGATCATTTTAACAGTCTCATACTAGATCTTTTTGAAAAGCATGCACCTAAAAAACGAGTCAAATTGAAGAGGCCGCCTGCTCCTTGGATCACTACTGGTGTACGTATGGCGATGAGGAGACGCAATAAATCTTTTCATATTTTCAAAAGATGTCGTACCGATGATAACTGGAATGCATTTAAAACTGCAAGAAATCGTTGTAATAGTATGGTAAGAAGTGCCAAACGCCAATACTTTCACTCCAATATATTAAATTCCAATCTTGCTAATACTTGGAAATTTCTCCGCACTTTGGGTTTCGGTAAATCTACTGTACAGAAGAATCCATCTCTTCCGTTAAATGATCTTAACAAGCATTTTTCTTCGGTTTGTTCTCTATCTCAAACTATAACTTCTTCCACTGTCACCACCCTTACGTCCGAGGCTGCTTCTATTGATGAACCATTCTCTTTCACTCCGCTCTCTGAAGAGGACATTCGTAAAATCGTTATGTCTATTAAATCTAACGCCGTGGGTTATGACGATATCGGACGAAAGATGATTAATCCCATTCTTGATTGTATTCTATCTGTCCTCACCTTCATCTTAAACTATTCTCTTTCTTCCGGTGTGTTTCCTATGTCTTGGAAAAAGGCATTCACGATACCACTTCCTAAAATCCATAATCCTACAGTTCCCAACCACTTTCGACCGATCTCCATATTGCTATTTCTTTCTAAAATCTTAGAAGCAGCCGTTCACAAGCAACTTTCTACTTTCATTTTTCGTAATAACGTTTTAAGTCCTTTTCAGTCTGGTTTTCGACCTGGTTATAGTACCACCACTGCCCTTCTTAACGTTTTGGAAGATATACGCGAAGGGATGGACAATTCAAAATTAACGGTTATGGTTTTGATTGATTTTTCGAATGCTTTCAATACGGTCAATTATGATATTCTGCTTGCTATCCTTTCACAATCGGGTCTCTCTTCTTCTGCTACGGCATGGTTTTCATCTTATCTTCGTGGACGACAGCAGGCGGTTCGGGCTGATCAGATTATATCTGACTGGTGCGATTTGACTGCTGGCGTACCTCAAGGCGGTATTCTCTCTCCTCTCCTCTTTTCTCTATTTATTAATTCTCTTACCACTCAATTTCATTCTTCTTGCCATCTTTACGCGGACGATCTTCAGCTTTATACTCAAGCTGACAAAAGCAAGCTAAATGACGCAGTTGCTGCTATAAATCAGGATCTCCTTAATATCTTAGAGTGGTCCAAGGCTTATGGTATTGCCGTCAACACAGCTAAGTGCCAAGCTATTATTATTGGCAGTTCTAGACAGTTGGCTCTAATTGATCTCAATACGGTTAGTCGCTTAATTTACGATGGTGAAATCATTCCATTTCAGCCAGTGGTTAAAAACTTAGGTTTGCTTATCGACTGTACACTTAGTTGGGACGGCCAGGTTAATGAAGTGTGTCGCAAGGTGATCAACACGCTCAGGTCTCTCTATAGACTTAAATTTTTTCTCCCTTTCAGTACCAAAGTTGCGCTTGTACAGGCTCTCGTTCTTCCTATTCTGGACTACGCTGATGTCTGCTATTCTGACACCAATCAGATTCTCCTTGATAAATTGGATCGTTTGCTCAACAGTGGTATAAGGTTCATCTTTGGATTACGTAAGTTCGACCATATTTCTCAGTATAGAAACCAACTCGAATGGTTGCCTATTCGTAAGCGCAGGAATCTTAGAGTTGTTTCCACTCTTTACAACATCCTATACGATCCACGTACTCCGAGATATCTAAAATCAAGATTCCAGTTTTTGGGTGCTTGTCATCAGCGAGAACTTCGCTCTAGTAGTAATATTACTCTTCAAACCCCTGTTCATCAAACCAGCTTTATGTCAAACTCCTTTACTGTAACTTCTACTCGCCTCTGGAATGCTTTGCCAGAAGACATTCGGAAGGCCAAAAGCAAAAGTGTGTTCAAAAGACTAGCGCATGAACACTATTTAAATAGTCCTTAGTTTTTCATGAATCCGATATTATGTAGTATATATGTAGTATATATGTATATATGTTATTGTATATATTTATAATATACGTATATATCAATATTTATTTATGCATAAATCTATTTGTTTATTATTTTATGTATAACTGTTTTTTGTTTTTTTTTGTTTAGTACTTACTTCTACTTTCTTTATCGCCATACATCTTGCTTCCTACTTTCTGTCTGGTAGACTGGTAGAGAATGCCCTTGGCATTAAGTCCGCCATTTGCTATTCCATGCAATAAAGATTAAATAAATAAATAAAATAAATAAATTCTAAGATCTTCAAATTTTTCTCTGAGGCTTATCTCTTGTTTAAGTAAGTTTTTTTTAGGATTCTGTATGCGTAGGACGCCAAAGAACGCCTCGTTAAAATGTCTACGTTGTTTGTCTGTCGCAGAGCTTTGGTTATCTTTAATCTTAATAAATATAAACATATTTTTTACAGACTACGTTAGCTAGCCTTCATCACGGCAAATACTTAACATGATTACTTTTATAAATTATTTGGTTATTACATTACCAGATTTCAATTTAAAGTCTTATTTATGGTCTGTTAAATTACAACAGTTTTTTTTATTTTATTTATTTATGACAAAAACAGTCATTACAAATTTATTACAATATAGATTCAAATACGAAAAAGACATTGAGTGACACTAAATTACATTTTTAAAAATATTATTACAGATAACTCTGCCGTGAAAAGGTAAACGGTAAAGTTCGTCTGACGAACCGTGTTTCGACCGTGCGATATATATACGCAACCATTATGCAAGTATGTTCCGGGATTTGTTTACTCCAGACTTAGTAGTTGTGGAACGAGGAGCGGTCTGCGATGCGGCAATGCGCTGCGCGTGAGCAATCGGAATGCTCACCCAGCCGTTTTCCGGCATGAGTCGCGACGGGCGTGCGTTACGAGTTTACGCCAGGGGACCAATTCTATTAAATAAATTTTGTTTAAATCGAATCGAAAACGGATCGAAACCGAACGAAACTACAGTTTTTAATGGTTTTCCTATTCTACGAAGTGACATACGATACAATTCCAGTTCTACTTTAGCTGAATGAAAGTAGAATTGGCCCCCAGGACTGTAACCCCGGTCATATCGAGCAAATGCCGCAAGTTCACGCCAGACCGCAATAATGACGCGGCCTCTTCTCTCAAACGTGCTTGTTTGGTTATTTCGATCACAGCAGAACACATTGTAATGCGCATCAAAAAATTCGGCGTCGAAAAGTAGTCGCTAAATCAGGATTTCGTGATACAACTTACACCAAAATAACCACTAAACACGTTACTCAAAAACATAAGAGATTTTAAATTTAAATACTTAGATGATTTATCATTATCATCATCAGCCCTTTTACGTCCCTACTGCCGGGGCTCAGGCCTTCCTTATGGATGGTTAAGGAGGATGGGCCATGACCTTTCACGCTGGCCCAATGCGGATTGGAGGGTATTAACGACTGCAAATGCAGCCGGGACCAACGGCTTAACGTGCCTTCCGAAGCACGGAGTAGCTCGAAATAATATTTTTTGGTCACCCATCCCGTGACCGACCCTTGCGAAAGTTGCTTAACGAATACGATTGCGGGCCGCGGCGCTTATCCACTACGCTACCGAGCTACTTTATGATTAGTTTATCATTGTTATTAGTCATAATTAAAAATAATAAATGATGCTAATATGCCTCCTCGAAGATATTTATATCATCTAAGAGTACTATTAACGTTGGTATCACTACCATAACCTTCAAAACACATTCATAACTGTATTTCAATATAAAAGAAGTTTTTATTGGTATAACTGAAACATAACAATTTTTAAATAATATAATTTTTTTAACATTAAATACTTTTTTATTTTAATTAATAAGGTATAACGAATTGGGCAATATAGTAATTATATTTTAAGTAGATCCTTATTATTTTACGCTAAGATGGCCTTAGAATTGTCATTTTATCAAAAAAAAATACCTTGTGATCCGTCGGCCAGATATATTTGTATGTTTTTCTCGACCAAGTTCTCTAGTACGCTTAAAAAGCAATTTATTATGGGGTGCGAGATGATCTTTAACAAATAACGGTGTAGACGGGCCATCCTGGACGGCATCAGCTGTTGTAAGTCCACGGCGAGATCGCACTGCAGCCAGCATTTCATTTTTTTCGAGTGCGCTGATAACAATATTTGAAAACAATTGGTTACTCTCCAGATTTTGATCTAAAATGGCGGACTCTATGTGTTGCCGACAGCCTTACCACGTTTTTGATATATTATTACTGGCCTCTTTAAGGAGGTTTTTATACTTGTTTTTATTTTTTTATTTTTGACTTTGTCAATCAATGTATTTTCTTGTATCTTGCTTTTGTACGTTGGTCAACAATAAATCTTTTTCTGTGCTAAAAATTATATTATTAATTATCTACAATCCTCTATGCTTGCTGTCGATTACACAATGAATGTAGTCAACATCAGTAGGACTTACAAAGATTTTTTTTTGCAATATTTCACATTATAGTACCTATTTAGGTTTTCTCCTTTTTTTATTTATTTATAAGAGACTCACTCTTGACCTCAATCTAGCCTCCTTTCCTTATGCCAGAGATTTCCAGATTATTTAATCTACTTTGTTGATCTTTCTGATGCAATTGTTCTTGTAACTAGTGTATAGTTTCGCTAGTTGAAGCAAGATCTCGTTTGAGTATTACAAAATGGGACTCTGTACTTCCACTAACGTAATCCAAACTTTTGATCTCTCCGTTAATTTGTGACTTAAATTTTTTCATTGGATTTCTTAATTACAAAAATTTACATTTTCAATTCGTTAAAATCTTTATGTGCAACTTTGATTGTCTGTTACTTCTTTTTTAAAAACTGAAAATTCATTATGAAACTGGGATAGTAACTCTAATATATCACAATCACATTCAAGATTGTCTCTTACGCTGCATCATGTTATTCAATTTAGATAGATCAGGATAGGATCCAGAAGTTCTCGGTGGGTTCCTTTTAACGAACACAATATTTGTAATAAAATTTGTTTGTTATTGACGAGTTTCAAGAAATCACTATAAGTATTACATATATGAACTTTATTCTTATGCACGGTAAGACTAATATCGCATAACAGTATTTAAAATAAAGTTCTTTTTAAAATAAAGCTGGAGGTAGTCGTGTGCGTCTAATAGATACGCACACGACTACCTCCAGCAAAGTTACGATCTGACTGTGAAGTTTAAGTTAAGGAGTAGCCGAGTTCGCACGCCGGTTTCTAGGTGTTCGATTCCCGGTCGGGTCAATGTAAAAAAATAACTTTTATATATACTTACTATAACTATATTGTCTTGAATCTGGGTGTCATGGTACCTTAGTTGTCTCTGATACTCCAATTCGGGGGTTTAGCTACTCATCTTGGAATTTGAGCAATTTATATGATGTTTGTTTAATATATATCTTTATGTCTTCAAAATTACCGAACAGATTTTGATAAAAATAGTTGTGTACCAAGGTGAATCCTAAGTTGAAAAATAAGTAAATAAACAAAAATTAATCGTTGCTATCCGATCTCTACGTTCCGAGGAATATATGGATAAAGACGACGAAAATTACATAATTTAGCACACGTTAAAATTAAATAGGTTAAAATGTGATACATCGCTTTAACATAGCTTGATAGCAGAAAACGAGTTTGAGTTCGGTTATTTTTTATTTATTGAATTTTGCTCTATCAATTAAACGGTTTCAATATTTCGGTGCGGAATTCTTTATGACCAAACACCGATTTACACTTGACTGAATACTTCAAGTATCTTTACTGAAATAGGAAAGAAATATATAAACCAAATCTCCATATAAAACGGAATGAAATTGTTTTACTGAGCCTATTATAAAACTGAGCCATTTCATCAGAAAAACTCTAGATACTTACTTTACCATTAGCGAAAAAAAGGGGTCGAAGTCGCAAAAAAAGCAACGCTACAAATATAAAATGCAAAGTAACAGTTTTGATGCTGTCTATTCGCGGTGGGTCAAATTGACCACTCCGACGATCTACCCCCTGAGGATTGAATTTTTGAAATAAGCCAACCCCTTGGCGTCTCAAGAAGAAGTTACGTACCACTTTACTTGAGAAACCTTTTAGCACAGTGGACTATAATAAAACAGTAAGACAACACGAGGAGTTTTGGAGCGTGGTAGCAAAATTACGTCATAATCAAAGTTTTCTTAACACAATGGTATATTAAGAATAACTCACATTGCTTCATTTTTCAGGGGAAGCTTTAAAAATTTTTGTTAAGGCTTAGGATAAAGTCAAAATATTATTTCTGTATATATGAATGAGGTACAAGGAGACAAAATATTGTGTCATGCGCGTCAAAAACAATTCAATATTAATTGGTTACTACTTTATTATGAAATGCACGTAGGATATCTAGATAATAAACCTTAACGGCCGGTTTCTGAATTGAGAAAAGCTCAAAATCTTAACTGATTATTTTCAATAACTTATTTTTTTTAAGTTTTATATGACTAAAAGTACTAATTTTATCAAATTCCTATCAACTGATCATTAAAAAATTATAAATCAGTAATGTAAACCTGTTTAATTCACGTTTAAAATGGCTTAAGCACGGTTTGAGACGTGCTCAACTTCAAATTCTCAATTCAGAAACTGGGTGTTAGTCTCACATCCTATGAAAGGCCCTTGATAAAGTTACATAACCGCGTAATACATAATCAGCGTCGAGCCTTTTTATTATAAAATGTACTCATTTAAAAACACCAATCCCATTGTAGAAATGATTCTCTTACTTCTGTAGTTTGTACTTAAATATATATGTTTATAGAATGCTTGTGAGACTTATACGACGGATACACGCTAAGGTGATTGAACTCTTGCTTAGATTTTAAACGAGTACATCTATTTATGCATCGCTCGTTTTGAGTCGAGCACTCGTTATTTTTACAAATTCACACTATCGGTTTCCATAACGCACGCTTATGGAAACCGATAGTGTGGCTTCTATTTGCTTAACTGCATGATTAATATCGATGAAACAAACTTTTTTTACTTGATAATATATATTATTTTTGCATTATTTTTTATATTAATTTACAAGTTATTTATTTACTTATTTTACTATTATTATCTAATTGCCACTAATTCTAAAAGGCAAACACAACATGCACCAACATGCTCAATTACGATTTAAAAATATTAAAGTTTATCCTATTCTGTTTGGTTTTTATTATTATAGTATTACTGTTTCAAAGGTTATTCCACTTATCTAAAAT
Source organism: Diatraea saccharalis (assembly GCA_918026875.4). Classification (NCBI taxonomy): domain Eukaryota; kingdom Metazoa; phylum Arthropoda; class Insecta; order Lepidoptera; family Crambidae; genus Diatraea; species Diatraea saccharalis. Next base: position 4,680,744 of record OU893351.1, on the reverse strand, counting down.
CTTTTTACGGACCGTGATGGGCGAGTCGAGATGTATATCTATGATATTAATGAATTCATTTATTACCTTACAAAACCTTGCAACTGGTGAATTAGACCCGAAAACGGTCTTACCGAATGGAGCATTTAGAGGCGTTATTGACTTTTGAGGATATCGAGACACGCTACTTTCTATCCAGAAATTGATGACAATACACACAATGACTAAGAATCTTAGAAATAAAACACACGTCATTAAGAATTCTACACTGTGACAATGCGATTATGTCAATTAATTAAAGCCTTTTTACGCTATATATTCGTCGATATTATAAATTTTATTTGAACTGGTTTATCACCAAGAAGGGTTTTATAAAAAGATTTTCATAAACCTAAAAAAAAATATTATTTACATTCGAAACTAAAACGGATCAATTTTTTTTTTAATTTATATCATTCAAAAGAGTGATTCCAGTGTAAAGGTTCGCATTTACAGAATGAATTGAGTCAAGTGTCTGTGTGTCGGTTATTGTATATCAAGTTGGAATTTCTTTTATTTTTTAAGTAAAAAGAGAATTTCTACTTAGTATTCGCAACACCAGATACATATATATATATATATACATATTTATAGCCGTGGCTATAATACGTGACGTGACGTGTGCATTCTGATTTCAAGGTTTCGCCGGCTATAGGATCATCTTAGCGATGTTATGGCAATAATATGTTTTATTTTAACACTTTCACAAGCATTTTGTTGGTATTTCTTTGGATAAACGACTAAGTGGGTAATACTGCTGTCAAATATATGGCCATCATTCATTATTATTAGATAGTTGTTATTAAAGTAGATGTCAAAGTAATAAAATTAATCGAAATATCGCTATAAGAGATAAAATGTCATATCCTATGTCTAGAAGGATAGGCGATCGGTCTACTGATCCCAAACTGGATTCCCTGTTAGACAGAAGTAGAAAATGAAATTGTCTACATTATTTCAGATCGGGATGTTATCTTCGTTTCATATTTTCGAATACAAGTGATAAAAGAAAGCTGCATAAATATTTATTTTATATTCATGCATATTCTAAACAGATATTTTCAACAATCTTTTGCTAAAATCAAAACAAAATGATTTTTATTTTAATTAACTACATGAAAATTACTTTCTCCATTCTGAACTCTTTTAACTGTCAAAAAATGGACGCTAGAAACTATATGGCAACAACTTTGGTTACTATTGTTTTGGACGCGTAAGAGAATCTGCAGATAACGTTGGAAGGATTTGGGAGATGTATCCAATACTGGACAAATAAATGCTGATAAAGAAGAAGGAGAGTAACAATGATTTAAAGCTTTGCAGTAATGATGCGAAGGAACCACTTCAAAACGCTTTAAATTTATTAAAAATCAAAAAACCCGTATATAAAATTGTTTGAATTCAACTAGAATAATGAACCTTTTAATAAAAGGCAAAAGAGTTTTTTTAATAATTCTCTTGGTTCTGGAAAATCCCCCCCTCTCCCCACACACATCATACACTAACCAAACATTAAATTTGCTCCCTTCGAATAATCAATACTAATATTAATAAAATTTAAAGTTTCTTACTTTGTTTGTTTGGTATTTTTTAAATACTCATACGATCATGAAAATTCCTTCACATACGGAAAGCTACATCAAACGCGGGTGACAGGCTATAATTTCCACAGACGAGGTCGCAGGAACCTTATTAGTATAACTTTGCGTTGTTTTCTGAATTGACCCGGTAAATAGTGTTTCACAAGCTGAATGACACCTACAGTGAACTTATACATCTTAATACCCTCGGAGACCGCAAAGGAAATGACTTTTGGCACTTATATAACGCCTTAAGAGTAGCGCAGTTACCGTCGTAACATGTGTGTCTCTTCAAAACATTTATATCACTTCGCGCAGTTGGGATGTTATCATTCCGTATGATTATTAAAATTCTACCACTATACCGAACCAACCTATCTCACCCTCATTACTTCAAATGGTGGTACGAACGATTTGTTACTCATAACTTCAAAAAGTGACATCGAATATGTCATCTATAACGTTAAATGTATCGTGTTATTTTCTCTTCAAATAATGACATGATTCAACCGCTGGTTCTCTCAAATAGTGACAAATTTCTGTAGCAAAATGTGTCATTTATTGACTGACGGATGAAAAGTTGTAACTTTGTTTTATTGCAAAAAAACTTTTTAATGAAAAATAATGATATTTTTACTACCTCCGACAAATGTACAATGTACAAGTACACACTGCCATTATACTTTTGAAAACGATGGTTTCAGAAACTCTTCATCATCAGTCTGTTAATGTTCTCACTACTAGGACTCGGACCTTCCCTGTAGACGGACCCAGTGTGGATTACTAGGTATTAACGACTGCAAATGCAGCCGGTACTAACGGCTTAACGTACCTTAATATGCACGGATTAGCTCGTAATTAAAAATTTTTGGTCACCCAATGTGAAAGTGCCTTTGTAAAGGCGTGTGAGGTTTATCCCCGCTATACTAGAAATCCAATGGTACTACATGAAACAATGCATTACTCTAAAAGTTGTCTTGCCATGTGTGTTAAATTGTACAATAATATACCAGATAACCTTAAATCATTAAATATTATTAAATTCAAAAAATATTTATATAAATGGCTGTTGACAGAAAACTTTTATGATATTAAGGATTTTTTTATTATAAAATATACTTAAAATCGTGATTTATTATTATTATGTTGACAATATGTATCTTATATTTAATCCTGACACTTGAAATTATAATTATTTGACATACAGATCTATATTATACATATTGACATTGTAAATTCAATACAAAGACTATATAAATTTGCATGCTTAATAATAGGTGAAACATGATGTACAAATCGCACGTTGAGAATGACAATGTCACTTACCAAAAACGACGTATTTTCTACTTTAGGCAACATTTTTCTTTGTTGAGTATAAACTTTAAAATGCAAAGATCCCTGTGAACGTAGTTTGCATAGAAACTGCTAGGTGGCGTACTGACGATACGTTGTTTAGAGCGACTGATTACAATTTCTTGAACTTTAAATGCTCATTATTCAAAATCGCATTTTTTGCATTGTGTCACTATCGTTCTCAACGTGCGAAATTAAAAATTAACTCTGTTATCTTATTAACCATGTTTGTGGCAAATAAATAAATGAACTGACAGCCATATCACAGGCGACGCGCTAACCACTGTACCTCCTAGAGATTGACTTAAAACCTCTTTCCCTAACAAACCACTTTGTCAGTAGAATAACCTTTAGCAGACAATGCTTTCTACATCTTCGAAAGCCATAAAAATACGTCCGGGTGTCAGCATGATGTATGAACTCGTCGAGGTATCTCTTATGACGTCATAAAGCGAACTTCATTATTATTGCCTTGAAAGAGATATAAATATGTTTACATAAAAACTTGACAGTAACATTTTTACGTGAATTTTATTCTAGTCTACTACTTGAAGTTGCGACAAAAAGCGTTGATGAATAAATTCCTTTTTTAAAATGTGGCTTAAAATGTTTAAAGTTTCAAAAGTATATTTCATGTTTTAAGTAATATATTACATTTTGATTAATTTTGCATTCCAAGTGGATTTTTTAAACATTTTGTATTAAGAATAATTTTTAATATGGCATTGTGGATGCAAAAATATAATAATTAGAACAAAATTCTCTTCTTTATCGAAAGTTTCAATATTTGTAACAATATTTCTTTCGCCTGTATATCGGTATTCTCACGAACTGACATTCAGAAATAGCGTATCGCGTTACTCAAAATTTCAAATTACAAAAAGTGAATAGTAAAAAAGAATTTACGTTAAAGATCGAAGACAAAAGTTTGCATGCGGAAACCTAGGACAAAATAAACGGTATCGTACGAAGTACCATTGCAGTGGTAGAGAGAAATTATAAATATATTTAAAGATTAAAAGAATATAAATAGATATGTTTTAAGAAGGAAAATAATATGTATGACAAGTGATAAAAAAAATAAAGAAGTTTTACATAAGATTATCTTGCCCTCGAAAGATATAATTTAGATAGGTTTTTGAGAAAATTGCTTGTTATTAGCATTTACTAGACTAGACTTGAAAATATGAGACATTTATATACTTATCTGCAAAGATAAGTATAGATAAGTATCTGTAAAGATAAGTATATAAATGTCTACCCTCTGATTCTTAGAATCATAAGCAGTTAATCCCTTTTTCGAAGTTATTAGTAATCCCGGCAATCTTGTAAATACAGCTTGGTACACATAATCCCAGAGGTCGCAATCGGTAAGTGGTGCTGGATCTTGGAATACCGGTATTACCGGTTTCTTAGTATTGAAAGATTCGAAGCCTTGGATGACAGGGGAAAATTATTTTAATTTAAACTAACTTTGTAGATGCTAATCTATACTATTATTATAAAGCTTGTTTATTTGAACGCGCTAATTTTAGGAACTACAGGTTCGAATTGAAAAATTATTTTTGTGTTGAATAGGCCATTTATCGAGGAAGACTTAGGCCATATAGGGGAAGTCCGGGAGACTTGAACCTCTTTTTACTTGAATTATCAAATCTTCGTATAGATTTGTCGTAGAGACTATATTATAATTTTAATCCATGTGTAATTTATATAGACTTGTTTTTGCATAATTACTTTTTAAATATTTCAATACTGTAAATTGCTAAGCCGATTTGAAGTAAAAATGGGAAATGGATCAACTCTCCCCACTATGAGGGACATATGATCAAAAGTCTGAGGAAACTCATTATCAGGGGTTTTAGTAATTTCTGTTTATTTTTTTAGTATCATCTTTCTATTAGAGTCTTTTGCGTAGTTTTGCTTTCATATATTTATTATTTGGAATTGATACTTATCGTTTTTCTCAAAAATTATAAAAACTATTCTTAATGTTATTTGCCTTCTGTTCACTTGTTTTATTAACATTTATAATATTGAATTGAGTGCAAGTAGTATTATGGCAGAAGAATCATCACCACAGATGGTATAATTAACCACTGATGTCTTCAACAAGAACATTGGTTCAACTCTCCCACATACATCACTTCGACATAAAATTTTCATTGCAGAAAAGGTATTCAATTACTGTGAAAAAAAATTAACATACTTCAAACTAGAATAATCAGCAAACACGATAAAAATAATACACAATACTTACAACGATAAACACGGCCAGTATTTCAAAACTACTAATTGCTTAAAATTTATTTTGTAGTAATCAAAACACTTTTCGCAACTTAAAAGCTAAACAAACCAGGCATTTTGTGCAATAGTGACACATACATTATTGGTCTTCCATACATGATCTACGACTGTGTAAATGTTTCATTAGCTTGCAATTTACATTGAATTTTGAGAAGTGGTTCAACTCTTCCATCTGGGGAAGTCTCCCGGACTCCCCCTAACATCATGCTGCAACTATTAAGAGCGAAGAAATAATGAAAACGCGGACGAAGTCACTGCGGCCATTAGTATTCGATAAAGAACAAAGTTATTCGAGATTTTGAAATTATTTTTGTTTTGTGATAATGGATAAGGAATAATGGATGGATAAGGTTGTTAGCTTTTTAAACTATAACTTATACGAACTTTTACGACTTCTTGTTAAAACACTATTTTTTTATCCATATTTAATATACTAAAGAGGAAAGATTTGATTGTTTGCTTGCAAAGATTGTTTGCAACGATCGATTTAAAAAAAATCCTGTAAGAAGCTACATCATATGCGATGAACATAGGCTATGTTTCATCCCGAAAAACAGCAAATTAAGGGATGATAATGGGGAATTAAAATGTTACCATAGCAACCATTGTTAACTATTCAATTAGTCGTTATATTCATGACATGATATATATCTATATTCAAATAAACAATTCTCTAGGGACCACGCGAGCGAAGCCGCTAAGGGAAAGCTAGTCTTATATAACGGCGAATGTTTACTAAAGTAGTAACAAATAATTACGTACTGAACCGATTCTTATTTTTATACAGATAACGCTAAGCCTGAATAACACTTAGGTTACTTTTTAATCGACTAGATGATTCCCTAGGGATATATGTAATTAATCATCATGTAAACCATGCGGGGCTATCAGCTGATGGACAAGCTAATACCTAATATCATAATATATAGTTAAATTTATCTAGTTAATATTTTCTATCGCAAAATATGAGGTAATAAATCCAAAGATTAAGATCAAACATCTTTAAAATGGATTACAAAATACTTTATATTACAATAAATTTTGTCCGTCGTAGCACAAAAAATATGAGTTAGATATTAATAACAGTTGTATCGGAAAATAGACTTTGTCCCAAGGACATAAAGTTTCGATGCCTTCGCTTAATCCGTTTACCCTTGACTCTGTCCTTCTCTTAGGCTCGTGAGATCAGGGTTGTCGCTTCCCTTAAAAATGAAGCGTAGAAACATCTAACACTTGATATGAAATTTAGACAATGATAAAAATGTTTTGCCGCTTCTTTTTTCCACTTACCTTAGGGCTAAATGGGCCGTGGACCGAGCTAACCTCTTAAAGTTCGCACTGATATTTCATCCAAAATTCATAAAATCTAAATGAATTACACTTATAGTTTTTATTAATTATTTGTTATGAAAAATTTGATGCGGACCAGATTTGTAGTATCTTGGTAATTCTGAAAAGACAGAAAATTTAATTCGTTTGTCACAAATTTTTTTTTTAATCAATTTTGCACTCATAATGCTTTACTGGGAAATATTCTCAATAAAAAATGTTTAAAAAATCCACTTTATCCCTGGCATTCTGAGATGGGACTCGAATCCAGACCTTCTCCTCCACCTCGAATCGTAGTCCTAACAGGACTGTCGAATTTTTCAAACACTTGTTAGTGTTTCGCTGTTATAAAGAATATTTTCATGAATGTTCAGGTAACTCACCCAAATATTTTTACTAATATTAAAACTTTTGACTATTTTATTTGATCAATTTGGCATCCAAAGTGCTGTGCTGGAAAATATTCTTAATATAAGAATGCTTAAAAAATCGATCAACCCCAGGTACTCTAAAATTGGACTCCAACCCACTCTGACTGGTGGTACTTAGGTAAAGGTACTCAGGACTTAACAAGATTGACAAATTTTTAAAACACTTGTTATTTTTTTCACGCTCACTATTATCGAAAAGTAACAAGTGCATGAAAAATTTGTTTCATGGAAATGTTTAATAGTGCAATAAAGATTAAAAAAAACACAAAATTTGGTAGTTCTTTTTCAGGCTTAAATTATTAAAATATTTGTGTTTAGTTACAGTCGACAGCCCTGGTTAGCTCTCATAACTTAGTTACGTGCTAATCCCATGCGTTAGTGGTCAAGGGTTCACTTAACCAACATCCTAACTTAATTTAAGCCGCCAGCGATAGCAACAGTTCACATACAAACGCACCTTTGCTTAAGTTTACATAGTTAATTAGAAATTATTTAAATATACCTCTTTTTTTTAATTTATACTTCTTTATACATAATTATTATGTAAAAAAAGTATATATTTTTTTACATTTCTCCAACAGGAGTAAAGATTTTTTTTTTAAATAGCTTAGATTTTTTTATATGTTTGATTTGAAGCCATGCCGGTAAAATGGCGCTGACTTTGTTGCACAAATAATAACTATTTTGTTAGTCATCTTAATGAATAACCAACCATGAAATAGCTATGTACTCATTAGTGTTCTACACAACTACCACAAAAGGAATGACGCTGAAAAGTAAATTCTATGGTACATGCCGCTCGGCAAATCCAGCAGACGTTGGTGCCGATACTGTGTGTAGAGGCCATTAAGTCGCGGGCAGTACAGAATCAGACATTGCACTTTATGACTGGAATTAATCGGTATTTTAATTCTAAATACGTTTTGAATTTCGCTTCAGACGAAAGATTACAAGGAAACCTAAATAAACCTTAAATAAATAAAAGCGGCTGCCGAACCGGTTTCACCTTAGGTACCGGTTCGCTTTTTTCTAAGTAGCAACTCGTAATCAATACAAACATATATCATTAACAAAAAAATCTTCAAATCTTCTTAACTATAAAATGCTTGAGAATATAAAGTTTGAAGTACATCTACTAATATATAAAATTGTCATGTCACGGTTTTAGTTGCCATACTCCTCCTGGTAAGGCGGCGTGTAAATAGCCGAGATCTCACGGCGGATTTTAATCATGATGCGGTTATTAATAAATGTTGAAGAAGAAAAAGCGAAAGAAAAGAATTGTAATAACAAGATTATCTTTAGAGTACACCCGATGGAACTCTAATATAAAATCGAGAGTATTTACCCAACTGATATACGCTACCTGGACACGAACAGCCACTGCCGCACTATCCACAATATTTGGGTATATTATGCTAAATTTTATGTATCATTAATGCGGCTGATATATATTTTTCATGCGTTGTAGCGAAAGACAAAGAAGAGAATGACAACAGTAATTTTCTTTTTTATGCCGTGATGGCGCTATTCGGCCAGCGGTGAAGTTGCGCACGATGTGCGGCCTCCTTTAAAGTTCGTAGCGTCCGCGGCGGCGACGCAGAACGTCAGACCCTAGATATTCCTTTAGTGGTGCACTCATAGGAAAATCCAAAGATAAAATAGAAAAGAGATAAGTAAGAAAAAGAAGAAGATAGAGGATAAGCGCCGCGGCCCGTCTGTCACGGGATGGGTGATCAAAAAATTATTATCTCGAGCTACTCCGTGCTTCGGAAGGCACGTTAAGCCGTTGGTCCCGGCTGCATTTGCAGTCGTTAATACCCTCCAATCCACATTGGGCCAGCGTGGAGGGTCATGCCCATCCTCCTTAACCATCCATAAGGAAGGCGTGAGCCCCTGCAGTGGGAACGTAAAAGGGCTGATGATGATGATGAAGAAAAAGAAAGCAATAAAATGGTTTTGACACCTCAAATTTTTTTCGTATATTCAGTAGGTCTGAGAATAGGTTGTTATTTATTAATTACACCCTTATGCGAAAAGTGGTTTGCACCGTCGGTCTGTGATAATGTTTTTAAGCAACTGACGCAATAACTGGAAAGCCGTTGGTTCGGCTACATTTGCGGCCGTTAACATCCACCAACCCGCGCTGGGACCGCGCGGTTCCATCCATAGGGAAGACCTGAGCCTCAATAGTAGAGGCATATTCAAAAGAACGTGCCAGGTCAGCTAGTATAATATACAACTATCAGTTGGACGAATGACTAAAACACATTGTTTAGGTTTAATAACCTTTCAAACTAATCATATTTATCAGGCGACCGAAATAGCTCCGTAAATTAGACCAATTTTCACATTCAAGTAACTAATACCAGCCACTTAGCAACTTACAAAATGGCGGACTCTTTTTGTGTGTCGAAATGAATTTAATTGTAACTTTATACTTGTGCGGAGAACTTCCATGAATAATACACTGAGTTAATTGTTAAAAAGTTAACGAATTTAACGGAGTTTCGGTGTTGCAATTTAAGTTTGTGTGGGGATCGAGGTCGGGGTGTAAAGTTACATCATTATTGCGACGTTTTTAAAGGAACAAGAAAAATTTTCCTTCGCCTAAGTTTGCTGGTGAAACTTTAAAAAAACAACCGGCCTAGAGGAATCACAATCGTATCTCTAGTCGAGGGAAGTAATCAGTAAAAACTTTTAATTATTAGAATACTATTTATTTTTAATTGCTAACGATCCTTCCTTCATTCAAATTCTTGTTTGTTTGGTAAAAATAATTGCTTAAGTTATGAAGTCACGGAAAATTAGCTAGTTTATTTATATTTTTCCTTAATGTTTAATATGTTTTAGTTTATTTAAATAACTTCTATTTGCGACAACAGATGTCACTGTTTAAAAACTAGATCTCACTATGAAGAAGAAGAAGAAAGAAAGTTTATTTACCACACCTATCATGAACAGATATAATAATAGTGTATAAGAGAAGAAGAAGAAAAAACAAACATTTTCATTAAGTAACAGAGCTGGCAACATGGACCCTATCTCAGCGATGGCCCTTATGTCACTTCAAGATGGGCAAAATGACACAGAAGGGCTGTTATTCTGTTATGACTTCGCTTTGTCAATTTTAATATATATATAAGGAACAAAATCAAATAATATCAACTACCACAAAATGTCCTACCTTACAGCTAAGGAACCTTAAGAATATGTAGATTAACACTTTACAAGATGTCAGTTGCACCCAACTAAACCAAAACGGGTCGCTAGTATCTCTTAAAATAACCCCAAAAAATGCGCTGATTATAAAGTAGATTTTCTTGACCTAACTCCAAAACGGCGAACCTTTTACTTGTGTTGACATTGTACCTTTTTACCTTTCTTTTTTTGTTAAAGAATTCGGTCAACATGAGAAAACGTTTCGTCGTTTCTTTTTATAAGTAGATCTAGTAAAAGAAAAAATGCTAACACAGTATCTCTTTGATAAGAACTAGCTGTGTCACCAAATAATATATAAAGACAAAGTATTAAGCCAATAAAGCTTGATTCGGCTAATTTTGAAAGAGATTCTCAATATTTGCTCGATTCTTTCTTAGTATTTGTGTTCGGCTAGCTGTTATAAGGGGGTAAAGATATATAATCAAAATTACATTATAAACTATACAATACTGTATGGGAAGCAGCTACTTTTGTATATGGAAATAATCTAATAACCTATTTAGAAACAAAATTATAATCCATAAAATATTGATCGATAACTATGAGCGGTCAAACTTTGATAATAGTTTATCTTATCGTATGTTTGTATCGATCATGTTCGACGCAAAATAATAACGGGTTCTATTAGGACACTATCCTATGGAAGAAATTGAATCGAACCCAACAGGGACAATGCCCATTGATGGGTGTTAACAACTGCAGATGCAACTGGCACCAAGGCCTTAACGCACCTCCCGAAGCACTGAGATATTTTTAATGGATATATTACGTAATTTGAATCTTGAGTAGCCACTATAATAGTACCTGCACATGCGGCCTTTGTCACTGCCCTATGTTTACTATGTAATAAACCTTTCCACGAAACGTGAATTTACGCTTGACAAACTCAAATGATTCAAACTTTTAATGGATACTGCCAGGCCGCACGGGCTGTTCAATGTTAAAAACAAGTAAATGCATTTTGCAGTGAAACCTTTCGCTAGAGATACAGTAGTTTTATGACATTCATGAGTACGTATAAAAATATTTAACTTAATAAAATGTTTTGACATTCAACTCAGCAGTGAATGAAGGCTTTCTTTTTCGTTTCAGATTTTTTTAGTTAATATGCTTAACGTTAAGACTTTATGTGTGTGTTATTTCAAAGATTATCGTCTACAGAGCCAAATAAACAATTTTATTCAAAACATTACTTCTAAGACACTGGCCTAGGGTGCCATAAAGCTTTAATCTGCCACGGCTTAGATTATTAATAGCTTTCATAAAGATCAGTAGAGTGTCCGTCTAACTCTCTAGCCTTGATTCTATTCTATCCTATGGGATACGACATCTTACCTATGTTATGATGATATTTCATTTCATGTTACTATTTAGTTGGCAACACTGCTATCAAATCTATAATCATCATTATTTATTGTTTGTTCATCATTACTAAAGTACTTATCAGAGTAGTGAAATAAAACGATGTAGCATAACATCGTTTACGACGTATCCTATGGCTAGAATCATGACTAGATGGATAGGTGGTCACTCTGCTGGTGAGTCAAAAATATATTACTAACACACAAAAATGATGATAAAATTAAGAATCTAATAGCCAATTACAGGCCTTCACAATATGAGACATGATACATACAACACACATGATACACGTACGCCTTTTACTAGTTTACTTGTTTATAAATTAAAGTTACCAACTTATTCGAACTAATTTGAATGGTGCATTAAATTGGTAATAGCTACATCTGTAAGTCGATTACACCTATTAATCCGTAGTGGGCCTACGTGATCTATTTTCTCAATGCAATTCAAATCATATAGAAAGCCTGTATTCCAACAGACTTGGCATTCACAACTGAAATTAAATCACAATAATGCTTTCGTTAATTACTCCATTTTATATTTGAGCAATCAGATTCTCGAGAGTATTTTTATCATAACAATTCCATTGAAAATGACACCTTATTATAAAAGCGACAAGCTTCTTAATAGCAAGTTATGAATTACTTTTCTGACTATCTCGTAATTATGTGAATATCCACGCATTTCGCGTGGATTTAGATAAGCCGGCTTTATGATTTTAAAAAGTATTATTTAATTCATATTATAAGCCGCAGTATATATCCATTCACGATCGAATTTAGACGCTAAAAAAAACTAAAAGAGTTATAAACGTAAAAGAAGCAAAGGACATTAATAAAAAGTGTCCATTGTAGCGCTTTTTCCTGCTAGATTGTTTCTACTAGATATAAATATCTTTGAATTTATTAATAACAATTTCAAAAGTAGTAATCCTCTTTTAAAGTGGGATTTAAGACGTTTGGGAACTATCTTTTTAAACGAATGATAGCGAGTGGTAACTCGTAGCATGAATAGTTTTAGACTACCTTCAGACCAATAAATTAATTCATAAATAGGTCTGTATGTTTTCATATAATATTTATTGATAGAATATTCTTATAATTACAGTTTAACATGACACATTGCTACGTTTCCGTGATGTTATTACACTCATGAAATTAGGGCAGTTATCAATGAATATTTAATTCGTTATATTGATTAGTGCGTTTCACGTCCAACTCTGTAGGTGTGTTATTTGAAAAACTACCGTTTACAGAGCCAAATGGAAGTTAAATAAAAAATAATAGCTAATATTAAATCCTTCAGGGTATTGAATTCATGCTGAGTAGCTCGGTGGCGTAGTGGATAAGCGCCGCGGCCCGCGATCGTAATCGTTAAGCAACTTTCGCAAGGGTCAGTCACGGGATGGTTGACCAAAAATTATTATCTCGAGCTACTCCGTGCTTCGGAAGGCACGTTAAGCCGTTGATCCCGGCTGCATTTGCAGTCGTTAATACCCTCCAATCCGCATTGGGCCAGCGTGGAGGGTCATGGCCCATCCTCCTTAACCATCCATAAGGAAGGCCTGAGCTCTTGCAGTGGGGACGTAAAAGGGCTGGTGTGGTGTGGATTGAATTCATGACATAACTTATGAGGAATTTATCTTATTCGTTTTAAAGCAAAAAAACAATTTTTCATTTATACACCCGATAATTCTTTAAATATTGGATTCTTCTTCTTTACTTCTCAATCTTTCACGTAGTCTACACACAGTTTCTTCGGTTTCTTCTCTTTAGATTTAAATCAAAAACTTTACCTTATAAAACAGAAGATTGTGATTAGTAAGCTGTTGTAATTATTGAAGTACAAGTGAGAACTAAAGCAAAAAAAGATTAAATATACACAAAAAATAAATTGAAATACTAACTATTTTTTTGTGTATATATCCTTTTTCTTAGAATCAACTTATATGTATAATATATCCTAGATTTATCAGAACTTTTCAATATATACGAATAAACAATTTTGAATTGCAACATAAAAATCGAATTCTGGTAATATACTTTACTTTTTTAACTTCGTAACGGAGCTTAAAGCGTCCATAAACCTTCTGATTGAACTCCTATCGACGGAGATAAAGTGATTGTGAGAACGTTTTACCGGTAACTTAGTTACCGCGTGTACCGAGTGAGCCTTTAAAGGACGAGGAGTATCATATTAAGAATATACGTGTACCTATACAATACAAAAGATTCGTAACAAGAAGCGATACCCATACACTTGTGCTAGTAAAAGGTGTCGTCATCATCACCAGCCCTTTTACGTCCCCATGCAGGGGCTCAGGTCTTCCTTATGGATGGTTAAGGAGGATGGGCCATGACCCTCCACGCTGGCCCAATGCAGATTGAAGGGTATTAACGACTGCAAATGCAGCCGGGACCAACGGCTTAACGTGCCTTCCGAAGCACGTAGTAGCTTGAGATAATAATTTTTAGGTCACCCATCCCGTGACCGACCCTTGCGAAAGTTGCTTAACGACTACGATCGCGGGCCGCGGCGCTTATCTACTACGCCACCGAGCTACTCAGTAAAAGGTGTGCTGACTGCCAAACGCGCATAAAACAGAGTTCTAGAATACGTACCTATCTTGTGTTTGACTCGCTGTTGTAAGGAACTCGCTTCACTCGCTTGATTCGTCTTTAGTATTTGTGTTCGGCTCGCTATTATAATGGCCTCTCTTAATGTAAACTAATTTGTATTTAAGCATATTTTAATTAATGTGTAGATTTTATTAAATGCTTGTCTTATTTTGTTTCAGACGAAAAATATGGGAGCTAAATTTAATGGTGAGTTACTTCATTATATTTATTTTTCTATTTTGGAGTAGAAGCAATTTTTTTTTAAAAGTTTCATAGCTGTGAAGGTTTTTAGCAATTGCAGTTAGAAACTAGTAATTTTATACATTAAATACTAAGTTTTGGTAACACCAACTTACAAACCTGCTAAAATAAATAATGAGTTGTTATCATTTGGCAGAGAATGTCATAACTTTAGCAGTTATTAATAACCGCCCAAGTTTCACTAGTTAAAGTTATTCTTTTACTATGCAAAGAAAGAAGATGGTGCAACGCATTCCATAGTAAATGTTAAAGTCAGCTTGACAGTTCTTTTGAAATTTTACATAAACCTTAACTGGTATTGCTCTTATGATGCAACCCACCCTTACTGTTTGTAAGTATTATGCATGAGTAATACTATAAGCATACTACCATAAGCATGAGTAATACTATGGCGTAGTGGATAAGCGCCGTGGCCCGCGATCGTAGTCGTTAAGCAACTTTCGCAAGGGTCGGTCACGGGATGGGTGACCAAAAAAATTATTATCTCAAGCTACTCCGTGCTTTGGAAGGCACGTTAAGCCGTTGGTCCCGGCTGCATTTGCAGTCGTTAATACCATCCAATCCGCATTGGGCCAGCGTGGAGGGTCATGGCCCATCCTCCTTAACCATCCATAAGGAAGGCCTGAGCCCCTGCAGTGGGGACGTAAAAGGGCTGGTGGTGAATACTATAAGATATTACCAATAATACCCGCAACATTAAGTTATATTTTTTAATAACTTACAATTGGTGTTTATACAATTCATTTGTATGCCTACGTGAGATGAAATTGTATGACACACATCCGGTTTCCGAATTGAGACTTTAAAGTTAAGCCATCTTAAACGTATCTTAATAAGGTTTTTGTTTTATATTTTTTTAATGATTAGTTGATTGCAGTTTTATAAAGCTAGGACTTTAATTAGTCGAGATTTGGTTCTTTTCTCAATTCAGAAACCGGTTGCTTATTCTCACTTATCTAAGTATGAACTGTTTATATAACTTGTAATACATTTACCCATGATAGTTATAACAAGAAAGATCCCACTTTATAACCATAAATTACTTATTAAGATTGTGAACAATATTAAAAGTAAGTTACAATGTGTGAGAGAAACAACAGCTGATGATACTAACTCATATTCCATTATGCACTGCTTTAATGCTGCAGAGCGATTCCGTAAAAAGCCGAATTCGAATTCATTCAGGTGTCAGAATTTCACTTCGAAAGCGACACCAAAAATGTAATCAATAGAATTTCTACACAAATATACTCTTAAGAACTTAAGAAGGTTCGCTTCGAAATGAATCCGGACGCCTGAGTGAATTCGAATTCAGTTTCGTGTTATTAAAGAATCTGTTAAAAAGCGGCCTCGAAATCGTCGTCGAACGCAACGCTGCCATAGAATAGAAGTTCATTAATTTAAAACATATTTCAAAAGGTAATAAAGATTTTGTTTCATTGAAGCTGTGACGTCATAGCGCTGTGTTCAACGACGATTTCGAGGCTGTTTTTTTAAGAGAATAGCAACGCTGTTTAGTATTCAAACTGCGATATATGTCTAAAACGACTAAAATAACTTAAATTATAAATGTGTATGTGCATATCAATAACTAACTGATTTTCCGTGATTTTAAAACCTACCACCAAAGATATTAATTGCCGCTGTTTGGGTAAACTGCCTGAACATCGATGATAATACGCTCTATAGTAGTGAAAAACTAACAAGTGATTGAAAGATTCATCTGTCCTGTAGGGTCCTGGGTAGCTCAGTGGTTAGAGCTGTCGCCCTGGTTGCGAAGAGTCATTGTTTTTATAACCAAACCCTGTGATAGTAACTCGGTAGCGTAGAAGATACCCTTCTGCATTAGTACTGCGTGGAGGTTCCATTGCCTTAAACATCCATAAGTAATGCCCGAGTCTTTGCATTGGGGTCGTAAGAGACTGCTGATGATGACACCACTGTGACAGAGCTATGTTCTACGCTATGTTATTAAAGAATAGAAAAGCTGTTCACTATGAATGATTTCAAATATTGCCAGGGTCGATTCGATAGTGAAAGTGTATATTATTACCAGAGGTCGGAATTAGGTAGAGTTATTTATGTACTTGCATCGAAATGTTGATATTAATGTGGACCTTCCCGGGATTTCTAATGGACATCTTTGGACATCCGATGTCATTGATGTAAGTTTGGCAACGCCGTGCGTGCAGTAGTTTAAATTGTGTAAAAGTAAATAACTTTTTATTTAAAAAATCACAGGATTTTTTCTGCTCTTTAAAATTAATCTCGGGATTTGAGGCATATCCACTTTATTCTTTCGCTGTATGAAATCAGTGTAAGTACATGAATAACTCTACCTAATTCCGACCACTGATTATTACTAATAGATATTTATTCTATATAAATATTATTAAATTCATTATTTGTTAACATTTGTAAGTAATCAAGTTCGCCTGCCTGATGTTTGGTATGTATCTTACCAGTTCTCATTTATAATTCCGTCTGTAACAGAAAGAAAATCCTTTTTTATATGGAGTAACGACGACATCGTAATAAAATGCTAATCCAAATCTCATTCCAGTGCAGTTATAAGCCTGTACAAAATGAAAATACTAAAATGACGCATTTTTTAAAATAGGATGCATTAAATCTGTGTGTCGTACTGGTAGGAAGAGAGAAAATATCTAATATTATTAATTCGAAAATAGGGCAAGCGACACGGTTCAGGACATTTTTAAATTACGACAAATTTTTTGGCCATTTTAAGAGTTATTAGGTTAACTTTATCACATCATAGCTTTTAACGCTGTTAGTTTTGCTAAAATGCAACATTTTAGAAAACGTTCATGTTAAATTAATATACTTATATTTGCATATGTGTAAGTTGAAACGCTTTTAATTTCCAAATGGCCAAAAAGGGGGCAGTGGCCGAAACAGGTTCTTGCCTTAAGTGTTTCTGTCTACTACATTTAAACCGCTGGACCAATTTAAATAAAATTCGGTGCAGATAGAATTGACATAAGGACCTTTTATGGCAAAGAAAAGGAGTTGAAAATCTTTATTAAAAGATGCGTCTTCATTATCAAACAAAAAAAATGGTGTTTTCCATTTTTATCCAGATATTTGCAAAATAATATATCCTAATATATTCAAAATGCTGTTAATATTTACTATACCACACTGTTAAAGTAGCGAGAGAAAGTAAGAAATAATTAAAAAGATTCTGTAAATTAAAATCTTGGTTTAATATTTTAGTTATTATTTAAATATTTTATTTATATCTGAGAATTTCTTCTGTTTCAAATTGAAATATTGATATCAGAAATTGTGTAGGATAATCATATATTGAAAAATTTAGAGGAGAAGATCAAAGTTTAATAAGAATGTATCAATATAAAGAGATATTTTAAACAGCCAGCTTTAAAAGACAATGGATTCTTTTTTAGTTAAGCGGAGATGTCGATTGAATTTTAATTGATTCTCGAACACAGAAGACTAAGTTATATGAAGAACAATAGCGGGCATACAAGAAACCCATTGATCCGGAAACTAATTCTTATAGTCACATCTGAGCTTATAGCAAACTCATTAAACTGATAAGAAAGACTTGTATGTACAAGAAAAAATTGTAGCCAGTACACACATTTCAGGATCTAACACATTTCAGGATCTAATTAAACTGTTAACAAAGACAAAGATGTATATATAAAAATTGTAGATAGTTTTATAGAGAGTGCATTACGCAAGTGGAAATAAAAAGAAACTTGCCAAGGGCTTCGTACCGTCTATAAAAAAATCACATTTGTTGGAAGCCACTTTAAATGTTTATTATATTTTGTTCTAGTATTTTTTGTTATAGCTGCAACAAAAATCTGTAAAAATTTCCACTGTGTAACTATCAACCATGTTCCATGAGATATAGTCAGGTAAAAGACGGATAGATATACAGAAAGACCGACAGACTGACAAGCAGACGGACACCTGATTATTAGTAATGGAGTTCCGTTTTTTATCCTTTGTATATCTAAAACGTTCGTTTCTGTTTCTAAATTTTTTGCTTTTTGAAATCGGTTAACATTTACCGACTCCAAGCTTTACCATGGCCACTTGAGTATAGGTCTTCCTCATGGCAATAACATAGGAGGAACGGGGGTTGATTGTGATGTCATCATCATCATCAGCCCTTTTACGTCCCCACTGCAGGGGCTCACGCCTTCCTTGTTGGGTATTAATGAGCTTAACGTGCCTTCCGAAGCACGAAGTAACTCGAGATAATAATTTTTTGTTCACCCATCCCGTGACCGACCCTTGCAAAAGTTGCTTAACAACAACAATCGCGGGCCGCGGCGCTTATCCTCTACGATACCGAGCTACGACCAACCGTGGTGTGCTTAGTATTTAACAATGTCCATACAGAAAGGGCCAATGCTTTAAGCAGGGAAAAGTGAAAAAAAAAAAAATTTTGACACCCATCCTGCTATCAAAATATCTTGATTGCGAAAGTTGCTTAACTTCTGCAATCGCAGATAGAACATTAACCACTGCGCTACCAAACTACAAGTTTACCTCATGTAATTTGCCCTTGTACGAGCCGCCATTAGTGATCTGAAGAGCCTATAACCGCCATTGTTGTGTATTAATTAATTAATTATATAAACTAATCAATATGACAAATATGTAATTGATAGTTAATTAACAATAGCATATTGTGGGTCTGTTGCTTACAAAATTAAATTTAACTATAGGTAAGAATATGCATAAACTCAATATATATTATATTTGAATATCGTCTTAAACCCGAGGCGATTTATTTATTTAAATATCTGTACTGACACCATTAAAAGAAAACTTTTGATCGTTTATTTGCTTGCATTAAATAAGCTTTGAAACTGGACAGTTTTTTTCACTCACGGAAAGCTACATTTTACGCTGGTAACATGGACTATAATTTACGCAAGTTAAGTGGCGGAATACGGTTAGTTTTTATAACGTAACTATCATTGGATGCCGAGTTTTATTTTTCAGAGTTTAATCAAACCAAATGTGTTAGATTTTAGATTAAGATGCTGTGTAACTTATAATTTGTGAGACACTGTATTTCGGAGAAATATATATTTTATATTTTTTGCGCCACTAGAATGATGAGGTAAGCTATAAAAATAAGGCAAAAAAATATTTAAAAATATACATATATATGTCGCATCATCTTTACGAAGATCGTTTGATTAAGTTTCTTTTATTTTAATTGCTAGATACTCGATTACTTAGTTACTCGATTGTAGAGAGAGCGTGATCATCGATACTTTTAATTTTATTAGAATGGTGACACTGACTTTGACAGTTCGTTAATAAAAACCAAATTGCCGCCATTTTGGCAGACATTCTGATTCCGATCGCCGAGGAGTAAAGACATCTGACGACATCACGCTCATCTCGTTATATTTTCATGTGAAAAGTGATAAAATGGAACAAATCCACGTTGGTATACACGCCTGCAGTGTTATTTTAAAGATAGTCCCCTGATATGGACGATCTACTTGGGCTTCGTAATAGCCCCTCTGACTACCCGCCGTTATATATATTAGAGCAATTTTCGTCTGTATGGAAAGAAGAATGGCGAAATCAGACCCCATAATTTACAAAACCGTACACGGATGGCAATATGACAAATAAATAATATATGATTAATAGATTTTATTTCTACAAAATGGTGAATTTTAAAGTCGGGGAACCAAACTAAAATATTAAATGCTGCTAATAATTATGAAGATAACGAAACGTCTGATGATAGTGCAAAAACAAAACGCGAAAATGTCAGAAGCGATTCTCAATGAGGAAGTATTTAAAAAATAAAAATTAGTTCTTGAAATCATACTAGATGTCACTCGCGATTTTTGGATTTTGTTTATGATATTCATTCAATTTTATTTCTGACGTAATAAATGTAAATTGAGTATTTTCGATTAATAAATATGACATCGTTTTGTGTTTCTTATAATATCTCACTTTCAAACTAATTTGATATTATTTTAATTGTAAGTTTAAGTTGTTTATTATGTTACGTGTAAAGGAGCGATGTTTGGTTGATACATCAACATTAGTGATGAGCCAACTTATTGGTTGCTCGTAACTTTCGTTGAATTCAAGTTTGGAATGGAGAACAAAAATGATGATGAAGATGAAGTGTCATTATGCATCCACAAAACGAATGATATTAACATAAATATCAAAATCAATTCAGTCTAGGCTGTTACATAGTACTTGTGAAAGTCGAAAACTTTACCAATGGTTCGCAAAACTAAGGCGGGAGATCTCGTACTGACAAGAAACGGCAAGAAACTCAGCAAGGGCTGCTTTTTTAATTTCAACTAAACAACTCGACTATACTTTATTTGAGGGAACGTAACCACCTAACGCACACGATACCACCGCAGAGATTTTAAGAGACCATAACTACTCTAGGTACTTAGTAAATAATATATTTCAAAAAACGGATTTCTAGTGTAGGTTGTGTAGGAAGTCAGTCTATTAATAACAATATTATTCTAAGAACCAAAAAGCACATACCCACCGTACGAATTAACTTATCACATGGCTCGACGTCCGCCGTCGACATGCAAGATCAGTAGAAATAGTATAATAACTGTACGTGTCTTTGTGATTTTGAAATCTAAAGTTATAACCTTGCTGTTCGTTTAGAACAGACGTTTCTTGTTGATTGCTAAATGTTTATTAAGATGATTTAATTATAAAATTAGATTTAATAACTGATAATAGTTTTATAATGTCTTAATTTCGAAAGCACAAGTTATTTGCACGTTACACTTTGCACTAACGTCATTTTAGCCAGCAGTTATGTTATTTTGTACGAATACATAGTATATTTGATACATATCGGGTAAGTTTATAGATAATAAACGGATTTTTTTTATAATAATTATCGTTTTTATGACTTTTGTTTTTGATTAATAAACCCTATTCATCCATTCACCATACATAATATAAAAATATTATTGAAACTTGATGTAGTTTTGTTGTTGTAAGTTCAACAAACAACTAATAGCAATAAAACTAACTTACCTAGTTGTTATTTTTTCAGAACTTTTGTTAAATATTAAAATGAAAAATTCCTAGACCGACAATGACATAAGTACCTATTTTATTTATAAAACTATTTAGCGGTAATATTATTGTATACCGTAGTTAGATGCCACTTTTAATTATATCACAGCATTCAATTGATTTCCATAAATTTAAAAAACCTCTGTGTTCACTTCTATTATGTTAGTTTCCATTTTCCTCTATACAAATAAAAATAATTTTATTCAAAGATTACTTTCTATTAATCGAGTTGCGTTTGCATAACTCGAACTAGTTAAATTTCAACTCGATATTAATCCGAGTTATCAGATCCATAACAACACTAACAAATCTATTCTCTTTGGTTTAACGTCATGAATTGACGTTTAGATCCAACAATTTGTGCTGCCATCTAGTGACATAATTTTCTGTAGTTTCTTTATTTTTTTTTAAATACTTCCTCATTAATCGCGAGTTTTCTAAACATGGTCTATAGAATATTATCTGTCGTCATTAACTGCTAATAATAAGTGAGATATGTGATTTACTGATGCATACCGACTGAGCGAATGAACGTCAAATATATATTCAATATATAATATATTATATGAAATACGATCTTTGAATACTTTCATAAATATTTATTTTATTCGTTCAAATTACGAATTGAATACTTGAGAAATAAAAAAATTGAAAGCTAAGATACCACAACCGATTTAAGAAGATTATTGCCAGTTCTGCAGTTGATCCGATGAAAGGTTAACATATTGATTATTTTGTTCTAAATAATCGATTGGTTGATTTTATTTTGACATGCTTGTTTAATTCATCTATGAATGTTCTATGATGATGATGGTGGAATGATAGCGGATGATTAGTTTGGTTTGTTTGTTGTGTGTTCGTTCGTGGAGTTTGATATTTATGTTAATATTCAACTTGACAACTAAGCATGTTTCTTTGACTAACGTTGATATTTGCATTACTCCGAATGGCAATCGATTCGGTTATATCAATGACATTTCAATGTGTACATTGCCCTTATTTGTCACTTTCAGTTGTAATGATTTAATTAAAGGCAAAGGGATCTACTCCATACAGTCTAGTCATATGTTATAAATGTTTCTTCTATTATAAGTGTCTGGATCTTGTTAGATATGTAACTATCTTAATCTAGTTTATTAAACGGAGTAATCTGGTTACCATTTTTATTTATATTAACGGCCATTCAACGAAAAAGCAAAGATGCAATATATAACCCCACAAAGTATGTTATGCCATATCTTTTTAACCCCAACTTTTAAAAGAAAAAGACGATTAGAATTTTGTTACTTAAGTTTATACCTTCAAGTACACGTTTATTTCATTCATGAACGGGACTTCAAAAATTCAGGTCCAAAGCTATATGGGAGTTCGCCATAGTTCTTTAAATATTTCTAAAAATACTTCTTTCGGCTATTTGGACGGATTGACTGAACAATGATGAAAATACGACCTGTATAGTAGCGGAAAAGTAACAAGTCCTTGAAAAGTTCTCCAGCTTTGTTAGTTCCTGGATAGCTCAGTGGTTAGAGCAGTCGCTCAGATTGCGAAAGATCATAGGTTCTAATCCCATGCCAGGGACAAAGTGGATTGTTTAAGCATTTTTCATTAAGAATACTAAAAAATACTTAAATATTCGAATAAAAATGTTGTTATATATGTCGGAAAGTCAGGCGGGACCGGCGGAAAGTTATGTTGGTCATTATCCGCCATCTGACTAGTGTTCGAGATTTTCCTTCGAAATAAGATCGCAGATAGATCACAAATTAGTTATTTAATTGAATTACTTAGTTATCTAATCGGAGTACATTAATAATAACGCGATGCAAACTGATTGCGATACGAAACGCGGAAAGTTCTGCGCTTGCGTCCGCTCAATATGGCCGCACAACGTAAAGTGCCATCTTCGAACAAGCATAGACCACTCCCAAGCAATGACAGCCGTCAATGTCATAACTTGATGTTTCGCAAAGCACCATAGATCTTGACAGATGACAGCTGCAGGTGACAGATAGCGTTACGCACAATCGAAGCGCCTTCTCGCCGACATATATATATACTTTATTTATTTTTTTACGATAAAGTTGTTAGTCCCAGAAGCATTGATGGTACAGTAACGTGATATAATTAAAAATATATAAGGTTTTGTTAGGCTTCTTATTCTCACCGTACAGTTTTGTAATAATAATTGAGCATTAAGAATAAGCAATGTTTTTTTTTTAATATACCTACAATAATAATACCTTGTACGAACACAACTAAAGTATGTCTCTAAATAACATAAAAAAGTACAACTACTGACATACTAAAGGCATAATCAGTCTTAATTCGGAAGTCTCTCTTTATCATAGCAAAAACTTCATCATCAGAGTCCCAATTTATGAACGACTGCATGAATTAAAATATGTTTATTTAGAATAGAATAAAATAATAATATAAAAGTTTTCTACATTGCTCAAATTCTTATTCATTGCGATCATCAAAGAAGCTGAGTCTCGCAATTCCGTCTCATCACATTTCATTTTATGATTCATCTTTTACCGTACAATCTGTTCGTCTATGGAATCCTCTTCCACTTTCAATCAGGCGAGCGCAACCCTTACAAATATTTAAAAATTTGTTAAAGATTACTTACCTCACGCAATAATATAACTTACTACTGCCGTGTATCGCTTTTCCTATTATGATATTAATAGGTCATCATCATCATCAGCCCGTTTACGTCCCCACTGCAGGGGCTCAGGCCTTCCTTATGGATGGTTAAGGAGGATGGGCTATGACCCTCCACGCTGGCCCAACGCGGATTGGAGGTTATTAACGACTGCAAATGCAGGCGGGACCAACGGCTTAACGTGCCTTCCGAAGCACGGAGTAGCTCGAGATAATAATTTTTTGGTCACCCATCCCTTGCGAAAGTTGCTTAACGACAACGATCGCGGGCCGCGGCGCTTATCCACTACGCCACCGAGCTACTTGGGTACTACTTATTAATAGGTGTATGTATATATTTATGTATGTGTGTATGTATATATGTACGAGGGTCAAACTGAAAGTTCTTAGAAAATCAAAAACTGATTACATTAGCCAGTTATTAGTTTTATTATATCTTTTCAAAATATTGTCCATTCACGTCAATACACCGCTGCATGCGATGGAACCACTGGGAAAAGCACTTTGCCCACTCGTCCTTAGGGGTCTCTTCAATGGCATCGCGATACGCAGCCACCGCTTCTTCAGCATTCATAAACCGCTTTCCTTTAAGTTTTTCTTTAATTTTTGGAAATAAATAAAAATCACAAGGCGCGAGGTCGGGGCTATACGGTGGGTGACCCAGTAATTCAACGTTTGATGTCGCCAAATAGTCGATCGTTCGCTTGGCGGTGTGCGACGAGGCGTTGTCGTGGTGAAGGAGGATCCTACTGCGAGGTCGTTTCTCTCGAACTTTTTCTAAGACAAGTGGCAAACAATTGGTAGTGTACCATTCTGCAGAAACTGTTTTTTGATCCTCTAACACAATTGTTGCAAAATGACCTATCCTTCCAAAGAACGAGGCCACCATTTTTTTTCCCGCACTTCGATCTCTCTTCACTTTAGTTGGCAACTCCTCGAAAGGAAACACCCACTGAGCAGATTGTCTTTTGATTTTAGGATCATAACAGTAAATCCAGCTTTCGTCACCTGTTAGTATGTCGAACACAGCATTTGAGTCACCTCCGTTAAATCTTTCAATCATTTTACGACACCAATCCACACGATGGAGTTTTTGAGCCTCAGTCAAATTATGAGGTATCCACCGGGCGCAAAGCTTCCTGACCGCTAAATGTTCGTGGAGGATTTTGTGCACTTGACTCATACCGATGCCTAAGCTTGTCCGAATCTGTTGATAGGTCACTCTTTTGTCAGTCTCTATCATACGCCGCACAACACAGATGTTATCTTCAGTCGTCGCCGTAGAAGGCCGTCCCTCACATAAATCATCAGTGAGATTAGTGCGACCACGTTTAAACTCATTAAACCAGTTGTAAACAGTCGCACGAGATGGGGCTTCATCGTGAAAGGCCAATCGTAGTCTATCATAACTTTCTTGTTGACTTAAATGACATCGAAAGTCATAAAAAATCATTGCACGAAAATTTTCTCGTGTTAAATTCATGATGACGTGACACAGACAATTTTCAATTTGCCGCCAAATCGTAAAACAAATGACAAATGAATGAAATATATACTCAGTAATATTGGCAAAGAGTTATATTTTCAAATTTTAGAATTATTTTTTTATTATATTGTTTATAAGTGGCCAGTTCTAAGAACTTTCAGTTTGACCCTCGTATGTATGTGTTGTCAATGAATATATTTTTGTATCGTATATATTTATTCTACATTTGTATGTGTATGTATGCCTCTATAATATTGTTAACATTTACACCCCCATTTTCATTAATCATGTTATCTCTCTCCATCCACTGGTTGCCTGGAAGAAATCGCTTTAAGCGCTAAGGCCGCCAATTGTTACATAAAAGTGTTGATTTACTATACAATTGTATCAATCAATTGTATAATATGAACAATAAAGAGCTTTGTATTGTATTGTATACAATACAGAGCATTGTATTGTATTGTTTACCTTGGCACAGCAATTTGCTTTTTATAAGCCCAATTAAAACCGCCTGTGTCTACTTTTGAACAAATTGTTATTGATCGGATCCCTAATGGGAGAAAGAATGTTGTTCCAACACTTCAATTTAGATATAACTTTTTATATAGTGTAGAAATTAAAAAGTTGAAGTAATGTATGTATACATTTCATCAGTTGCATTTATCACCCTGGAACCATCGTCTTATTCTATATTTCCAGATTATATTACTTGCAGACTGATTGATTACTATAGACTATTGTATTTAAGGATAAAATTAACATTAAATATTGAAGTTCATGCTTAAAAATTATTGCGACTCATCTATCATTCTGGTGGCCTAGTACGCCACAAAAAGGCGGCACCGTAATGATTACCACATCTTTTTTTTTATTATAATTTCCGAATTAATTATTTAAGTTAATATTTACAGGTCATAATATCGACGCAATTATCTACAACATACTCATTATGTTCATTAACTAAGGTTAAATAATTAAGGTTAAAACTTAAAAAGGCCCAACCAATGCTCAAAGTGGTCCGAAATAAATAATATTTTCCAATGATATGGCCGTTCTGCGTACTGACCATTTCAAATCAAAATATTTTTTTTGCTGATAATTGTAATTTCAAATTTATTTTATTTTAAAAACATGGAATTCTTTTTCCTATAATCGTCACTTGTTTATTAGTCAGTGTTTTGTTTTCAACATATTCGGACATTTTTCGTCGTCATGGATAAGTTAAAAATTCGAGTAATTATGGAGTATGAGCATGGCAGTAAAGCGGCACGCTACATCGATGTTTACGGAGCGACGACTACAAACGAACGCACCACCCGTTATTGGTTTGCCCGCTTCCGTTCTGAAAATTTTGACCTGAAAAATGAACCCCGTGGTCGTTCCAAAACTTTGGTCCCCAATGACGAATTAAAGGCGATTGCGGAAGGTGATGAAACTCCTTTCCAATCAGAGTTTTCTGCATGAAATAAAAATGGGAGAGAAAGCAACAGCCAGTCTCCCGCCGAAGATTCTCGAAAGCATAGAGTTTCGACTATTCAAGCACTTCTAACAAATTACAACATGCGCTATGATGTACACAGACACTTGAAATTTCTATTTATATTAATAACCTTCAAATCGCGCGTGCAATCCTTATATCTAAAAAAGAAACATGTTGTTTTAAAAATGTCAATTAAAACATTCAAACGCATTATAAAAGCTCAGGTTACCATCCGTCCGGTGGCGGACGTCCGAGCCGGACATCCGGCTGCCGGATACGACCTGATTGGGGACCAGTCGGGTACGTTGAAAACCGTGTTTTAAAAGACTGATCCCGCACATCAAAGCTTGACCTTGGTTCGGACATGTGGAAAGAATTACAGACAAAATAATGACGACACCTTTAAGGATCTCGATCGCGTGGTATCAGAATGTGATGACAGTAGCTAAGAATTCTATGTATAATAGTCATGGGATACTGAAAATCACTCGATCAGTTATTGTGCGACCGAGCTTCATCTTCCTCAGCCCTCTTCACGTCCCCACTGCAAAGGCTCATAACTTCCTTATAAATGGAAGGTATGAGCAAAGCCTGGAAAGCTCTTGTTACCCAAAATGCACACCGCACTATTTAAAAGAAACTGTTATCCCAGTTGTGTGGTAATTTATAATAGATTACCTTATTCATTAACTAAACTTAATTTGAATATATTTAGAAGAAAACTATCAAACTAGCTTAAAATTAAATGTTTCTACTCAGTCAAGGAGTATTTAAATAGTAAGATAGACATACAATAAATATTGACTAACCTGTAATTGACATTTTTATTAATTGAGTTTCACGGACATTGTGTTTGATAGTATCTGATATTAGTTTTCTATTTTGAAATTATTGCAACATTTTAATTTGTTTGACATTATGTGAATGATAATAATATAATTTGATTAATCAATTGTTAATTTAATTAATTGTTTGATAATTATACTTGTATGATGTGATTTTATAATCAATATATTTGCATGCTATTGTTGATGGCTAAATGGGCTGGACTCATTAATATTGTATTTCTACCTATGATGTACCTCATTTAAAAGCAAATTTATATTATTATTATTAATGGTTAAGGAGGATGTACATAACCCTCCACGCTGGCCCATTGCAATTGGAGGGCATTAAAGACTGCAAATATGCAGCCAGGACCAACAGATTAAGGTGCGTACCGAAACAGGGATGAGCTGGAGATAACATTTTATCGGTCACCCATTCTGTGACCTTTGTGAAAGTTTCTTACCGACACCGAGCTAACTTGTTGAACGCTCTTTTCTTTCAATTCTATCGATCGTATAAAAACAAAGTTGCTTCTTGCCGTCTGTACTCTGAGATGTTTTAAAGTATACAACGTATTTTAATGCGGTTTCATCAATATACAGGGTGATTTAAGAGGAATATTCATATGTATGATATAAAGCCACGAAGGTAGGAATTTAATATAACAATAAATGAGAATTAAAAGTAACGAAATGTTGGATGTTTTTAATCACGCTAAAATACGTTATATATTTATTGCATTGTATTAGGATGTTTATGAAAAAAACAAAAGTATCATTATGGACCCCGTTGGGCACAGCAATTTGGAGAGAGGGGAGGACACCGCTTTAAATATAGGTAGTAAGTAATTCCTTTCTTTTATAAACTAAATAATTTATGTTTTGAAAACTTACCCATTCAGCATATATAAATATAAAATTCAAGAGTAAAATATTATATTGAAATTACTCGTAGAGCTAAAGTTTTTCACTTAGGTATTCTTGTATGGTATAATAATTCTTTTTAGTTAATAAATTCATTTTTTGTTTTATGTAATATTTTTCTTTATGTAAGTTTTTTATTGAGTTTGGCAAATTATTATATATTTTTATTGACATTGCCAGTGGACCAGAAGAGTGTAATTTTAAGCAGGAGGTTGCTATGGTTACTTAGTTTAATCACGCATAAGTGTAAAATAAAAATTGAAAAACTAATTTATAACTAAAATGAATAATTAAGTGAAAAAGCCAAAATAATATAGGAAAGTAACAAATTGAAACTTGAATTAAGTATTCAAAGACATTTCCAATGACAAAATGTATTTTTAATTAAGAGGCTTCAAAACGAAGATTTTGAATAATTAAAATCAAAGCTTTGTCAGTATCTGAATTTCGTGAGACAGCTGTGTACCTTTTAGAAGATATTGTCACAGTGGTAAGTACAAGATAGATGATCAATATACCTATTCATCTTGTATTATGATCTTATAGTTAACAAATTTTCGTGGTACCTACTTTCTTGTGATACCCATTTGTTATCAAACCATTTTTTTTACATTCTTATCATGGCTAGACAAAATTTTGCTAACCAAGCCGCTTTATTAGGCTGCTCGCCTTACTACCTACAACTTAGCTAGCCATATAATGTAATCTAAACTAAATTTGTATGAAAATTTTCAGCATAAAGAACTGAAGACCTTTAACGCGTGCATTCTATGGGCGAACATTATTTCCCTTTTCTTATTTATTATTTCATTTTCTCCGTATTACGATTCAATCGTTGAGTGCAGTCAGCTATTTACTCGCTCCACTAATGGCGTTAATTGCGCAGTTTAGAAATATAATGAACAAGCATTTACTTGTGGCCTCGCTCGTATTGACAAACAGAAATAATGAAGAAGTGTTTAAAAAAACTACGCTACGGTACGTTCTTGATTTCTCCATGACAACCCTTCCGATTTACTTTCATGTTTAAAAGTAAATTAGTTTTCAAAACTCAATAAACAACTCGTATTCTGTTTGTACTTTTTCGTATTTGTATTGATATCTAAGTTTCGAACTTTTCGAATTTCAGTTTTTTATATGTTAGTTAAAAGGAACGGAAATTACTGTATTCGTTTCCTGCGAAAATCAACTTTTGCTAGAGTCGCCATCTCGTGGAGGTCCTTTTTAGTGCTTTCGTTTTTTTTTTAATACTTCCTCATTCAGAGTTGTATAGCACTCTTCCTTTGAATCAAAGGATGTGTAGCCGGCTAAGTGCGAGTCGGATTCACGCACCATGGCTCCCTACTGGTTCCGAGAAAATAAATCAAGTTTATTGTATAGGCGTCTTAGTAGGGTTTCATTTTTAACCTTTCGGTACGGAATCCTTAACTACCGGCTATCTCCGATAGGCGATATCAATACAATAATATCTCAAAATATTCTCCAAGAAGATCCCATTACCGTTTGACATTTTTTATTCTATTCAAATTAATTTTTAGTGGCAAAGGAATTATTTCATTCCAATGTGGTCATGAGGCTAATAATATATATATTTTAAACCTATTTTTATTTAAATATAATATACCTTATTAAACATTTTATATAAAAAAAGACATATTTTTAACCTTATAATTAACTAGAGTAAAATAAACTATTGCACAAGTCCTAATAAATAGCGGTCACGATATGCAAGAATGCATCTGTATCATCGAAACTTCTACTAGTTCTATTATAATTTACAATCTAAGTTGTAAGTTTTGGCTTGGAGCAATCAAACTTGAGTGATGACTGGACGATGCCCTTGGGGTGTCTCCGTTATTGTGACAGTGCTCTATATACCTAGGAGAGGCTTGAAACTTCGTAATGAGACTCAATATGGCGGCTAGTTTTAGTTCAAGGACCTGCTGATGAAAGAAAGATGGCGTTAACTGTCATAATAGTTATTTTGCTTGAATGTGGTATTAGTAACAGTAAAGTATTTTATATAAATAACAGGGTTTCTAATCGACACATCACCAAATTAGGGACATGCAAAGAAATTAATATTTATTTTAAACTAACTTAATTAATTGTATTCCAACAATAACTACTAATACAAAACAATTACAATCATAATCAAATAATAGATGCCGAAGTAATGTGTCATTTCAACTTGATAAACAAAATAATAAATAAGTAGTTATTCAAATCAACCAGGACAATAATCAAGACTTAGCATTTACGAGGGTCAAACTGAAAGTTCTTAGAACTGGCCACTTATAAACAATATAATAAAAAAATAATTCTAAAATTTGAAAATATAACTCTTTGCCAATATTACTGAGTATATATTTCATTCATTTGTCATTTGTTTTACGATTTGGCGGCAAATTGAAAATTGTCTGTGTCACGTCATCATGAATTTAACACGAGAAAATTTTCGTGCAATGATTTTTTATGACTTTCGATGTCATTTAAGTCAACAAGAAAGTTATGATAGACTACGATTGGCCTTTCACGATGAAGCCCCATCTCGTGCGACTGTTTACAACTGGTTTAATGAGTTTAAACGTGGTCGCACTAATCTCACTGATGATTTACGTGAGGGACGGCCTTCTACGGCGACGACTGAAGATAACATCTGTGTTGTGCGGCGTATGATAGAGACTGACAAAAGAGTGACCTATCAACAGATTCGGACAAGCTTAGGCATCGGTATGAGTCAAGTGCACAAAATCCTCCACGAACATTTAGCGGTCAAGAAGCTTTGCACCCGGTGGATACCTCATAATTTGACTGAGGCTCAAAAACTCCATCGTGTGGATTGGTGTCGTAAAATGATTGAAAGATTTAACGGAGGTGACTCAAATGCTGTGTTCGACATACTAACAGGTGACGAAAGCTGGATTTACTGTTATGATCCTAAAACCAAAAGACAATCTGCTCAGTGGGTGTTTCCTTTCGAGGAGTTGCCAACTAAAGTGAAGAGAGATCGAAGTGCGGGAAAAAAAATGGTGGCCTCGTTCTTTGGAAGGATAGGTCATTTTGCAACAATTGTGTTAGAGGATCAAAAAACAGTTTCTGCAGAATGGTACACTACCAATTGTTTGCCACTTGTCTTGGAAAAAGTTCGAGAGAAACGACCTCGCAGTAGGATCCTCCTTCACCACGACAACGCCTCGTCGCACACCGCCAAGCGAACGATCGACTATTTGGCGACATCAAACGTTGAATTACTGGGTCACCCGCCGTATAGCCCCGACCTCGCGCCTTGTGATTTTTATTTATTTCCAAAAATTAAAGAAAAACTTAAAGGAAAGCGGTTTATGAATGCTGAAGAAGCGGTGGCTGCGTATCGCGATGCCATTGAAGAGACCCCTAAGGACGAGTGGGCAAAGTGCTTTTCCCAGTGGTTCCATCGCATGCAGCGGTGTATTGACGTGAATGGACAATATTTTGAAAAGATATAATAAAACTAATAACTGGCTAATGTAATCAGTTTTTGATTTTCTAAGAACTTTCAGTTTGACCCTCGTATTATAATACATGACATTTTAAACTTAAAAGTGAAAAAGTCATTTTAAATAAAACAAAATTATGAGATCAAATAGTAATGTCAAAAATTATATCCAATTTATGCATGTCAAAATTAAGATGTCACTTTTCTAAATATTCATTAAACACCATAGAAACATTTTTCTTGTAGCCACATCTTAAGTTTATATTTGAGTTTGTTTAATTCTAGATTTTGTATGTCCGTAGGGAGCTTATTGTAGATTTTTACTGCCATAGAATGTGCGCTTCTAGAACACATGACTGTCCGATATTTTGGTAGTAGTAATCTATTTGGACGTCAGCAGATATATATATGAGGAAAGTCGTATAAATAACTAAATAGCTCTAGGTGTGATTTTAAAAGATGCATAACTCATATATGTATTGGTATAGGCAAGGGATCGTCAGAATTTAAACAGAGGTTTGCACAAAAGTAAACTATCCACTACGTGTATTACTCTAATGCATGCTTTTGAGCAATAAAAACCTTATTGATGTGGTATGCCCCATAATATGATGCCATATCTTAGTATCGAGCAGATATTACCATGATATGCCTGTAATGTTGCTTCTTTGTTAGCGGTTCTGGCTTTCCACAAAAAATGCTTTGTGGAAATATATATTATAAATAAGTTTAAAATTCATGTAAAGAAAATACTTATGAGTAAAGGCTATTATAAAGTTGATGATTATTTTAAGGACCGCAATGCATGGAATTAATAGCCTTCGCTTTATTCTATAACGACTAATTATATGTACAAACTATGTAGGTCAACTATGTCCTACAGACTTTGAAAGTTGTGTTTATTATTGTGATAATACATATTATTATGGTAATGACATGATTTTTTAAATGTCATTACTTATGATAAAGAGCCGATAAGTTTCTTTCGCATGTTCTTCTTGTCAGCTAAAAGACGTCCTGAACATGGTAGGCAAAAAAAATTTTTTGGACGATTCAAAAGTGCTTGTAACAAGTTTCCTGGAATAAGAAAATTTTCATTTCATTTCATAGATATGCATATGGATTTATTTTATTACATAATTCACTTACGTGTTGTTCCCGTGTGCATTTGTCTTCTAGTATTGTACAATGCCGAGTACGTTTCTAGTACGTTTAAAGTGTTATTTGTTTCTTGTATTTTATTATTATTGTAAATAATTTCAAGTTTCCTTTTGATCCCATTTTTGTTTAAAAACTGTATATATTTTGTTTTATTTAAATTTATGCTAAGTTTATTCTGTTCAAGACATTTATAATTTATACTACTTCTAAGGTTTTATTTAGCTCTATATTATTTATAAGGTTTTATATATATATTGAAGTTTTCTGAATTTGAGCACGGTATTGATACAGACATATCATCAGCAAACAGAACAAAGGGTAATTCAAATTATCAGGTAGATCATTAAGTAAGAATAGTAGAGGTCCAAGGATACTTCCTTGTGGAACTACCTGATAATTTATTTTAACATCAGAGTGGAACGATTTTTCTGATTTTTGTTCACTAAGGTATAAGATTTCAACATATTGCAACCTATTGCTCAAATACGATTTTAATCACTTGTGAGCCAAACCCCAAATATTTTCTTTTGTTTATAACTTGTTAATATTATTTACAAATCAAAAAGTTTTAATGTTTTAAACTAAAAAATTGTGTAATTTTCGTACAGTTCCCAGTGAAAGATGAAATATTTTATAAAGATATAT
This sequence comes from Diatraea saccharalis, assembly GCA_918026875.4. NCBI lineage: Eukaryota > Metazoa > Arthropoda > Insecta > Lepidoptera > Crambidae > Diatraea > Diatraea saccharalis. Next base: position 4,646,491 of record OU893351.1, on the reverse strand, counting down.
TAATACAATTTAATGTAAATCGATTGGGAGATATCGGAAAAATCTAGAAAGAGCTTAATACTTAAAAACCAGTAATAATATTGCCGCATTTTGAGCCTTAAAGAATAAATAATAGAGTTCAAAATCAACTGCCAAAATTTGATATATTGTGCTAACCTGGCATTCAGCAATATTTTTTTATGATTTTATAGAAGCATACTTCTAAAGAGTGATCTAATTTTAATAATTGCTTTTGGGATTTTTAAAGTCCATTATTGTGGCTTAGACACACTTATCGAATATTATGTTTAAGTATAGGAACTAGCCCTACCCTCTGCTTCGTTCGATTGGGGATAACGAAATAAGGAAGAGCTTATCTCTCAACTGAGTTACAAAATCGCTCCATTGTGTCGTAAAAAATATAAACAAATACACATTTTCATTTAATACTAAATATTTAGATAAATAAATTACTTTTTTATGTTATCTTTTTCTCATTGAAGATAAATGAGAATGAAATGAGAATGACATGAGAATAAAATGAGAATGAAATGAGAATGAAATGAGAATGAAATGAAAATGAAATTTCCCTTACCACTTGTTCAGGACGTCTTTTAGCGAACAAGAAGAACAAGCGAAAGAAACTTACCAGCTTTTATCATAAGTAATGACATTTACATAAATCATGTCATTACCAAAATAATACATATATTGAACAATAATAAATACAAGTTTCAAAGTCTGTAGGACATAGGTTGGTACATACCTATAATTAATCGTTATAGAACAGAGCGAAAGCTATTAATTCCATGCATTGCGGTTCTTAAAATAATCATCAACTTTATAATAGCCTTAACTCATAAGAATATTCTATACTTGAATTTGAAATTTATTTATGGGTAGTTCGATTACATTTTGTGAAACTTTATTGAACATAGCAATACATTTACCCAGAAATGATCCTCTGGTTTTTTGAAGTCTGAAGCAAACGGCAAGTTTATTTTTATTTCTTGTGTTAAGATTATGAACACATTTATTTTTTGTAAAGGAATCGTAATGTTTTCTTGTGTACATAATATTCTCATAGATATATTGAGAGGCAACAGTCAGAATATTTATTTCTTTAAATATTTCTCTGAGAGATTCCCTAAACCATAAATTATATATAGCACGGACAGCTCTCTTTTGTAGAATAAAAATATCCTGAATGCTAGCCGCAGAACCCCACAACAATATACCATACGTCATTACGCTATGAATGACTTATGGTATTACACTATGGTACTAAACTTAGTCGTCGTATTATAATAAGACGGTAAATCTTTTGCAAAGAACTAATTTTATTCTACACAAAAGACATTTAACTATAATTAAATCTCTTTGTTCTACGAGAAACATCTCTATTGATTGTTCTTTTTTTTTAATTTAACTCTCTAGTCTGGAAAGAATTCTATCTCGTCTATGAAGAAAGCAATACCCTCAAGAAATGAACGAAATTAATCAAGGAGCACGACCGAAGCGATGTCTTGAGTGAAAGGAAATCGTCGTGGAAGACCGGAAGTGGGTGACCATGAATAAAGTACCGTAAAAATAGGAAAAAGTTTGAGACTTCAAAAAATAATAGACAATATTTAAAAACAGCGTGCCGCAACGGAAGAGGCACTATTTATATTTCAACATATGCACCTTCATAGATTACTTTTTAATTTCTATTTCCATCGAGAAATTAAACAATTTACGTTGAGGTGTTTTCATTATTGAATATCATTCGTTTGGATATAATTCTTTTTTTTTTGATATTAATGGTAAAAATGATAATTTATGTTATAAATTTGCTGTAGTCACCCTTTAAACCCTCAATCAATCAATAAATAATTTGCACAAATTTTCATTTACTTAGCTTTGTCTCAAATATTTTATTTTTGGTTGGCGTAATATATATATTTTTGCAATACTTCTTAACTAGCCGTCATCTCCACATTCCATCCTCTCATACACATATAATCTTTCACACAGTCTACCCGGCTTTTATTTAGTCTTCTTGTCCTTACTTTTCGGTCCATATTCACGATCATAACCTTTTGTTGTTGTGATATTGTTGTTTTCATCTAAAATTATTATTATTAAATGATTATCTCTTCTTATCACATTTCGTTATTACCGTAAAGTTTACAGGTTAATTATATTCTACATATGTTAAATAATATTCTACTAATAATAGAAAAATACTTAAAAACTTCGACAATCTGAAACAGTGGAATTATCAATTACACTGACGATGCAAAACTCAAATATAATAATGTCCTATTTTTTTGACGTACGATAATGTCACCCTAGCTGAAGAGGGGACGAACGGTAGCCTAATGATACGGAAAGGTTACACTCAGAGTCATATTCTAAATATTTATTTGGTTGGCAAAACGAGGGAAATTCGTGCCTCTTCTGTTTTCCATTTATTTTGTGTTATTTTTTTTTTTCGAATGCCTACTATTTTGTTATTTACGTATAATAAGTCTGGTAGATGTGACTACTACTACTACTGAACATGTAGTGCTAATTTTTTATTAAATCAACCCCGACTTGATCGTCAAAAGCAGCGATTCCTTAGCATAGACATTCAACCAAGAAAAAGTTACTTCAAAAGGTATTTTTATTTCATCGAAGCTCTAAAACGTGACAGGGCTGCGCTCGACGACAAATTCGACACTGTTTTTAAAAGCATAGCTGATCCTTTGCAGGGTTAATATAAAGCTCACAGAAGTCTTTCTTTTCCTTGACCTGCTTATCCCTTTTCATACAAACTCGCTAGTTTTTATGTTATATGACTTCTTGAACTCGTATTAGCTGCGTTACGTAATTTATTATTTTTGATAAAATACTTTTTATATAACATTTCTTTTAACCGGTTTCATCGCGTGTCCTTAAAAAATATATATTTCATTTCTTAAATATTTTGGATCCTTAACATTTACTTTAGTTAATGTGCCCCATAAGTATTGATTTAAGGTATATAAGATGACCACCATCTTAGTTTACATAGGCAAACACGGAGCCTATAAAGAATACCAAACGTCTGAAATATAAAATTATTTTATCAACATACACGCGAAAAATGCGTTTAAAAGAAGTTTATTCAATTAGTGCGCGCGGTATAAAAAAAAAAAAGTAAATGTACTTATCTATACGCAGCAGCTCCATGTTCCTTCAAAATATAAAAAAAATATTATAAAAGATTGACATGGCGGAGTATTAAGTTACAACGTTTTTATAGAATCCTTTTTTTTTATCTCCGACGTTCGTTTCTAGTTCAAATCAAGAGAGAAATTATGTAATTAAGCTTAACAATGAGGAAGTATTTTAAGAAAACAATAAAAAAAGTACTAAAAGCCCCTCACTAGATGGCGATTCCATCAAATGTTGATTTTTGCAGGAATGGAACGGACAAAAGAAAGATCATTTCCGCTTCTTTTAACTAACATTAAAAAAAAAAAACTGAAATTTGCAAAACTCGAAACTTAGATATCAATTCAAATACGAAAAAGAACAATTAGATATCATGCAGTTTAAATCTACTATTAAAAAAAAATACTTATTAAAAAAGCTTATTATAAGGTATCCGATTATATAAGATAAGAACGCTTGGACTTGAGATGATCCAGCAACTGGATAGGTGATTACTTCTAAACTCATTATCTTGTTTCCATTATTATTAAATGATTATGTTATCATTATAAGACCATAGTTTTTTATCTCTATCTATTTATAATGTATTGATCTGGTAATGGCATGGTTTTTGTAAATATCATTACTCCTATTAGAGCTGGTGAGTTTCTTGCTCGTTCTTCTTATCAGCCAAAAGACGTCCTGAACGAGTGGTAGAGAAAAACATTGACGATTCAAAAGTACTTTTAAGAAGTCTATTTGAATAAAGATTATTTTGACTTTGACTTAGAATATGAGTTTTTTATTGAGTTTTGAAAATTAATTTACCATTTTACAGAAAAAAAAACAGGAATGGTTGTCATAGAGAAATCAAGAGTAGTGACGTCTCATTTTATTTCGGGAACTAATTTTTTTTAAATACTTTCTCATAGCGAATATATTATATATTCTTCTATATTTATACTTCTATATTTAGTTATATATAATTAGTATTAACATATAACTAAATATAGAAGAAACTACTCGTATCACTTGAATAAATTATAATCTCAATCGTCGATTTGTAAAAATAATGCTACATTCACCGACATTTGCATATAATATAAACCTATCCAGTCCGATAATTCCTAACAATGAGCGACCCAAAGCATACATTTTTAATAAAGGAACCTTTATTTATTAAATATTTATCGTACCGTGGGTTAATCTACAGTTTGTCCTCACCGAAAATGTTTTAGTGAAGTGGGTCAGATACACTGATATCATGTATCGTTATTTGGGCTCATAAAGAATTCAGGAACACTAAAAGTGTTTACTTTCAATATTATTTCAATAGGTGGCGTAGTGGATAAGCGCTGCGGCCCGCGATCGTAGTCGTTAAGCAACTTTCGCAAGGGTCGGTCACGGGATGGGTGACCAAAAAATTATTATCTCGAGCTACTCCGTGCTTTGGAAGGCACGTTAAGTCGTTGGTCCCGGCTGCATTTGCAGTCGTTAATACCCTCCAATCCGCATTGGGCCAGCGTGGAGGGTCATGGCCCATTCTCCTTAACCATCCATAAGGAAGGCCTGAGCCCCTGCAGCGGGGACGTAAAAAGGCTGGTGTCGATTGCTACTTAAAACAGAAACATAAAATTCATTAATAGGCACAATAGAAAAATCGCAAAGATGGCTGTAAATAAAACCTATTTAGATATATTTTACTACTTAACTTTATAAGAAATGTATAAAAACTAATTTTGATTTAATCTAAAGTATACAAAAAACTTTTTTATTACTGCTTTTTTTTTCATTGATTAGAAATGTATGAAATCAAGCGAGTGCGTCCTTACTCTTGATGCGTATTTGTATTGAAACGTAAGAGAGTCTTTACTAGCAATCTAAAATATAAATATACTATCTGTCCGCCAGCGGGTTCCCTGTAGTATTTTTTCGCTATAAAAAAATCTCAATATTACTACTAAGCTCTACCATTTTTTTCATTTCCTGTTGTAGAACTATGCAGTATTTTTATATTATTCTTATTTCTTTTTATTCAGACGTTAGAAAAAAAGGAAAGCATAAACGTGGACGGAAATATTAAGAGAGGTAAACCGAGAAAGAGCTGAATAAATTTTGAGATGATGGCTAATTAGTAAGTTTTGAAAAATAATACCTATAGCGGCGATTACAAATAAAAAAAGGTTAAATAAATGAGGACGATAAGAACATTCTCTTGTCTCGTGAATTTTGCAGTAAAAGAGTTTTAGTATTCGAAATGATTTCAATATTATTTTAAGTGTAGTGATTTCTTGTAAACATCTTTGAAATAGGCTTACTAAGCCCTCTCATTTGATATCCAACACGTCATTGACGTTCAAAATAAAATGTCTTATTTGTCATTTTGTGTCCTCTAGAGGGGTCCCGTTTAGTTTAATGCGCCATTACATAGCTTATAACCAAACAACCCTTAAGGAAGGGATACATTGACAACTCATATTTAACTTATTCTTAATAAATACTTAAAAATGCACTTCGCAATCCGGGCAGAGACAAAAAAATAACTTTATTTTGAAAATAATAAAAGTTTCAATATTATAGAACATTTTTATTTTCTGTTTTCCGCGATTTTCACCGGTTCACCGGCTTATAACCAATTTAAAAATGAAAACAAATAATGAATTGTTTCATAATATTATAAGTATAGATACTTTCTTTATTCTTTGATATTTTCGTGTATGAATTTGCCATTCTTGTAAATCTTTATGAGTTAATTACATGAACACGCTATAATTAGCTTATATAAAGTTATATATCTAATTATAACGTTACCATTAACGCCACATGCGAGAAATTTGCATGGTGCAAATTATTTTATAATTAACATTTGCATTTCTAAACGCATAACTCACACTGACAAATGACTCGACATAATCAAAATTTACAATCTAAATTTTTCCGTCTAGTTTTAAGTTAAAATATATCTTTGTTCTATTATTTTTAATCCAAAATGGCCACCGTAACAAAATGGCGGCGTTCATATGTCTATATAACCCACACAAAATATTAGTATCAAATGAAAGGGCTCAACTTTTAGAATATAATACAGCAAATAAAGCTTGTTTTATCATATTTTTTACATATATAAAGCAAAGTCCCTCCTCGTATGCTTAGATCTTTAAAACTATAGGCTGATTCAAAAGGAACGTTTCTATATATAATACAGAACCAAGGGTGCGAAACCGCTGACGGAAAGCTAGTCATATATATAAACGTATTATTTCATTGTAAATGACAAAAGCAACTATCAAGTGACTAAGTTAGGGTTGTTGTTTCTGCGTTTCACATATATCCACGACTACTACTCTCATAATAAACTACATATATGAACATGGTCTCTATATTCGCCATTTAGTAGGCTAAGGTTTTAAATTAATTTAATAAAGTAGAATTCAGTTCACAGACAAATAAAAACATAACGGCGCTACTCCTTTCAATTAAGGTAATGACTTTTTGCTGAGCCCTAAGCTATTACATATAACATTATTCGCCAGCATAAGTTTACTTTATATTAATTTCGACAGAACAAACACGTCATTCAATTTACTACAAACATCGCACAAAAGTATTTTGCCCAAAGGCAAAGAAGTTTATATATTGATTTGGAAAGAACTAAAATGGCGGTTCGTTTATTATTTTTTAACATGCTTATTTTTTAAAAGCCAAAGGGTCTATATCATATAGCCAAGTATAATGAATATGAGAGAGATGTATTTCTTATATTTTCACTACAGTGTTGTTCGACGTTTCGATGCTTTTATTATTTTAAACCAGTCAAAAGATGAAGAAACACATTAAAGTCCATGGGAAATACCATTGACCCATTGTATTTCTAACCTAAATTAACAGAATATTTGTCCTGTGTACAACCACATTAATTAATTGCGTAAGCATTTTAATAACTCCTGTATTAAAGGACCGCAGAAGTGTAGGCATTAATAGGTTGGTGAAATGGTAAATTACTGTGAACTAAATTCAAATTTTATTCTGGCATTACTTCAACGTTATTGTCTGTCACGTTTAATCTATAGTATAGCTGTTTTCCTGCTACTTTTTCCCCGTAAATTATGCCATAAATCCACCGCGTGATTTTATAATCAGTTTCTTAATTTCGGAGGCTATTCAATGTCCAAAACATGCAATCAAATCTTTCCTTTTTATAATACTAGTATAAAGGGTTTAGCCGGATACGTATGACGAGTCGGCCCCCAAATGGGAATCGATATCGAAACTTATATTTTAATATCGACTTGATGTTCAAACACGATTTATGTACTTTTCACGACCGACTTCCGCTTTGACCTTGAGATAGAGAGCAAAATATCCGTATGCTTGACTATTATTGAATGTGATATAACTCTGAAGCTAATTAAGACAAAGAAGTGAAACTAACGCGAGGTGTTAGGTTATATTACAGAGTATATAACATATATTTTTTTATAATTTTTAGAATAAAAAATTACATTAAAAAAAATAAAAAATAAAAAAAATCATTTTTTTTTCTGAGTTCTCTGTGACTTACAATCACGAAATTAATATATGTTGTGCTCCTTTGTGTGCTCTATTACCCATAAAAATTGCGTGAAAAAAAAGTTGGTGCAACACAACGAAAAAAAATTATATGTGATTTCTGTCTTATGGTATACCCCTGTATTATAAGGTACACATTACATCATTGTTTTTTTTTTCGAAATTTCACATCAGCTTGTTTTAAAACATAAGTAAATAGTCTTAAGAGATGGGATAATAGTTAAAAAAGAAATGATAATAAAAACAGCCAGTGTTCAATACTTATTATTATTACTTTTTCGTGTCAATCAAAATACAAGAAACAAAATATTAATCATCGTCACTATTGTAAATTATTACAATCAGCTCAGATACCGTTAAACAATTCAGTGTGGTTTTTTTTTCAGTTCCAACGCAATATATGAAAAGTACGGTTCCAAGTACAATATATGAAAAGTAGAATGGACATAGAAAATACTTTAAGTCAAGAAGTACAAAGTCAGCGTTGGAACCGAAAAAAAACTACACTGAAATGTTGAACGGCATCTGAACTACTTGATTTTTCACGTTTGACTGAAGATCAGCTCAAGATTTTATTCACAGGCTCATATCAATTTTCACAAGATATATCTTACTTGGCCAAAATAATGGACGATCAAAATAATCCCTCAGTACAATATGTGAAATCAGCACCTAATATCATCAAAGCAGAATTAAAATCAAGACATATAAATAGAAAAGTCTATCGAATTTACATTCACTATATTTCCGAAGGTAATGACTACAATAGTATTCTTCGTTATTGCTGTGATTGCCCCAATGGCGAACGTTCAGTGGGATACTGTTCTCATGTAGCAGCTATTATTTATTATCTATCATATGGACGATATTTGTCCAAAATCGTACGTCTTGCTGAGGTCCTAACTAACTTATTTGCGACTCAAAGTGTTCCGATTGTAATTGTTATTAAGTGACGATGATTAATATTTGTTTCTTGTATTTTGATTGACACGAAAAAGTATTAATAATAAGTATTGAACACTGGCTGTTTTTTTTTCATTTCTTTTTTAACTATTATCCCATCTCTTAAGACTATTTACTTATGTTTTAAAACAAGCTGATGTGAAATTTCGAAAAAAAAAACAATGATGTAATGTGCACCTTATAATACAGGGGTATACCATAAGACAGAAATCACATATAATTTTTTTTCGTTGTGTTGCACCAACTTTTTTTTCACGCAATTTTTATGGGTAATAGAGCACACAAAGGAGCACAACATATATTAATTTCGTGATTGTAAGTCACAGAGAACTCAGGAAAAAAAATGATTTTTTTTATTTTTTATTTTTTTTATGTAATTTTTTATTCTAAAAATTATAAAAAAATATATGTCATATACTCTGTAATGTAACCTAACACCTCGCGTTAGTTTCACTTCTTTATCTTAATTAGCTTCAGAGATATATCACATTCAGTAATAGTCAAGCATACGGATATTTTGCTCTCTATCTCAAGGTCAAAGCGGAAGTCGGTCGCGAAAAGTACATAAATCGTATTTGAACATCAAGTCGATATTAAAACATAAGTTTCGATATCGATTCCCATTTGGGGGCCGACTCGTCATACGTATCCGGCTAAACCCTTTACTGTAACAAGTTTAGTCTACCTTCTTAATTGTTCATAGTTCAAATGTTGATAAAATTTAACTTTAATAATGTCAATCTTTATCTTATAAGATAATATAAATTGTGATCCAATGTATTTAATGTAAACACCAGTTGTTTGTTTTTACTCTTTTTTCCGTTCTCGCTTGAGGCAAAGGAATCATAGATCGTACGGGCGATAAAATAAGGACATGTTACGTATATCCGCAATATTGAGCTTGAATCGTGTTGAGACAAATGGTTCCCTTGTTCATTTGTCTCAAACATATTTTTATTCTAATTCATATTGTATTTTTAGTCAACCTTTTTGTAAGTTATTAGCAATATATATTATTAGCAACGGCTCCATCATTATTTGGTGACTTCTATGTAATTAATCTCATATTAAAGTTAGTAAGTTTGGGGGCCTATACTATATATCCACGAAAGAAATTTTGTAAAAGTTTAAATAATCGTTCTGATTTTGTTTAAATAGTATTTGTGAAGATTATCTTTACATCAGAAGGAGTGCCAGGTCCTACTTCTGTAGCAAAAATGCTTTTCTCTGAAGTCGTATTACAGGGTATTAGCGTTTCGAAAAAAATGTTTCGGTGCGTATTCAATGTAAACAAACAAACACTCAAACCTTTCCTCTTTTTAATATAATTGTAGATTAAATCTGTCGTTTAAATAGCATTTTAAAATACGTTTCTGAATAATCAATTATAATTGTACAAATCAAATAATCTACACAGTCTGCTTGCACGGCGAAATTCACATATCAAATTGATTACAAAAATGGCGTATAGAATTCAGTTTCCAGTATGCAATAATTTGATCTCACCCGCCCTTTAAGAGCCGAAGCGGGAACGCTAAGTGAATTTCTCCGAGTAATTTAGTATATATTCGTGTTTCTTTATTTTTTCATCATTCGCGATGCGTCATTCTATATATATATATATATATATATATATATATATATATATATATTTAGCGACGTGGGTTTTGTAAACAAGTTGTAGACAGTCTAGCTTTAGATTCTCCTCACTACTTTTAATCGTGTTTGCCAAAAGCAAATAATATTGCCTGCGTTTGCGTCCTGTTTTTGCTCCGAAAAATGAGTCTGTGTACGGGGCCCGTCCCTAACGGATCTACGCAATGTAATTACCACTGGATATGTCCTCGGGAACGAGCGTAGTCCCCTGGCCTCTGGTCGCCACCTCGTGGGTAGAAGTGGATTACAGGATGAAAATACTCTTCCGAGAGTGGTGATCTTACAGCTATCATATAAATAATATGCAAATCAACTATCCAAACTCAATTTTTATAGAACCCATGTGAATGCCAATCACCGCTTTTTGCAATGCTATTAAACGAATTACATATCATTAGAATATTTGAGCTGAGTCGTAAAAATTGACATGCTAATGAAATTAATATGGCTAATCGTCATGATTGGTTGATATCACTTGTTGCCATTTAATCAGAAATATGAATGAGTATTAGAAGTAAACGAGGGTTCGAAAACGGAGCTTTAGATATTTTCCGAAGCGAAGATGTGTTCCGAGTATCGGTCAAAATTGGTTTTGTTATCATATTTTGTTTGATGCAACGCTTTTCTCATCTTCTATACTAATATTATAAAGAGGAAAAATTCGTTTTTTTTTTCTATGTTTGCATCAAATTGGCACCGAAACTACAGTAGCCATTTCAAAAATTAGATACATTATACGGGGTTGACATAGCCTATAATAAAGACGTGCGAAGTCGCGGGAAAACAGCTAGTATTTAATAAGATACAATGATATGGTTTACTGTAGTTGAAACCACTACTTTTTAACCGTTGTAAAACGCCCGTTAACTTCTTAACTTAATGAAAAATTCTTAAAAGGTTTACTTTGTGTCTGGCGCTCTGTGATGGGGGATGAAGCATCTTTCATTTAGAAGATTCTTCAATATAGCATTGTGAATACAAAATTAAATTGTCATTAGTTTAAAATGACATTACCGATACAAATTCTCAAATTTTATTTCATTACAGTTTGAACTTGTCATTAAACCTTAATGTATGTTAATGCAACTGGTCGTTTAATAATGTTATTATTTTAATCATGCCAAATTTCATACTCCTGCGTGACTCGCGTAATTTTCGTCAAAAGAGGTCCAAAGGTTTTGCTAATTTTCTTTAACAACAGCTATAACGGGGCACGGACATTGAGTTTTTTCCTTGCACTCTTACATCTGCGATTTTTCCCTATAAAGTATAAAAGCAAATAAAACCATTACCGGGGTAAACTTTTGAATAATGCGCAGGGGAGTCCCGGTGCGGCGTTATACCAAATTCCAGCCGGGACATTTGTCACCACAACACCCGGATACGGATAAACTTTATCACAGCTGTTAAGAAACTTTTTTTTATTTTTGACAGTGAAATTTACACACTTGTGTGTCATTTACCCGTGAAATTCTTCCAGCAAACGATGTGAGTATTTGTCAATATGTATAGACATCTATACATAGTAAGAAACAAAGTCGATTCCCGCTGTCAGTACGCTGAGGTATTTTGAATTACACAACAGATTGTAATACGGTTTTTATGAATGCGTAGTGTGATTCAAGAGGATGTTTTACATGTATAATAAAGGAGCACGCGGGCAAAGCCGCTGGCGGAAAGCTAGTTATTAAGAAATTTTAGACAACAGCACATACATACCTTTTTTATGTTATCTATGTCTTACAGACTTTGAAACTTGTATTTATTATTGTTCAATATATGTATTATTTTGGTAATGACATGATTTATGTAAATTTCATAACTTATGATAAAAACTGATAAGTTATTTCGCTTGTTCTTCTTGTCAGCTAAAAAACGTACTGAACAAGTGGTAGGGGAAAAAATCTTTTTGGACGATTCAAAAGTGCTTGTAACAAGCTTACTTGAATAAAAACATTTTCATTTCATTTTATTTAAATGTTTTGGTTCAAAAAAGGTTTAATTCGATTCGAGTTAAATAGTGTTTGTATTAATTAAAATCGATTTGTTAGTTAGTACATAAAAGTTGCCATGATATTTAGACCACTTTGCGTACCTACTTAGACGAAATACAACATTGGTTCCCTAGATATACATGTCGGAGAATGTCTCCACCATCTTTACGAAGATTATTCGATTTAATTTCTTTTTTTTAAATTGTTAGTTACTCGATTACTTAATTATTCAATTGCAGAGAGGGCGTGATCATCGATACTTGTAATTTAATTAGAATGGTAACACTAACTTTGACAGTTCGTTAATGTGAAGCAAGGTATACACGCCTGCAGTATTATTTTAAAGATAGTCCTCCGATATGGACGATCTATTTGGGCTTCCCTTTTGACCACCCGCCGTCATACAAAATTCCCTAAATGAAATTATGTACTTTAAATGTTTTGATTATTTTAAACGCTGTTATGATTATTATGCTGAGAGTCCAAGTGTATGTATTGACGTAACTTAACAGGAAAATTAACTATGTCCTATGAAAGCAGTCACCGAAATTACTTTGCCGGTAAAACGATTTCATTTATAAGAGTAATTCGTTATTCGGAAAATGACAGAGGCCTTTCGGGGTCCCAACAAAGTGAGGTCTGTCAAGTATATTCAGACTAATGGGACCTCAAAACTGGGATCTCGGTCTCACTTATCTGATTGATTTATTATATCAATGAACGACCGTTCTGTGTTGAATTCTGTAATTAGTAAATTCCAATAGTTATTAACTACTAGGTATGCAGATACTATAACTACATCCGTGTTATTATAAAACAAGGACTCAATTTAATACTTGGTTTAAATCATTGGCCGACTAAATCAAATTGACAATGACAGTAGAAAAAACCTCAAGTTGAGACGTGTTGACTTATTTTGGTTGGGTAATTAATAATTTACACCTGATACTAAAGTTAGTCCTATGTTTAAATGTTTATATGAATGGATGTTCTATGGATTTGCGTCACAACTATCATTACACATATCGCACCCTTGGTGCGACTCTGTCACTTTTTCAAAAAATACAAAAATTAGTTAAATATGTAATAATTGTCCTAAAGCACCCCTTTACTTGGTGCGATAATGTTACTTTTGTAGTACGCATAGTTTCCGTATGATTCATCAAATCTATATCTTCTGAAGTCATTGTTTTGTGAGGTGTCAGAGTTTAAAACTCTTCTCCTGAAAAACTAAATTTTTGCATAAGTGACAGTGTCGCACCGGGAGTGCGTTATTTTCCTAAATATGACAAGAATTCCTAATAATAACGATCTCCCTTTTTATAATTTTCTTGTGTCTTTTTTTTATCACCAAGAAGTAGTGTTCATAATCTTAACACAAGAAATAAAAATAAACTTGCCGTTCCAAGCTTCAGACTTCAAAAAAACCAAAGGATCATTTTTGGGTAAAATGCATTGCTATGTTCAATAAAGTTCCACAAAATATAATTGACCTACCCATAAATAAATCTAAAATTCGTGTAAAAGACTTAATTATGAATAAAGGATATTATAAAGTTGATGATTATTTTAAGGACCGCAATACATCTAATTATTAGCCTTCGCTTTGTTCTATAACGACTAATTATATGTAAAAACCTATGTCCTACAAGCTTTGAAAGTTGTATGTATTATTGTTATAATACTTACGTACTATTTTGGTAATGACATGATTTATGTAAATGTTATTACTTATGATAAAGAGCTGGTAAGTTTCTTTCGCTTTCGCTTAACAAGTGGTAGGGGAATAAAAAATTTTTTGGGCGATTCAAAAGATATCGTAACAAGCTTACTTGAATAAAGACATTTTCATTTAATTTTATCTCATATAATAGTGTTTGTTAATTAATATTCTTTATTAGTTTTAAACCGGCGACGACGTGCGTTGTATATTTTTCATTACCTTAAGGTACCAAGCGACCGATGCTATGTGTAAGCGCATGTCCCTAGTTAGATTTCTAATAATTATTTTTGTCGTATTTTACAAAACACTCTTTTTGAATTTCTAACATAGAAAACTTTCCAATATACGAACATAAGTCACATGCCGCGTCAAATCGAAACAAACTTGCTTTCAAACTCCGTAAAGGTAAAATTTCCTTTACATAATTTATCTTTTGATTTTTCATTTGAATGAAACAAGTGAACGTTTATAAATATATATTTTGGACATACACCCTTCTCAGGGTTTGTGTTAAGCTGATAAGAACGTTGGCGTATATAAAGGTCGGCCTACACTTATCTGCCTACTCAAAAGCCTGACATTCCCATATAATTTAAAAGTTAAAGGCTAGTATTTTGACTGACCTTTATATTATATCTATAAACCTAATATATAATTAACATACTTAACTTACTTCCATGTTTTATGTACATATATGACAAAGTACGAGTAGCATTAATAATTCTGAATCATCAACGTCGACAGAAATTTAAGGCGGCGACAATAATCTTGGACTTTAACTTTTTTTTAACATTTAAAAATATCAACTTTATACATATACGGAGAAATGGTCGGTCTTGAAACGAAATTAAAAAAGGAAAAGTACTGAAATAAGCCTGTCTTTTTGGCTTCCTGACGCGATTTCGCGTACGATGACATCAACTGAGTGGTAAGTGTAAGGTTTACGTTAACGCGTTCACTATTGAGCGCGTTATGATTTTATATGGAGATTGGTAGTTTTTGGTAGTTACCGGCGGTTTTGCCGGATCCATACTAAAATTTTTACGTGCTTACAATCAACGGTGAATGTAAACGTCAAACAAACTTACACTAAGCGCTTTGGCTTCAACAAGATAGATACAAATAATAATAATAATAAATATTACACAATATCACATACATTGTTCAGATTCCAAGATGAGTAGTCAAAGCCCCCGTATTATGGAGTATCTGAGACAACGAAAGTGTCACAACACCCAACCCGACACAATAGAAAAGTTCATTTTCTACATTGACCCGACCGGGGATCGAACCCGGGACCTCAGATATGGCGACACCTTGAAACCGGCGTGCGAACCAATCGGCTACAGAGGTCTTTGTGTTTCATATTATACTTTTTCTGGTAAATACTTTTTCTGGTTTCTGGTAAATATGTCTGTTAACTAGAAAATAAATTGTAACATCTTGTACTTTCCATATTTATGCAGAAATAAATATATTATTATTATTATAAATATATTATTATTATTATTATTATTATACTTAACACAACTATATATTATTACTAAACACAAATAATAAAATATTATTTGACTATTTTATTATATTTTATTTTATTATACGTAATGTTTGATTGGTAACTCACAAATATCGTACACACGCGCCTTAACGACGAACGTTCATGTAATATTCAAAATCACGTGTTGTCATAAAACCCGCGCTCAGCTCAAACATTCATTTGAAAGGTCATCGTTTAGAGAAAATAACCTTAACAAATGGCATGGATTTTATTTTTCAGATTTGCAAATTTATTAAAATCGTATTATTTAAAAGATTAATTATATAAAAGTTGTAAACACTTAGAAGAGATCTATACATCCAGTTGCACAAACGTCCTATAAATTTGTCATTTGTTTAAAGTGGCATTACCCATACAAATATGACATTCATTAGAGCTTAAAGGCATCATATAACCCTAATGGACGTTTGTGCAACTGACCGTTAGTAACAGAATTTAGTGTTATGATTATTTTGTCTAACATGATCTTCACTGAAGTCAAGAATGCAATTAAAAATTTGACAGTATATATGTCCCACGCACATTTCAAACATAATGGACCAATATCGAAGAGTTTTTTGTTCTCGAGAGAATCTCTAAAAATTCATGAGGATTAGATTTATTGATTATTAGTTTATTGTTTACCGAAACAATTAGTAATTAGACACTCCATCATTAAAATACAAAAATGGAATGGGATCCAATAAAGAAACTGACTTTATTTGAAGTCGAACGGTTAAATATATCGCCAGTTTTTTTTTTTGCAGAATTCACAAGTTTCTTTCAAAGAAGATCTCGCTATTTTAGGACACACATATCCTTTCAAGTTTCTAACGATTACTCATGTCAACCGTGCGACAGACAAACAGTGAAGACATTTTAACGGAATGATCCTAAAATAATATATGCGTTCACTTGAGAAAGTATCTTTTTAAGATTTTTATATAACGAGTTTGAAAAGACTGTCTTCAATTGGTTGGTAGCGCCCGTATTCGGAGAGTTATAGTAACTGGGAAATGTCCCCGCATGCGGCTTCAATCACCACCAGCCCTTTTACGTCCCCACTGCAGGGGCTCAGGCCTTCCTTATGGATGGTTAAGGAGGATGGGCCATGACCCTCCACGCTGGCCCAATGCGGATTGGAGGGTATTAAAGATTATTAACGACTGCAAATGCAGCCGGGACCAACGGCTTAAAGTGCCTTCCAAAGCACGGAGTAGCTCGAGATAATAATTTTTCGGTCACCCATCCCGTGACCGACCCTTGCGAGAGTTGCTTAACGACTACGATCGCGGGCCGCGGCGCTTATCCACTACGCCACCGAGCTACTCGGCTTCAATCAATTTTAGGTTATTGTTCAATTTTTAAGAACACGTATCTCAATAAATGAGGGGAATATATAGAAAATAAACGTACACGGAATCATCTGATTTAAACATTTACCGCTATCATATTCAAAGGTAAAGCAATTGTGATAACGATTTATGGAAATATGTAACTTTTGAAGTCACAATCGCTTCTGCTACGAATGATTAAAACAATGATCAAGAAATAGTTTTTCGTTTGACATCTCCCAACAGCTACCAAATAATTACAATACGGATGATGACTGGGTAAATGCAATTCTATTTAGTCCGTCAGTCAGATAATAGAAAAATATTAGATACGTATTTTTTTTTACTTCAATTTAACAAGAAACAGCTTAGATAACAGGCATTAAAGTTGAGGAGTGGGGGCTCGCTACGTCACAGTTGAGTAGAAAACGTACTCTAACGTGACGTCATGCGAAATTTCAACTCAATGTAACGCCGTAATTTTATGATTACGAAAAAAATTAAAAAATACGTGTTTAATATTTTTTAACACTCAACATGACGGACAAACAAACAAAAATTAGTAATCGAAGTTAAATGTTAAATTAACTATATCCTTCAATAAATATCTTTAAAATCAACGTCGGTATCGAAATAGCTTTTACATATTAAATGCATTTCATTAATATGTATTATTAAATACATATTAATTAAATGCGTGAAGTTCAAGAATATTGTTTAAAAATGTGAATATGAAAGAGATAGCAATAGATTTTAAAATTAACACATCTCTAACCGGTAGGATCGAAGCCAACTTAGAATGTTCTAGGTCCTAACCTAGATAGAACATTCTAGATGTGGTATTGGCCCCTATAAATACGCGGTGGACTGTGACTGTACATCTGTACCGGCATTCTTCAGTGAACACGAAATCTGAAAGCGCAAAAGCAATCAGAAGCGAAACTCAAAGCTATAACTAAAGCGATGAACGATCTAGTAGTGACTTGAAACAGTGAAGTTGAAGTGTGAATATTGTAGTTGGATTATTGTTGTAATTTTATTGTGCCAAACCCTAAGACGTAACATTATTTTTGTTTATCCATCATATTACCGGTCATCGCAAAAGTTGCTCAACAAACGTATCGCAGACCAAGCACACTAACCACTACACCTCTATGGTGTCCTCTACAGCAGATTCCCCTAGGACTGTCTTAGTCTAACTGTATTTAAATACACAAGACAGCCCCTGCTCTTTCATTCATTAACATTATAATTTTAGATACGATGACAGAAAACATTATGTAACATTGAAAACGCGTCGAAAACAAATATTTATTATATACTTTATCACCAAGTAATAGAATTGAAAACCGCGGCATTTATAAAGCTTGTAACTTGTGAATATGTCGTGTGCCGTCGTGATATGCGTTGAATAACTAATATGGCGGTCGCTTCCTGCTATTCCCTAAAGGGGGAAGTTGGTTAAAGGTATATCCACAATGGAGCACTTAAAGCAAATAAAATATACTTATATTTTCATTATCTTCATTAGCCTACTTATTAATTTGTGGATGTACACTACTGCAGATGCTGTCTAGATCAACGGTTTAACAGCACGAAAGCACGGAGGAACTGGAGACAATACAATTTTGGTCACCCATCCTATGAGCGGCCATTACGAAAGTTGCTTGACTACTGTATCACAGGACGAGCCACTGCGCTTACTTACTTTTATTATAAAGAGGAAAAATTTGATTGTTTACATTAAGTAGGCTCCAAAACTTCCGGACTGACTTTTTTTTTTAACGTACGTGAATATTGGCTGCTATTTATTCGGGCGAAGTCGATGGTAAACAGCTAGTTATGTATAAAATCTATGCTTGAATCTTTATATTTGAAATTTACAATAATTAATCAATTATTTTATGAGTAGTTTTGATTAATTTGAAACTTATTACAGACATAGGACGCGACGCTTGAGTGTACTTAATATTTTTAAGGCTATCCGGAATTAATTTAATATCTTATGCAGTTTTCTATTTTCTAGATATTTAAGCACAACGTGCGCACGTTTCTCTTTCTTTTTTACCCCCACATGACCATAAAATAATAAGCGGCAAAGCAAAACTAATGTGGAAATAAGACTCGTAAATGCTGCTACGATAATTTGCTACGTTGCTACGGCCTGCGGCTACGTTGCTACGATCAACAGCTACGAATTTTGCTGTTGGATTTGCACAAAAATCGTATATTCTTTAGTGTCCCATAGAAATTTTATCGAAATCAGTAGTTTTGATTCTGTATCAGAAAATTGAAAGAAGTAAAAGTCGCTCAGTTTATTGATTTTTAACCGCCTTTGAAGGTTTTTTTGCATTATTTTACATGTTTTAGTTTTTTTTTATTCACAACGTCTCCGAGACAATATAGGAAAGTTCAATTTCTACATCGACCCGACGGGGAATCAAACCTGAGATCTCCGTGACTCCTTTCAATTGACCTGCGAACCACTTGATCACGAAGTTGACTGTCTCTATGTAATTGAAAAAAAAATCTACTTTATCTAAAATAACATTTTCTATTTGCAGAAATGTGGACGCGTCTTTAGTAAGTTAACATCTCGATGTGTTACATTAGCAAAGTCGTGACGAACGAACACACATTTTGTAACCATAAGGGTGTAAATGATTGAACGATCTAACTGAATGAGTGAGTTATGATTGATCGTTCTGTAGTTAGTGAGCTAATAATTGATCGGTGTTGGTATGAGTTTTTTGGTACTTTATTCCAGGATTTCTCAAACTTTTGTGCTACACTAACCCCCGTACAATATTCCAGATGATAGCGAATCTTTTAAATAACGAATCAAACATCCCCCCAAAAAGGATATTATAAAAATAGTTGTTGAAATATATCTTTATTCACACTCAGAAGATCTATTAGATCTCAATTTATTGAATTGGACAGAATAATAATTGGTATAGTTCGTAGCTTCTTTAGTAGATTCAAAGAAAAGCTGTGACAGGTTGACAGACAGACCGATCACCGAATAATACTAAAACGACGGAACGTCTTTGCCCTTTGATACAAAAAAGGAAAAAATAAAATAAAACTATTAAGACATGAAACAAATCCGAAAACGTGTGGATGGCAGAATAAATATTAGATATACTTTAATTTTAATAATTTTAGACAAATAAGAGTAATCAATGCCCCTGAATAGCTAAAGAATTCAATGTCGCGTAAGTTAGAAGTCACCTACCTCTCAGACACACAATTTCAAAGCACTTAAGATAACTTTCGTAAGATTTGAAAGATTCAGCGGGGAAACTTCGAAAAGACACGCCTGAGAAGTGGTTTTGAACACGTTTCATATAAACTGTAGTATTCTAACAATACTATTATAGTTAATGATTTTTTATTATTAAGCGTTATGTGTTAAGTGTAATTTATGAGAACGTTAAAACATTCCAGGTAAAGGTTGTTTAGGCGACTAGATGGAAAGCGCCATCCTTTTTGATTAGTTTATGACATATTTTTATTTTGTACATCTTTATTACTCCTTACTTTTCTCATTTTTATTACTCCTTGCTCAGGTCGGAAATATTCGTCATTTGCTTTGCTTGCTGTGATTTGTTATTTATTATACATCCATTAGTCTTTATTTACAGTCCTCATCCCCACTAGCTATCAGGTTGTACAAAAAGTAATAAAAAATGCCCAGCCAGTTCAAAATAAATAGTTTACGAGTATATTAAAACATTTCTTTATTTTTTTCAGCTTATAGGTAAAAGTATGCTCACTGCGAAAGTAATAATCGTAAATGGTTGGAATAGATCTGTGAAAACATAAATAGAAATATTAAATCTACGTGCTAATTTCATTTACTTTAACATATAACAAAGAGTCTCACACACAGAGACGAATCAAGATATATAAAATTCGCACGCCGGTTTCAAGGTGTGCCATCCTTGAGGTCCCGGGTACGATTACCGGTCGGGTCAATATAAAAACTGAAAGCTTCTATATTGTCTCGGGTCTGTGTGTTTTGGTCGCTTTATCTACTCATCTTGGAATCTGAGCAATGTATTTGATACCGTCTAATCTTTGCTTTAAGTATTTTTTATATTGTGTAGATTGACTATTACCAATAACCACAACTATCAGTATATTGTGTCCATAATATAAAATTTTATTATTGTTTTAAAGCCCTCCATTATTGTCATTTTAACCTCTCTTTTGATGTTATTATGGAGTTTTGTGAAACCAATGTAAAAGGTACGATGGAGTTGACATATCCATATGGATGAAAACCCCAAATAAAATTCAAGAATAAAAAGAAGGTATGTTTTATATCTCTGTACTCAAACAATAACATCATCATTATCTCCCTGCCCTTGCAAAAATTAACATCCGAAGACCGAATGCATCACCCATTGCGTCGATCATATTATTCAACACTACATAATGTAGATGAAGACTGGACACAAAAACAAAATTCTATTTAGCCGTTAGTCACAGAAGAATATTAGATACGTATTTTTTTTACTTCAATTTAACAAGAAATCGCTACTATAATGGACATCGAAGCTGCGGGGACTTTCTACGTCATAACTATATCGAAAATGCACAAAGGTGTAACGCCATGCGGCATTTCAACTCAATGTATCGCACTTAATATAATGATTGCTCACAAAATAAAAAATGTATGTTTAATATTCTTTAATAACCTATCTGACAAACATACAGAAATTAGTCGCCATTCCTATTGGCAAACTATTTATTCTTGAGGATTCTCACAGAGACTTAAATTATAGATATAAAAAATCAATTAATTCTTCGTTAATATATATATAATAAATTTAACAGACACTAAAAACATACACTATGACTTAACAAGAATGTTAACGAAAAGTAACATTATGGCTAAAGTCACTCACATATGAAGACAGAGAACACATTAGAAAACATGAAGTACACACGCACGCGTAGATACACACACACACACACACGCACACTAACACACACACACACCCATGCGCGCACGCCAATACGCGAATGCTCGCACGCACAAATACACACAACATTTGCGTATAAATTTTGCACACAATAAGCTTGTATAAATTTTTATTCATTACAAACTAGACTATAAAAGAACGGGTCTCCCCTGATTCAAGTATTTATACTTTAAAGGAAAGACTCAATTATTGTAAAAATGTAATAAACAATGAATAATCTACTGTTGAACTCAGGATGTTTGTGATATTTCTCTTGAGTATACCTAAATGTTGAATAACTCATCAACTATTATAGAAAGAAATCAATTTCTGTATGTTAGTTTCCCGTATTCAATCACACACACATTCAGTTACACTAATCCATTAATTAAAGGTTCTTTGAAAGAAAGTTATAAAGTAAGTTTCAACAAAACTTATTGGCCGTCGAAAACAAGCAGAAACACACTCTGATCTGATGCGAAAATATACGAGTATTAGCAATGGATTTATCAAGCTGAGTACTCTTAAAACCGACATTCGATTAATAATGGACTCGTCCGTGGTCTATAACGGTGTTCCCCGAACTCAAGTCCGATGACCCCTGGGGGTTTGTAGAGTTAGCCTTTTGAATTACAATAACAATATGTAGCAATAATAATTCAAATGTATTTTTTTGTTGCGAAAGTTTGCTTGCGAAAACGAAACTGCGACAATGACGCAGCTATTTAGTGGGACTAAAAATAGAAAGAAACAAAGCACTTAAAGTTAGAGATATGGTACTTGTATGTGTATGAAAACTTGATTGCTGTAAATATGTTATATAACTGCAGATTGAATAAATCTAGGGGTACTGTAACGTCCGAGTACATTACTATAGGCAGGTTTACTCTTCGGACGGTTTATGGTCAATGCTGGCCGTTAATATTTAAAATTATTACTTTTTCATATTCGAATTAGCTTGTTCGTGTTTTGCTGGTTGACAATCTTCTTTCTGATCGAGACCAGCATAGAGTGAGTATCATAGTATTTCGTTATAAGTGATTCGATGTTTGTTTATTGAAAATAAAACCAAGTCTGAAGAATTTTACCAGCTTTTCATTGCGCCACCCATCTCCACCCAGAAATAAGTTACTAAAGTACCTAGCTAAGTCGGGTCCATCACTATAAATCACGATTTTTATAATTTCTTTTTTTTTATTATGAAAATCGAGATAAGACTAGATAGATTTCATATATCTTTTCCCGGATTACTAATGACAGACCGTAAGGAAGTATATTGAAAAAAGTAGCACTCCAAATGCAAAATATATGTCACTGTTTAAGCACTTGGAAACGTAGCGCCAAATCTAGTATTAAATCAAATTATCAGTGAAATTCGTTCGGATTTTTTTGTGGTTTAACAAATTATATATACTTTTTCTTGGTCGCTGTCTTCATTGCTGAAGGTCGTGTCTCTTATGAAAGTTGCGTAGATATCCTCGAAGCCTTGATGATTTGCTTCCACGCTACCCTATTCTCTGCTTGGCGTAGAGCTGCCGGTACGTTGAGTCCAGTTACGGTTTTTATAAGATCAGACCACCGGGTAAGTGAACGACCTTGTCTACATTTGCCGTCTATTTTCCCTACAATGACTAATTTGTCTAAGCTCTCGGGTTGTCTTCTAGCGATATGATCAAAGTAACTCAGTACTCGCTGATAGCAGAAGGTGAATAATCTGGTCCTAATCCTCAGTTGGTCGAGAATAGATTTGTTCGTTCTTTTTGTTCGCAACATTCTTCTCCAACATTACATTTCAGAGGAGTCAATTCTTTTTCGATGTGCCCCGCGAATAGACCACGATTCGGAGTCTTACATAAATATTATATATACATATTACATTAAATTAATTCTCGAAAATTTTTCATAATTCGTCGACATTTTTTTTAGGTTTCGTGTGTCATTTAAAAAAAATATTTCATGTTTCGTCAAAAGAATTACATGAAAGTATTCGAATATTGTATCGCCATCTAATGAAAGGTATTTGAATAGTTTATTTTTAATTATCTACTACATCCTCCTTTTCTTCAAATGCTCAAATTATAAGCATTTCCAGTATCAAAGTGTAGTTATAATCATTGGAAACAATGCATTTTCAGTTTACAGTAAACATATTCAACGAGAATGCCTCATGTTAAGTTAAAATACGGCTATAAGTTTCACTAGCAATCTCGCTTCACTACTCCCAGAACATCTCAGTACACAAGCTTTCACGCATAATTTCTGCGCAAAGTATTTAAAATTCTAACAAGTTTGAACTTTAGTTTACCTAGTAGCTACGCTTCCTTAAGCTGCGTGCAGACTATGCAAACTATTTATTAAATATGACGTACTAGTGCAACTTTCTGCCGTCAGATTGCACTCTGTAATGTCAAAAATTATTCACAGGGTAGTGAGCAAACAGTAAAGTAAGTTTAGTATGAATTCAATATTTTTAAAATTAGAAAGCGTTTTGTGCTATGTTCGATGTTAGATATCCATAGGTCGTTGCTTTTCTACGGTACACTGTATTAGTTTATTAAACGTAAACACTGCACTTTAATAATCCAATAAAACATCATTTGTGCATATTTGGATATAAGAAGGAAGGGAATCAATCGTTACCAAAACTCAAAATATTCGAAAAAGTTTTTTTCACCATATAAGCTAATACTTTTATCTACGCCGAGATTTGTGTAATATCCCTTAACCAGTTATTAACTTGAGCTACTCCGCCATTGGGTTTGACATTTGCAGTAGTTAGCACGCATCGATCTGCACTAACCTCGCATGGCTTCACTCACAGGAAGACACGTACATTCACCACGTGTCTTCCTGTGAGCGAAGCTCTTGTCTTGACGGCTGTTCCCCCAGAGACGATATTATTCCGCCATCCGCGGCTTTTACATGCGCCTACCTACGCACAAGTAGTCTATAACACTTTTATATATGTTGGTGTTATATGTGTATATATACATGTGTGGGTGTGTGTGTGTGTGTGTATATGTATATATATTGTATGTATACTTATGCACATATAATATATAGTAAGTAAGTAAGTAAGTAAGCATGTGTGTGTGTGTGTGTGTGTGTGTGTGTGTGTGTGTGTGTCAGGCGTCAGCTGAAAATCGACGCTGTAGTCATCTGTGGCTTATGTCGAGCTGGAGCCTATTGGACACACCACCCTGGAGGGCCCTAGTACTATATGAAACTATATCTAACAAATTGTTTTCATTCCTGTGCTATCTTTTGATGTTATATTGTTATAATGGTGTGTTCAATAAATCATTCATTCATTCATTCATTTTAGAAGCAGATATACTTAACTCATTGTTATGAAAGAATATATATTTTCTTCGGCAAATATATTCCTGAGCGGTGTGAGTTTTTGACTTGGACATGAAATGAGATGAAATGAAAATATCTTTATTCAAATAGGCTATTACAAGCACTTTTGAATCGTCCAAAAAAATTTTTTCCCCTACCACTTGTTCAGGACGTCTTTTAGCTGACAAGAAGAACAAGCGAAAGAAACTTACCAGCCTTTTTTCATAAGTAATGACATTTACATAAATCATGTCATTACCAAAATTATATGTATTATCACAATAATAAATACAACTTTCAAAGTCTATAGGACATAGGTTAAACATATAATTAGTCTTTATAGAACAAAGAGAAGGCTATTAATCCCATGCATTGCGATCCTTAAAATAATCAACAACTTTATAATAGCCTTTACTCACAAGTATATTCTTTACATGAATTTGAAATTTATTTATGGGTAGGTCAATTACATTTTGTGGAACTTTATTGAACATAGCAATACATTTACCCAGAAATGATCCTCTGGTTTTTTGAAGTCTGAATCTTGGAACGGCAAATTTATTTTTATTTCTTGTGTTAAGATTATGAACACTACTTTTTTTTGTGAAGGAATCGTAATGTTTTCTTGTGTACATAATATTCTCATAGATGTATTGAGAGGCAACAGTCAGAATATTTATTTATATACATTAACATATATTTATATAAATATATATATACATATATATATATATATATATATATATATATAGAGAGATCTTTCCACCTGTCATTTTGATAATTTCTTTGGTAAAACAAATTGTTAGTTGAAGTTACATAGTTAATTATATTTCGACTATAATGGGTATGACATATCCAAACGGAAAATCCCTAATAAGAATACAATATATTTATGCTGAAGCTTAGATAATGAGAAATCGAGCTATATTTAAGTTAAAAACATCATATACAATACTTTAGATCTATATTCAATAAGTTTTTTATTTGTTTTACGGTCTAGACCAATGATATTTTATTATTAGACACATCATACCCGCATATTATTGCGTTTTAAAACCGCTTTAATTTTATTGTGGTAGCTTAACATTATAATACAACCACTAAGGGCGCGAAGAAATCTCCCTATCAGAGTCTTCAGCATACCTCTTGTTAGAACGAGATAAACATACTTACATAACTTTACGTATCAACTACTGTTCTATGAGGATGTACCTCATAGAACACGATGCATGAAAAAATGGCCGCGTTCAATGAGGTTTTATTTTTACTAAAATAAAAAAGAGTAAGTACAGTACTTAGGCATAAAATCATATATTTTTGTTTTTCTCATTGTCAACATGTTGTAACTCGGTGGCGTAGTGGATAAGCGCCGCGGCCCGCGATCTTAGTCGTTAAGCAACTTTCGCAAGGGTCGGTCACGGGATGGGTGACCTAAAAATTATTATCTCGAGCTACTCCGTGCTTCGGAAGGCACGTTAAGCCGTTGGTCGCGGCTGCATTTGCAGTCGTTAATACCCTCCAATCCGCATTGGGCCAGCGTGGAGGGTCATGGCCCATCCTCCTTAACCATCCATAAGGAAGGCCTGAGCCCCTGCAGTGGGGACGTAAAAGGGCTGGTGGTATTGTCAACATGTGATTTGTACATAGTTTAAACACGCAGGGAGGCATTTTTTCTACAACTTTTCACGGAAAATTAAAATTAAAAATGTCATTAGCTACAACGCTTGCTGAAACGTGACTCAAGCGAAACTCAGGCAATCGTCTTGCTTTTTTGTCGTCAATATTGCGCGCAGATAATCCATCTAAACTTTTTAATACATCATTGGTCTAGACATACGAACCATATTATTTCCTTACTTATTAAATTTTTGCAGTATATGGCGCCAATTGCTTTGATGTTCGACCCCCAAGAAGATTAGCGCCCCCTAGTAGGAGCAATTTAACAATTATAGCTGCATTGCCTTACTACAAATGTGAACCTAGCTTTACTCGGTTGCTTAGTAGAAATCTCTCATGAAATAATATATTTTTATGTTGCGTGTCACAAGCACTTGACCGTTCTGAGAAATTGGGTTAGTTACGACACATTAATGTTCTCGTTTATTATTTTGATACATAACACAAGAATTATTATAATGATGTCAAGTTTTTTTATAACCAGAAATTTTAAGGTCACTAGGGACTTGCTGTTTTATATTAAACGCTCTAATAGCTTAGTGGTAACTGCAGAAGAAATTTGAAGTTTGAATTTCAGCTAAGTGTAAGTGAGTAACGCATTCATCAATGTTATCAAAGCCAGATTATTAATTATGTCCACTGCTGGGTCACAGACATTCCCTATGAGTGAAACCAAATAGTATGGGCCACGACCACGTGCCCAGTGCGAATTAGTGGATGTTAAAACTGCAGACACAGCCGGGAACAACCGCTTAACGTGCCTTCTGAAGCACGCAGCAGCTCGAGATAACCGAATCTCGGTAACCCACCGCTTAACCGGCTTAAGCAAAGTTGCTTAACTTCTGCATCGTACACTGAACGAGCTTACTACTGCATCCATCCATCGACTTCCTCAAGAATAATTTTAATATATAAACTAATATTTTCCTGGTGTGTGCGCAATGGTACTTGGAATGAAAGCAGCTATATTCAATGTCCATTTAGAATGATGTAGGTTACGGTCCTCCCTAAAACAACCTACTCCTCATGGGATACGGCCTGAAGGTATAGATAGAGGTTTTCAAATACGCCCTTGGTTACGAAGCGAGCGTAGATAGCGTTCATTATTAACGGCTGAAAATATGTCAGAAATCATTATTATCATGATTTGGTTTCTCAGCAAATGCTGGTAGTGAGAGTTGACTAAAAGCTATGCGAATAACGGCTCGTTGTGATCTGTCGTGGGTGTTATTATTAATAATAATAATACATTCAACAAACACATCGTGTTTTTGATTTATTAATGAAATAAACAAAAATGCTGCATAGTAAATTACTTGTATCAAAGTCGCTCAATTAGTTAAGGGTTATTGATTGATAGTTTTTCACAGTTTTTGATTATTCAGAGTAATATAATAGATTAACTTAATAAATCGGCAGCAGAAATTATATTGATATCATGTTGAAACGCCGTATTTGGAGAGATCTGTTCAAACATTATAAGGTCATAAAAGGCAGACTATTTTCACGTCTTTATTGCGGTGGTAATAAATGAATTGTTTGCGCTAACAGTTTGCTGATAACCACCTAAACGGATCAAACTGCGAAGCTAAGCTTTCTTAGTAGGGTTGTCGCTTGTGAACATAAGATTGTTTGATCATAAAAAGAACAATAAACTGCCCCGATCACATTTACTTAAAAGGCGCAAGTAAATTTACTATCGGTATACAATTTTTCAAAGTATGTTCATTACTGTAAGTCACATCCACATTTTTTTTGGTCTTTATTTAACCTACATAACCAACCTATTAATATTTCCACTGCTGAGGCACGGGCCTTCCCTATGGGTGAGGTCAAATCGAATAGGGAAATGAGCCATAACCCACCACTCGTGCCCGGGCATGGTATAACGGTATAACGCTTCTATAGTCGGTACCAACGTCTTAACATACCGTCCGATGAAAGAGCTCGAGATAATATATATTTGATTACCCATCATACGCCGGTCATATAGGTGCTCAACTTTCGCACCGGAGACCGAACGCAGTATATCCAGCTACTTACAATGCCACTGATTTATTTAACGCATAGGAATACGATTTGAACATTAAACCAGAGCTCTCTAACCCAGCACCCGTCCTGAAAAGAACAGGCCTAAGCGAAGCCGGCCTACCTGGTAAAACGCGTTGCTAGTACCCACCCTCCGGGGCGAGGAAGGACCTATGATCCTAATATATTCGGAAGTCAATGACAGATTTTTTTCAATATACCTTCAATTTGTTGTGTTATTGTTATTCATGACCCCCCTTGCCAGGTGGTTAACTGGTTTCAAGTCTCTTGCGTCAATAGAAAATGAGCATTGCTATATTGTCTCGGGTCTATGTGTTGTGGTACCTTCGTTCTCCATAATACGGAGGCGTCAGCTACTCATCTTGGAATCTGAGCAATGTATGTGATATTGTGTAATAGATAATATTTATCAATTTATTTTATTTTTGATCAATTTTGAGTCCAGAATGCTATAACGTTGTATTGTTGAAGAAATATGCTTAAAAAACTTGGGCTCATGATTTTTTTTTTTGCATTTTAACAATTTTTTTTTTCATTTTTTATATTTAGTTGATATCTTTTCCTAACTTTGTGCACGACCCACAATCATCTGCCATCAGCATCAATCAAAAGTTTGCCTGGAAGAAATCGCTGTTCAGCGATAAGGCCGCCCATTGCACAACTGTAATTAGTTTAATTTTTTGTTCCTTGCAATGTATTAATTTTTACTTTTTTTGTGCAATAAAGTGTTAAATAATAAATAAAAAGTAATTAAATATTTGTATTATGTTTACAATATTATTTTTTATATTCAAAAATAATTATTAATGTTGAATAATACAAAAAAAATGTGCAAGGGTATAATATTTTTCCTGTAATCATACGTTGTAACTTTCGTTTTAGTTACATCGTGAAACATGTAATACCAGTGTCATTAATACAACCACAATGTAAATTCAATTCTGAACAATGGCAACTGCATCGATAAAACAACAATACTATGGAACAGCACAGAAGATTCGAAACCCTCAGGCCAAACTCGCGCTGCCCTGAGTGAACGCACGACAAATCAAAAATACCAAATTCGACGGGATTGCTTTGTTTAATTTAAGAGATCCCGTGTCTACTCTAAATTTCAGCTCAGTCAAGAAGCGGAAAATTGGTTATATTCAACTTTAGTTATACTTTACCAAAATTTGACCTACACCAGTTAACGCGGAGTTTAAAACATTATTATGCATTATTAAAATAAAATTTAAAGTAAAAGTAAAAAGTCTTCCTGACTGCAGCTGAAATAAAAGTACTTTGATAAAACTTTATAAAATAATTATAAACCTAAACATAATATAAAAACTTTGTATCCACCATAAATTTTATTACAAAACATCTGGACAACCTTACTCTTTGCTGTATTACGGCAAACTTTAGGGCTGCCACGAGTTTGATGAAATATGACCGTGGCTCGGAGAAATTGTTAACTGTCGACTAAGTTACTGCTAACATTATAAGAGTTACGGCAACTTGGGAATAGGATTAAACGTCACTTTAATTAGTAATATTAAACAAGTTACCTACTCTGTAATAATGTAACTAGCTGTATTCAAGGGTAGCTTGCTATATAAACTTTTTGGAAGACGAAACCTCAAAATCAATGGCAAAATAATCTTTATTCAAATAGACTTCTTAAAAGTACTTTTCAATCGTCCAACATTTTTTCCCTATAACTCGTTCAGGACGTCTTTTGGCTGATAAGAAGAACGAGCAAGAAACTCACCAGCTCTAATAGGAGTAATGACATTCACAAAAAACATGTCATTACCAGATCAATACATTATAAACAGAGAGACAAAAAAACTATGGTCTTGTAATGATAACAAGATGATGTAAGATAAATAAATGTCCATCTCAATGCTTTAACATTGCCGCAACAATCAATAGCAAGTTTCAAGATACCTGCATCACGCTTACTGAGTTTCTCTACTACTTCACATATATACAACTTCCAACCTATGCCAATTGGACCGTGGTCTTCTAGCTATTGAAAGCCAGCTCGGGAGGAGCTTCCATTAAATAATATCTTTAAACATAATAACCACCATTCGGTTCCTGCAGCACAAGTTAATTTTCTTCGTTGTTTACCTGCAGAACAGCCTCGACTTTGTTGTTGAAGCCAATTTGATTCTCGAGTTTGTTATACTCATATGGACAGTCATTCTTCACTCGCTTTTCAAGTTCGTCATAAGATGGGTGCTGAATGCCAAAAATAGGAATATATTTGACCTCCTTCATGAGCTCATATTATCCACAAAGCAGAAGTTCAAATATCCCAATTCAGAGTAGTCTGTGGACACCTTGATGTAATAAGATTGCAGTGAGCTGGATTATGATGGAATACGAACACTCATGTTTCTTTTGCATCTCATTCAAGAGTCCATGGTAAATTAAAGTTTAATACAAAAGTGTTTCGCCTCAGTTTCGCTTGAGGATCCTTAACTTTTCACAATTAGCATCAGCCAATTAACGATATCGCAGTAATGTCTCTCTTGGAGTTATCGCTATGAAGCTACGTTAGGGTTGTCAAACTTTTCATAATTCAATACTATATTTTTAACAATAATGCGCGGATGTTGTGTCAACTGTACGCCTATATCCTATAATATAGAACAAGACAAAGGACTACCTGACTGCGGACAACTCAAACCATTGGATGGATGGAGCTGATATTTCACATACTAAACGTAATTGTAATGTGACACACAGAGGTATGCTAAGAAAGGATTTTTAAAATTCAACCTCTAAGAGGGTGAAATACGGGTTTGAAATTTGCATAAAAATGTATTAATTTTGAAATAATTATCAGGCAAGCGGAGTCGCGTTAAAAATCTAGTTTTATAATCTATACGATCGCCGTTCTTATATCCTTAATAAACGCAGCCACAAATCAAGTGTTTGCTAAATTTATCCCTGTGTTGAGTAAATTAGATGAGATGGTTGATTTTTTTTTAGAATTTTAAAGGGTTCCGTACCTAACAAGGAATAAAATGGAACCATTATAGGATCACTCTGTTATCCGTTTGTCTGTCTATCAAGACCATGTTTCCTGTGAAGCTGTGAAAAGAAGATACGGCCCTAAACGCCGCACGAAACGCATATTTTAACACTCTCAAGGGAATCAAAATTGAGGGAGCACTTCCCGTTGACGTAGTTGTATGAAATTTGACAAGAAGCAGAAGAAGGGGAAATCTGAAAACAATAATTTTATTTAAATTAAAAAAATATATGTACTATAGAGGTAGTGGATCGCTATTTTAATAGCAGCTATTAATAGACTAGTGATGTGTCATAGATTATATTTTAAAACATGTTTTATTTATTTTTTACTTTGCATTAATTCTTATTTATAATGTTTTTTATCAAATTGGTCGGTTTTTGGATAAAAACAAATAAGCAATAGGGTTTAGAGACATCACTTTCGGACGTTCCACGGCTCCTTCACATCATTACTTTTTATTATCTATTTTCATATCTATCTTATGATCGGAGGCAACCTTACCTTACATTTAGACGCAATATTGTAAATCTCGAAACCACTTCGTGCGTGGACTTATAAAGGCCATTAACACAAGAGAAAAATGGCAGAAGCAATTTTAGTATATCATATATATTATAACATTCGCCCTCCAAATACCAATCTACAAAAATAGACATAATATTTCACTAAATATTTCCACAAAAACGGATGATTAATTTGAAGAAATACTGAAAAGATGCTTCATTAAATCTCTAACATTCCAAAAAGCAATTACCTCGACTTTCTATTTTAAATATGCTTTGAAGAACATCTTGATATCGAGATGAAATAGATATCTTTTATACACTCATTTTATATTTGGCTTCATTATGTTTATAATATTTTTTTACCTGCCAATTAATATACATCAATAAATTTATTAATATAATGTTTGAAACTGATTAATAATATGAAATTTTGAAGCATTTTATTAATGCTATCTAATTATAATCTGCAATCATTATTCAATTAATTGATTTTAATTTTATTAGAGAATATTCTTAATCAACAATGCTTAAACAATCCACTTTACCCCGAGGTACTCTGAAATAGGACTATGAGAATCTCTAGAAAGCGTAATCCCTAATTTTATTAAACTCTGCCCAATTATACCGCTATGTTTCTGAGCAACTTGGATTCATATAAACTTTTAAACTTTCGCGTTGCATTATATAAGACTGTATAAGACGGGTATTAACGCGATAGATTTTGATAGTTGGGATTCCGTTAGTGTTGTGTGTGACGGTACCAGGGGAAAAAACTGGACGGTAGAAGTGGATTCCACTTCAGAAGATGAGACGTAACATCGCAGAAACAGTCAGCCCGTGACCACCGCCGTTGCAACCTGGTTGAAACGTCGGGAAATATGGGTAGGTGAAAAACCTAACTATCAAAATCTGTCGCGTTAATATCCGTCTTATACAATCTAATATAACATGGATTCGGCTGTCTGTGAGTTGAAATTTTATGAAAGAGAGTGAAGATCGTGGTACTCTCACTGTCTCTTAAGCGATTTCCAATGTTATAACGCTTATGAAGATGGACTTCTGCAAGTGCTGAAGTTGCGCTCAGATATATCGCATTAATGACTCTTCTGAAGTAACCTCTGTGGAAGCCAGATTGGGTGGTTGTCGATCACCCATGCATTCCGGTTCGCCTGTCTGAAAGGCTCAGATGTACCC
The DNA here is from genome assembly GCA_918026875.4 of Diatraea saccharalis. NCBI lineage: Eukaryota > Metazoa > Arthropoda > Insecta > Lepidoptera > Crambidae > Diatraea > Diatraea saccharalis. Next base: position 4,612,802 of record OU893351.1, on the reverse strand, counting down.
GAGCTCCTGCGAGTTAACAACGGTCCTATTGATAAGAAACGAACGACTAACCAAAAATCTTAAATTAAATAATTATTTATAAAATGGGAAGAGTATTGTGGCGTGGTGATTCTAATGAAAATATATAAATTCTATTGAAACATTTTTTATTTAAAAAACGCAATTAATGAAGCAAGACAAGAATATACGGTCAGATATATATTCCACCAATAATGATTTAAAACATTTAGTGATATTACAGTAATTAAATTATTTTGTTTATTTTGAAATATTTTTTTAACTGAATCCCGTTTAAATAAGCCGTTTATTGTTCTTACATTCATTATTATGACAAATTAATACGCGTTGTATATCAGCTGCATTGCCATTTAACATAAGACACCGTTAGAAAATAGGGATGACTATTTTTTGTTTGTTTGTCCGTCAGGTAGAGTGTTAAAAATATAAAACACGTATTTTTTAATTTTTTTCGTAATCATAAAATTACGGCGTTACATGGAGTTGAAATTTCGCATGACGTCACATTAGGGTACGTTTTCTACTCAACTGTGACGTAGCGAACCCCCACTCCTCAATTTTAAAGCCTGTTATCTAAGCTATTTCTTGTTAAATTGAAGTAAAAAAAAAAAATACGTATCTTATATTTTCTATTATCTGACTGACGGACTAAATAGAATTGCATTTTTTTTACCCAGTCAGCATCCCTATTAAATATACTCAAATACGGTTTCCAAGGTTTCATCCCCCAGAAGAGGGTACAATATACGGTTTAGATGTGTAAAATAGTATCATACACTTAGTGTCACCCTTGGGTTAGGATTATGCTTGAAGCATGTCCCCGACGAATAAAAAGAGGGCTTGATGCTGCGAACAATAATTTCATTAAGGTCCACTTTTAGCACAGTTCTTGTTACGAGATAACAAAAAAACGAAAACATCTGTCAGCGCTGAATTATTAAAACGCTTTTTTACTAATAGGCTTGAGGTAAATAAATGTAGAGGCAAAATTCATTGAGATGCCATTCCTCATCAGACTTTAATGACATTGCTGGGTAAAGCACAGGCTTTAAGGTCCAGTGCGGAGTGGGTAAGCGCATTGGTAATGTGCTATCCGAAGCACGGGTAATAAATATTTGGCCATCCACCCTAACCAAGCTAACTACTTGCCGAAATGCGCAGAAAAAAAAGTATTTTGAAAATGCAGGATCATATTGAAGAAGGCAATTTAGGTAGTATGACGGAAATGTAAGGTTAACAACCGGCAAAACGCGAGGCGGGCTCGTGCACGAAGGGATCCGTTTCACATTAGTTTTTTTCTACGAAGTTAGCTCTTAAAAGTTAATAAGTCAAAACGTTTTACTAAATCGAAATAAACAACAACTTTCCGATACAATCGCAATCGAAAAGAAATCGAAACAACTTTCCAATACACGCAATCAAAGTCAAAATAATCTTTACTCAAATAAACTTCTTAAAAGTACTTTTGAATCGTCTAACATTTTTTTTCCCTACCACTCGTTCAGTACGTCTTTTCGTTGATAAGAAAAACGACAAAGAAACTCACCAAATCAATACATTATAAATAAAGAAAAATAAAAAATCTTATAATGATAACATAATAATTTAATAATAATGGCAACAAGATTATTTATGAAATATAATCCGAGCATTCTTGTCTATTATATAATCGGATACCTTATAATAAGCTTTTTTAATAAATATTTTTTAATAGTAGATTTAACTCCATGATATCTAATTGTTGTATTTTGCTTGGTACGTTATTGTAGAAGCGCACACAAAGATCCTTGAATGAGTTATTAACTTTTTGCAGTCTAGTGACAGGCACCGTTAATTTATATTTATTTCTTGTATTAAAATTGTGTTCATGACTTTTTAAATAAAAGCAATGTTTTTGAAAGACCTATCCAACGATACCCCACACGAAAAAAAAAATTATCCCAAATTTACATGTAGAGGAAATATCCTAAATATTTTTTAAAAGTTTTACTTTACCCCTTTAACGGCGTAATTAACGTGTATATTCATGCCAAATTACAACTTTCTAGTACCAAAAGCTTCTGAGCTAAAGCGCGGACGGACGGACAGACGAACGAGGTGAAACTATAAAGGTTCGTGTTTACTCCGAAACCCTAAAACTACATCAGTTACGACACCATACACTCGTTTGATGACATTCCGTCTGTTGCACAAACGTCCATTAAGGTTTAAAGACGCTTTAAAGCCTTATGAATGTCAAATTTGCATGAGTAATGTCGCTTTCCACGCTTCGGAATGAATGGGCCGGCTCGACCGGAGTGATACCACGGCCTCACAGAAAACCGACGTGAAGCAACGCTTGCGTTGTGTTTCGTCGTGTGAGTGAGGGTACCGGAGGCCCAATCCCTCCCTATTCCCTTCCCTCTACCCCTAAACCCTTCTCTCCAAGGCCGGCAGCGCGCTTGTAGCCCCGCTGGTGTTGCAGGTGTCCATGGGCGACGATGATCACTTACCATCAGGTGATCCGTCTGCTCGTCTGCCCCCTATCCCATAAAAAAAAATGTCATTTTTAAGGGACATTTATGCAAATGGCTGATTATTACATTAATATTGACAGTTTGTCATAAAAAAGTAAAGTTTTATTCAATTGTGAGGTAAACGGCCTACATAAATCTCTACGATCAATTGGCAAAATCCTATCAGTGTTATTAATAAGCAAGGTTAAGCGTTGGAGTAAATTTACGCTGAGACTGCACTTAGTGTTAGTCAAAATTAATATTGAGATGTATCAGGTCGATTTGTAACATAGCACCAGACGTATCATGTAATTTCAAATCTTTGAACATTTTAACTTTGCCAAATCTTTACATTTTTGAGGTAGCAGTATTTGTTCATCAGAATATTCAAAAGTTTACAAAGGTGTGCGATATATCCGAAAGGTCGAGGCGCCATCCCCATAGACTGGTATTGGAAACTGTCCCAAAAACAAAACGATTCTTAAAGAATTGTACCTCTATGTGCCAAAATATATACAATAAAATACCATTACAATTTAAAGCCCTCCCTATTAAGCAATTCAAAACATTGTTGCGTCGATGGCTGTTGAACCATACCTTCTATAAAGTGGAAGATTTTTTAAATCACAAGGAATAGCATAGTTGTGGTCGATGCAGAGTTTAATTAAATGTTCTAGTAGTTTTTAATTATGTAAAAGTTGACAATTCACAAAATTATTTCAATAAATGTAATTAAATTAAATATGTTTAGTATCTTAATTAATATTTAAAATGGACATTGTTTTGTAATCCAGTTGAACTGACATTTGCATGCTAATGAAATAATATGGCTAAATAGGTCTAAGTACGTTATTGAGGACAACTATCCACTTCATTGTAACCTACCCTATTTATAGCAAATAAAGAATTATTATTATTATTATGACTAAACAGCGACTTAGTAACGGTAAACCTAGTAGAAGATTCTATAAGAGTATTTTTTACTCCTAGAAGGTACGTTGGCTTATTCTCTGTATAACATGAATTTGAACAAAACTAAAATTGAAATTTTAGCGTCAATTTACACTCATGCTAAACCTTGTTTATTAATAGCACTGTAGAGGTATAATCCCACTGGAAAAACCCCGGGTGATATCAACAGCCTTCGCACCTCACTCCATCTGCCGGAGTATCTCCTGAAGTTTAATTAAAGTCTATCAGAGGTCGACTGTAGATCCAAGGTTAATTTAAAAAGACCCTTGACGTTTCGAGTGCCAATATTCTCTGTACTTAAAGGTTGATTGATAAATTCTTATTTGGGAATTACCTGTTTACCGATAAATTGCCAGTACAATTATTTTAAAGCTTAATATTGTGACATACCTCACAAATTAGCTTGCGTAACGGTTTCGAGGTGCATTCTTCTCTGAGGTCCTGAGTTGGATTTCTACGTTGATCTGCAGAAATAAAACATTTCTATATTTTCCGAGTCTTCATGTAGTAATTTATTTGTTATCGGTGCCCAGATATTCTACTTAGATGTCGATATAGTGTCAATGGTTCAAGCTGTTTTAAAAGCCATGACTTTTAATCTACAACAAAGCCATATAAAACAAGTTTAAAAGCGCATTGAATTTTATGCCCGATACTTAAGTGATACGGCGTCCATGACAACTCTTAATCTATATATAATATCTACAAGAGAGAAAAATAGAACAAGTGCCGTTTTCATGTAGATAGTAAGCTTCCAGAGACGACATAGTTTTTTCAAACATATTCAATAATTATCATAAACATAAGTAAATTAACAAAGAATGTGTAATTATACACAAAATAAATGTTCCTTAAGCATTACTTTCTACGCCCGTCGCATGAGAACTTCACATTAGACTCATTATACATTATAAATAGAGAAAAATATGCCAATACAATTATTTTAAAGCTAAACATTTAGAATGTTTCATTTGAGGCAAATTGGAGGTCTTTTTAAAACTGCGGAAATTCACATGATATTTCAAAAATTATAGACTGTTACAGAATTATAGACTGTAGAGCTCTTGTCAGTAGATCATCTGTTATATATCTTTCTTCAATATTTTCATTTTTATAGTATTATTAATTTATTGTATTTATAGTTAATCTCTTCTTCATCTTTTACCTTCCGAAATGGTTTTGAAGAAGTAGTATTACCTATATCAAGTGTCTTGATATCTTTTCTTCCTCGTTTTTTCCTAGTTTGTTTTCTATTGCTTTTTACTATTACAACTACTGCTGCCTCTCTTGTTTCGACTAATTATGTTTCTTCACATCAACGGATTAGTAGCTATCACGAAATTTCAAACGGAATACCTACAAAATGTAACGGAATACTTATTCTAGGCCGGTCATCCTTTTGAATCCCGATTGAAGAGCTAAGTCAATATAAAAATAACTAAATAATACAGAAATTTTCCAAGAAATCCCTTTGAATATAAATGTAATACAAAGGTAGGCACATCAAGGACATATCAAAGGGCTTATTGTGAAAATCTCAAATATATTTTTATGGTTTGGAAGTTATCCAAGAAAATACTATCCTTTATCTTTGTAACCGCTGATGCAGAATGTTTGAAGAAAATTACAAATATTTATTCCTTTGACTATTACAGGAAAACCTGTGAGATGTCTGTAATTTTTTAGAATTTATCATCTGTGTTCGGTGCGTGAGTTTGACTTGCGTTTTTGCCAGCTTTTATGTACGTATTATTGTTACTAGCTTTTGCCCGCGACTTCGTCCGCGTGGTACTTTGAGCAGCATTTCTAACGAATACTTATTCATTATATCGTGTAAAATACCTGAAAACAAAGTGTTATCCTCTTAGCTTATGCCCTTAGGGGTGGAATTTATCAAAATTCTTTCTTAGGGGATGCTTTCGTCCTAGTAGCTTTTTGTATGCAGTCTCACTATGTTCTGTGGTCTCAGCTCTTAAAATTGACAAAATTTCATCCCCTAATTTATCCCCTTGGGGATAGAATTGATCAAAATCCTTTCTTTTCGGATGCCTACGTCATAACATCTACCTGTATGCCAAATTTCAGCCCGTCCAGTGGTTTGGGCTGTGCGTTGATAGATCACTATGTCAGTCAGTTACCTTTGAGTTATATATATTTAGATTATGTTCCCGTGGGAATGCGTCATTTTCTCAGCGTAAAAAGTAGCCTATGTCCCTTCTTGGGTATTAAAATATCTCCATACCAAATTTCATGCAAATTGGTTCAGTGGTTTAGGCGTGATTAAGTAACAGACAGACAGAGTTACTTTCGCATTTATAATATTAGTATGGATTTTATATAAAATATTAAATCCGCCAACCACACTACCTGTTTGTCTAAATTTAATAAACTGAAAACTATCAATGGGAATGAAATATGACTAACAGCAATAGACGGAGTAATTTGTTATAAAATTTTAATAGGGCGCCAAAACAATAAACCACCTTATTTCATTTTAAACAAAGAAATAAAGTTGCTATAAAATATGATATATTTGAAAAATAAATAAAATAGATTATATTTTATCTTAATTAGTATCCCCAGATAATAACGTATTTTTTCATATTTTTTGTGTGAAGAATAAATATGATAGTTTAGAAATCAAACGAAAATCGGTTATTTTTGGCCTAAGCGCCAGTTTTCAATTTTGTGTAATTTGAATGAAATAACGTAGCTTCTTAAATGTTGTGAAAGAAATTCTGCCGACTGGATTTTTGCGTGTAAATGGATATCGGGAAAATCTTCCTATGATATATCACACTAGTAGTAATGAAGTTCTAGTCTTTCACCTTCGATTTAGCGTTTCCACCTAACAAACGAAGCAAACAACAGTGTTTTATGTGTCACACTGTAGTATCGAATATCCGGGTCACAGCTGCGACCGTTCCTTTTCACACCCAGATCCATTTTCAACCGGCAATGATTTCCCGCAGGTTCGATTTTCGGAAATACGTGAGCTTAGAGAAACTCGATAAGGATTCGACGGTGTTTCCCACTCGTAAGTACATTTAGGGAACGAGTGTTTTCTTTTTTTTTTGCGGATTTTTCCTGGTATTATTTTTTGTCACAGGTGGATTATATTTTGATAAATAGTGCTTCCTTGTAAATCCTTCCAAAATAACATGTATTTCTTCCAGAAGTATTAATACCAAATATTGTTGTAAAAAAGAGAGAATTTTATAATGTATTCTTGGACGGTATTTAAAAATCATATTTTACTATTTGACAGGTATATTATTCTGGTTTCTGAAAAAGTGGGTATAGCAATACCCAGACTTGAGCCAATACAGGAAACTTCATTTTCTATGTTGACCCGACCAGGTATCAAACCCAGGTCTTCAGAGATGTCGTCGTCGCCTTGAAATCGGCGCACAAGCCACTGGATCGCGGAGGTCGACAAATCAGTTAAATGATTTCACAATTTTTCACATTATGAAAATGCTATAGTTTTCTGATAATAATATAATTATAAATTATACTTATTACGACCTCAAAGTCAAGATTTAGCATATAATAAGCCTCACAATTAGAAGAGACAAAAAACGAATAATGTAATTAATTACTCAAAATGTTTCTTGACCCGTGTAATGCTTTTGAATTACGTGATTTCGAGTACTTTTCAGTTTTTTGTACTGTTTTGTTTATGATAAGATAATGGGAAAATGTTATTACAAGAATGAAAGGTATTCCTTAAAGAAAACAACGAAAAAATATCTTGAACGTTCCGAAAATAATATAAAAGGCGTATCTCGAATTCTTAAGGGTCCCACAGGGATACAATCTGGGGCAAAATTTCTTTTAATGACCTCCGTAAAGAAAGTCTTTGTAAAAAATAAAAGTTTAGCGAAAGAATCCATTTTTAGGAGTTCTTTTTTTATAAAGACTCGTTTTATAATCGGTACTTATAAATTACTTTGATCGATTCGAAGCGAGAGAAAAATATAATAACCATTATGAGCCGCTTTATTTAAATAAGGATTTTTCTGAATTGCTATTTCATTGCCCTTATCATGACTAGAATTGATGTGCAACAGATATGTTGTATTGTTTTTAATAATATTAGCACATTTTTATTCATTTCTATAATTGAGATCAGCAATATAAATATTTTTATTATACTAATTCGATTTGCATTTATGATTATTGTAATTGTTACACTATATCAATCGTTTGAGACCTCTGAATTATAGTTAACAAAAAAATTTACTTAAATTAAGGCATGTTCTTGGAATTCAGATGGAATGGAAATGGGCGAAATTTTATTATATTTTAAGTTCATCCATAAACGTTCTTTAAGTCGTTATTTCTGGCCATTACTGCAATCGTAGACACCCGCCAATCTGCACTAGACCCGCGTAGTAATGACCCGTTGTTTCTGTGTGGTTAAATATTAATAGGTGACTTAGTGCCTCAGCAGCAAGAAAATTAATAGGCTGATGAACGTCTCAATTTAGTGACCACGGAGTCTGCAAATTGATACAAAAGGTCCAATATGAAGCTAATGAAGGCTTTAAATGTCATTTAACCACATGCAGGAATTTATTTTAAGGTGATGTTTAAGATCTGTCTCTACTGAACAAGTTTTATATCAATATTTTATACCCTTTTACATAGATATAAAATTAAAATAATATTCTATACATTATTCTGAGTATCATATCATATTTTCATTTTGTCTGTTCCACATTTACATGATGATTGTAATTAAATATAAATGTCTCACACACCAGATGTAGTATGGAGCATTATTGTAACAATAATAACTAATAATAAAAAAGAAGCTTAATAAAATGTGTCACTTCTGACCGTCGTATATTAAGTGAGTGTACAGCAACTTGTGCTCAGTTGCTCTTTCTTTCACGGCTTAATAGCTCTGTTTAGACGTGCGACTGTTAAAACTATAGAGTCTGTGTTTCAAATATTCTATAAAAGTTGAGTGTGCAATTGTGTTTAACTTTGTTTTAACTCATTTTTTTCTATGATTAAACCTTGATTTAGTCAAGATTTGTTCAGCCTATGAAATTAATGCGTCAGTGAGGACTATGCAACCTACTCCTAATAGATCACTATTACAAATAAATAGTTTTGTAAAAGTCAAAATGAGGTGTAATTAAAAATTATGAAAGTACACAACGTATTTGTAACGGTTTTGTCACTCTGACAAAGTTAATTTATAAAACATTCATCTACATTGAAATTCACATATTTTTCTATTCCTTTTTTTTGCAGGGAATATATATATATTTAGTGAGTTACTATGCATCGGGGCTTTGTTTTATATTTATTTATTATTGAAACAAACAGTGTTACATAAAATAATATTTATATATGTAGTTTATATAGATGTATGTGATTATTATTATATAATATAATATTTATATAAATATTTACTGTAGGTATGTAGTTTGTGTGATTTTATATTCATTGTTGCACTTAATTGTATATTGTTGTTCACATGTACACCCCCGTCTCTGTTATAATGACTATCTCTTTCTCCATCCAAAGGTTGCATGGAAGAAATTTTAGAGATAAGGCCGCCAGTTGTTTGCATTTTAATTAAGTTTAATTTATGTTTGTTACTGTAAATAGTGTAATGTCAACAATAAAGAGTTATCTATCTATCTATCTATGGACTACCGCAAAGTAAACATTAAGGCCAATATCAGTTTTCACATATCATAGAATAAGATAAGTGATATTTGCCATTGCTTTACGGACTTTTACAGAAATCGTGTTAGTTTGCGAGTCACCATCACCATGAATGCAATCAAATAGGTAGAATGGGCCTTGACCCACCACGCGAACCCAGTGCGGATTGGTGGATTTTAGTGGCAGTTGCAGCTGGGACGAACGGCTTAATGCATTCAGTGCATTAAGCCGTTGGCAGCTGCACGGAGGAGCTTGACATAATATATATTTTTGGTCATCCATCCTATGATTGACACTTGCGAAAGTTGCTTAACAACCGTACCGCAGACCGAGCGCGATAACCACAGCGCCATCTAGATCGCAATCAATGAACTAGAAATAGTTATTATATTTGATATATTTTGTATTCACAATGCTATATTGAGAGTTATTCATAATGGAAAATCCTTTAAAAAAATCCACTTTGTCCCACGAACTCTGGATTAGACCATGACCTTTCGCAATGCGGGTGTCTGCTTTTACCACTGAGCTGCCCAGGACCGAACAGGACTAACGCCATCATCTATCTTCTATCTTATTGTCTCGTTTGCTCTTTTGTATTTACGGCCAGCCTTGAGATAAACATGGTATATTTTTAAGTTCATCTAAAATTTTAAGAGGTGTATAAGAACACTTAATATAATATATATCTGCAATGATATTTTAAAAAGATCATATCATTAAATCGTCTATGTAAACACATAAATATTGGTAAATTCACAAATCAATTACACAACATGCTGCGTAAATAAATTACGAAACAATACAGAAACCTCAAAAAATTCGCAATGCAAACTTTAAAAGGATTCAGTAAAATTTCGGGACACAAACAATCATCAATAATTAGTATTTTTTAATCTATAGCTTTTTACCGCACCGCCACTTGTTTTACACAATAATTTTACACTTATATTTTTTAGATGTACTTTAGAAATTACGTTAAATATAAATATCTGACGCTCCAATAATGTAACGAAGCATGCGAGCGTGGGCGTTCTGAAGTTCTGAAAATTTGGAATTTCATTCTTATTATAACTTTTGATATCTTATATTAAGTCTCTCGGTGATATTAAATATCTCAATAATTAAGCATACCTTGCACACAAATCAATAAATCAACATGCTACGTAAATTATGGAATTAATAATAGTCGCGCAACATTTATTATTTCCATAATTGATGAAACAATACAGAAGCTTTAAAAAATTCGCAATGTAAACTTTAAACGAATTCAGTAAAATTTTGGGACACAAACAGTCATCAATAATTATTTTATTTTTATTCTATAGCTTTTTACTGCACACACACACACTCACTTTACATAATAATTTTACATATATTTTTTTAGATATACTTAAGAAATCACGCTAAATATAAATATCTGACGCTCCAATAAAGTAACGAAGCTTGCGAGCGTGGGCCTTCTGAAGTTCTGAAAATTTGGAATTTCATTCTTATTATAACTTTTGATATCTTATTTTATGATTTAAGTCTCCGGTGATATTAAATATCTCAATAATTGAGCATACCTTGCACAGAATTTTATATATTATTATTTTATGCCAAAAATCAAACAAATGTTAGCTCTTAATAACATTAGTATAGATTAACTACAGAGATTAATATATTTCTCATTCTTTACAGTTAACTAACCACCAATGAAAACAGTTAAGCGGATAACGCACACCGAGATGCCCCCATCATGAAGACTACACCACCGCCCGCTAGATGGCGATGTACTGAACTAATAGTGCACGACGCTAGCTGTAGGGCGCTGATCTTAAAATCTTAGTGCAACAATAGTGTAGTGTGGACTGTTAGTGGAGTAGTTACAAAGTCATTATAGACACGAAGTGCTGTGAGATGCGAGACGGGTCCAGGCCCGGCCCTAGTGGTGCCCAGTCCAGCCATGGCTTCGAAAATGAGGAAGGTAACGCAATCGCTTTATAAATTACTACTCAAATTCATCGTATCATACTATTGTGAGATGGGGTACAGGATAAATATTAATGGTGTGCGGATTCGATTACCATTAATCGATTAATCGATTTTTCAAATAATTAATTGCTACCGATTATAATCGACGATTATTTCTTAAAACGTTAGCAATAGGAATGGTTTATAACGTTAGCATAGTACCACTTACTTTATTTACATCGATGGCTTAGCAACCCATAGCGGATCGCAAGTGTGATTGGTAGAGATCGATGAATGTTATTAGTAGATATCCTATTACTTATTATAGCAACCCTGGAAAACTCCCACCAACAAATAGGAAACTTTAATCTTTGGTCGGGGAACTCCCGATGAATGAATGAACGGATCTTACAGTTTTATCATTACAAATATAAATTAACCGTTTCTTACTAAATGCACATGTAAACACGGTATATACCTAAACTAAAATAATATTTTTTACATTTTATTGTCTGTCTGTTTGTTCCGGCTAAACTCTGAAACGGTTAGACCAATTTTGACGGACCTTTCACTGGCAGATAGCTTATGTATTAAGGAATGACTAAGGCTACTTTCTGCGCGGACGAAATCGCGGGTACAGCTAGTTTAATTCTATAAATTTTGTATGCACAATGCTGGTATAGTAAACATTGTCTTAAAATTGATTTCATTAACTTGGATGGCTTTAGAATATGGTGGAATTAATCTGAAATCATTGATAAACTTTTGGGACAAAAAACTTTACAATCGTTGACATGAATCGATTATTATCGTTCATTAATCGATTACGTGTAATTTTATAATCGATTAATCGATGTTAATAATAATCGAAGCGGCACATCACTAATACATATAAATGCATAATCCGACAATCTATGTACACACACAAGAAAATTTCCAAAATAATTCTAAAACGTAACTAAAAAGCTTAGATAGATCTCTGGATGTTTAAGCTGGGAAGGGCAGATCTGCTTTTATGTTGTGGAGCGATCTAAAACATTTCTAGAACCGCCACCTTTCCCTTTCTCCCTAACAACCGTTTTTTTTTCTGCCGTCCTATATCTACATAAACGCGTAAGAGTTCTTTAGTGTGCGCGATTCAACACCGCACAACGCCATCTAGCGATCATCACGCTGCGTGGTGACTAGAAGACCACTTTCAAAATTTTGCTGGTCTCAGTAGACCTTGCAGGTACTTCATCGATATTTTCTTCTTTTTTATACTCTGCACGCTGGGAGTTGCATAATCAAGTAATACCTAATCTAGTAATACAAATAGGTAATATGTTTTTTGTAAAAGAGTTATCATACGGGCATTCCACTCGTTTTAATTCACAGTTCGACAACAACTCTAGCTACGACTCTAGTCATAGCTATAAGAATGCTTTATTATCTATAATGTTTTTATTATAGTGTTTTTTTTTTAATTATAATTTAGACCCAAAGCTATTACCATAACTGAATAATTAAAAAATATTGTAATGAAATAGGTACATAAAAAGAATAAAGTTCCTATAGCTACAGCTAGAGTCGTAGCTATACACTATGGCGATAAAGTCCCCCTGTATTAGACATAATAGGGCAGATGACCCTTTTTGACCCGTTTTGGCCATTTTCAAATCATGACCTAGTTTTGGCCATTTTGAGAGTTACGAGCAAGTAAACTTTGACGTGTCACAGCTATTAATGGTATTTGTTTTGCAATAACAAAACATTCAAAACAAAATAGAGTAATATATTCTTTGCATTAGTTAAGACGCCTTGAAGTTCCAAATGGCCAAAAAGGGGGCAGTGGCCAAAACGGAGTCTTTTGCCCTAAATCGTATAGTGTATATCGTTCTTGATACGTTCATTACACGATCATGGTATGGCACGGTGTAAAGAAAACCTTGAATCCCATGTCTATTCATTCGATCTCAGTGTTAAGACAAATTTTAATATTTATTTTTCGGAGACTCAAAAAATTTACCGCCTAATCTACCAAAAGTGGAAGATTCCGTGATAGGTAGCGGTAATTTGTAACATAGAAACATGATGTCTATCTTATGTAATAACTTAGCACGCTATGTGTTCGATCGTTAAGTTTTTTATTACTATTATAGTAATTATGATGAAGTAAAGATAAGATTACAATAAATAAAAGACTGTTTAAACAGTAAGCTCATCGTATAATATAAAACAAAGGAGTTATCAGATCAAATTAATTTATTTAGTCCAAGGTTTTTGCAAAAGTCAAATTTCTAAGACGACTACAAACTCAGCAAGGGCCGCTTTTATCTCCCTTTTTTATTTCTTCTTAACAATGAAGTTACTTCGCGTCACAATATTAATAAATATAGGTAATATAAGTTATATTATCAATATATATAGCTCTCAATATTCTGATAATTCACATAACCTTGTCCCAATTATTGTATTTGTGTCGACGCAATATTATTTTTCCATATATCACGATCAGCCCACGTATCGACTTTCACTCCTCTCTTTCGCATATCATCTTTAACACAGCCTATTCATCGTTTCTTCGGTCTTCCTAATAAATTAATAAAAAACTTAGAATTCGATACTATAACAGTTCTGCAAAAAAACTATTATTTATGTACATACAAAACTACATGCACTTGACTTTAAGGAATATCTAAATGACAAAAAGGCATAGTGTTAGATATTTTAACTTGATTGTATTTACTTTCTAATATTGTAATGGAAAGTGACTTCATATTCTAATGAAGTCACTTTTCAATAAGACTTCTCTGTGTGAAATAAAACAGGGAGAAAAAAACAGCCCTTGCTGAGTTTCTTGCCGGTTCTTCTCAGTACAAGGTCTCCCGCCGTAGTTTTGCGAACCCATGGCCTAGTTTTCGACTTTCACAAGTGCTCTGTAAAAGCCTAAACTCAATAAATAGATTTTGATTTTGATGATTTTGATTTTGACCATTTTTCTAAAAGCAAAAGTCGTATTTTTATTATAAACCTTTTAAACATCTCATCTATTTTTCAGGTTCTATACCAGAGGACTCAAGTTTCGAAGAGCTAGCCTCCCTGAGGAGTCTCCTACACTTCCCGGAGGAGGTTGCGTTGCGACTCACAGACACCGAGTACCAATTATTTTATCAAGTGAGTTTTTTTTTATTTCCTAGACTTTATTAATTTACAGAATTTTTATTTACACTAGAATATATTAATTTAAAGTCAATCTATTTATATTAAACATAGAAAACCGGTCCAGTGCCATTCGGACTCGCGCACGAAGAGATCCGTTACCGAAAACGAGCAAAAAATCACTTTCGTTGTTTGGGAGTTCCTCTTAAATATTTATTTTACGTGCTTTTTTTCTATTTTTTAATCACGTGATGTTTTTTCAGCATTTTTGAACCCTTCTCCTCCTTGGTGATACACGGTGAGGTATAAAAATTAACGACCCCCCCACCCCTCCACCCAAATTACGTGTATTTTTTAAAATCTACATGAAATCTTAATTTTTGACGTCGCTTTTCGGTTTAGTAATCGCATGTTTGAAGAAAAAATAAATACAAGTGATATATTACTACCCCTCTCCTCCACCCTTGTGATATTTCATGATCGTTGATGAACCCCTCCCTCCCCCCTTTCAGACCTCACGTGATTAATGGATGGCCTCTTATAGATGCAACAAAAATACATCATCAGTGAAAGTCTTAACTGTTTTACTATCACGATTCATGAGATAGAGCCTGGTGACAGCAAAAAAAACGCTTTTGTCGTATAGGAGTCCCGTAAATATTTATTTTATTCTGGTTTTTAGTATTTGTTATTGAAGCGGCAACGTAACAAAAGTAGCAAATGCTACGGGCCATGCAATTGAGAGCCTCGCTGTGGTTCAGAGCCAACTAATTTTTCAAGTCAGTGGTAAATAATGCGAGAAATAAAGTAATCCACGCTTCTGACTAGTCATAATTTAAAGTATGAACAGAATGAATGGGCCGGCTCGACCGGAGTGATACCACGGCCTCACAGAAAACCGACGTGAAGCAACGCTTACGTTGTGTTTCGTTGTGTGAGTGAGGGTACCGGAGGCCCAACCCCTCCCTATTCCCTTTCCTCGACCCCTCAACCCTTCCCTCATATTCTTCCCTCAAAGGCCGTCAGGGCGCTTGTGGCCCCTCGGGTGTTGCAGGTGTCCATGGGCGACGGTAATCACTTACCATCAGAGGTGATCCGTCTGCTCGTCTGCCCCTATCCCATAAAAAAAAACTGCCAAAAAAACTCAAGTTACAGATTACTTGTGTCGTGTTTTTAGGAATCCGGCACTGGTTATACGTCACCTGTGAATACCAGATACCGCCTGGGGCTGCAGTTTCGACACAGTTTGCAATCGCAATGTTGCCGAATTCGTTCGCTAACACATACTACTACGAACGAATATTGCAAGTCTCTCCAGTTAAAGTTATCAAATATAAATTTTAATTTCCAATAGTATTCGAATGACAACACATTTAATGATAAGTTACACTTGTAAAATGAATAGAAAGCAATCATTTTCCAGTAAGCATTTTTATAGATTTTATTTGCAAAATTGAATATGAAATCATTACTTAAAAACGAAATACCTTGTTTTGATTGCCTTAGATTTAAAATATTTCTTTCTGAGGCAACATTTTCTTCTTTGAGAAACTGTACTTGAACTGCACTATGGATATTCGATAAGTTATCGTCTGATTAGATTACGATTTTGCTCGGTAACACGGTAACAGAGACTTGCATTTGAAGTAACAATTATTTTCGATATTATTTGACATTCGATACTTTTCGACCGTACTGCTGTTAATGTCGAGACTGCAGCTCCTGGTGACACACAGCGAAGTGTACGCTTGCTAGCCTCCTTAGTTTTTGTCGGTTAAAGACACCTGATTTATTTTATCGCGATGTCTAGACGTACAGACAATAATGAAGTTTCAATTCGATTTGTCAATAAACTCAACCTTGAATAATTTATTATAGATTTTAATTCAAATTAAACTTAATCCTGTGGGTAATACGGGTGAATTGGCATTGACATTGGATAATCTTTGACGAGTTAGTTTGAAATTGGCTACGAAATCCAACTTTCTTCTGCGTAATGGCGATTAAATATTGTAATAATTGGTAAGAATTTTAAATAAAATGATAATGTTGACGCTCGTTAAATTTTATATCTTATTTTTCGTCTGAAGAGGAACAGAGGGGCGAGAGTTATATTATAAAACCAGGGTTCCGTATAATTATCTTATTAAAAAAAAATTAAAAACGCATTTTTTGTTTGGGACCCCACCTTAAATATCTATTTTAAGTATTTGTTGTTATAGAGGCAACAGACATATACATTATCTGCGCTATCACAATTCATGAGAGTGAGTAACATCGGAGTCTTGGTAATAGGGTCCCGTAATACCCTTCATGTGCGAAACCCTAAAAAGGGTACACCGAAATTTTTGCCGTGAAAAAAAGAGCCGATTATACAACCATATTTTTCTCGTTTACGTCTGTAAGTGTACTCACTCATAAGCTTATCGAGTGCTCAATATGCGGATCTACTTAGTTCCTATTCAAGTAAGAGATGACTGCTTGGATAAGCAATTTACTGACATTATTATATTAACCATAAAACTATAGAATGTAACGTCTAACAACTCCTGAGGATGCTCTGTGGAAGGAAGCATTTGTGAGAATTGTTACCATTTGTACATGTGAATTTGTGGGGCGGTACACAGCAAGCCTCGCGGATACTGACTGAGTATATAAAATGCTACTATGGAGTTTTGTTTCAATTAGTATCTAATAGATGACGCTATAGTTTTGTGTAAATGGCGGTGTTATGAATTTTAATTATTGATATAAGTTAATTTGACTTTTATATCTCTACATTTCTACATGTAAAGCTGTTTGTGTATTCATTTATCTGTGCGTTTTATCGGACTGACTGAGCATCGAACATTAGTGGCAGATGCTACATTTCATAATTATTCGCCTTCCGCAAAATAACGCCTGATTCTTTTAAATTATGAATATTTTAGTTTATGTAACTTTTGTCTCGTTTTAATTCTAATAATATTTTCAAATAATGGTTGGTTTCTTTCTTCTATTTTTCAGAAAAGCTTGTAAATTATTAAACATCTTAATCTTTTATAAACGCGATAAATGAAAATGATATCTTTGTTATTCTGTAAAAAGATAGTATCGAACTCAATGTCGAATACAGCGCTGTCTGTCACAGCTTAGACGTTCAATCAAATGAAACTTTAAATTCAACTTATTCTGTGCTATGAATAAAGTCCATTACAATACACAAAGTAAGGTATAATCCAACTTATTCAGCCACAAGGCTAGCACGTAAAATACGAGTATATTGAATTTTAAAAGATATAAAATGTTGATTTATTTTATTTTCATACGCACTACTTCTCTTCTTGTCGGAGTTTATTTTCAGAACGGTAGTTTACAGTAGTCAGAAGTAAATAATCGTACAATAAATTAAATGTTATTGTTATAATAATTTAATTTAGTAAATGTAAACGTCCATATAAATATAAAAATTTTGTATAATGAATGTACTCAATAGTATTGTTTTGAAGATACACATAATTGGAAATATACAATCGACATCTTAGTCTTAAGTATTAATAATAATAAGTATTATATTTCCAATAACAGTACAATATTATGAGACAGGGCCTCCCATACTAGTTTGAACTGTATGATGGGAGCCAGTACCTTCCTAATCATTTAAGTGAACCTGTAAAGGGTCCAAAACGTAATGAAATCAAATATAAACACGCATTTCCCGTTCGAAATAGTTCAATACACAATAAGTTTCCATAGGTAATATAAAATTATCTTATATTAAATATGCGTATTTAAAATTGTAATAAAATCGTGTGTTCATAACAAATCTGCTGTCCGCGAGTGAGATCCAGCCTCCGTCCCTTCATATCGATTTTGTCTAATTTTAAACACGCCACAAAGCCCACTGTGGTTACCATGCGAAGTTATAGATCCAGGATATTTGTGAATATATTGTTTTTGTGATATATCTACAATTCTGTGTTCCATACTGAAAAATATTTCTAATGACAACTGCTTAAATAATACCCCGTGCCACGAGATGGGACTCGAACCCACAAACTTTCGCAATCCGGGCGACTACTCGTTCGAGTTCAATCTCGCGGAGCTGGTGGATTATTTAAACATTTTTTATTAAAAATATAAAATATTATTTTTGTCATATTATTGTGGTATGACGGTATGCAATTAACTATATAAAAAAGATTTACGAGCACTTAATGAATAAGAAAAACATAATGATACAATTACCAAAGTATACACAAGTACTGAATTAATTAAGTTGTGATAAAGTGGCGTAATAGGTAGCTCAATTGCTAGAATTATCTCCCGGTGAGGCATCGACGAGTTACGGGCTTGAATTCTTTCTCGGGCACATGGATGACTTTGATGAAATTTGGTATAAGGATAACTCTAAGCCAGAAATTGACCTTAGACAAAATCACACACATCACTCAGATTTCAACATCCAGACCAGATACAATGTAGAAAAGTCCTTTTCTTGCATTAACTCTACCGGGAATCCGGGAATCGAACTTTACAGATGATGACGACACCTCCAAACCGGTGTGCGAACCACTGGACTATTTATATTTATTACTTTAATGAAATAAAGTTTATTGATTATGTATATAAAGTTTACTGTACATTGATAGCACTTCAGGTAATTCAATTCTTAATTTTAGGTCTTAATCTAAAGTCAAAGTATTTTATTTGCGCAATAAAATATATATACATTGGAAATTTCTTGTTTCAAAACCAAATAGTATTCTATGTCGCAAATGTTTATAACAAAGTAACAATAATATAAAAGATCCATATAAAAGACATTCTTATATTTATATCAGTTTTATTATCAATAAATAGTATTATTATATATTCATTAGATTTTAAATTACATTAATCATTACTCTTAGAATGCTAATGGTTCGATTCCATGTATTTTTGAGTCGAATTTTCCTGTCTTAAAGCCATTGATATAATATTTTCTGTTAGCATTTTATTATTCATTAGCAGATTAGATTCAATGGTAATTTATTAAAAAATCTAAATGGCGGTGTAAAATCATTTTCCTTGAATATTTTCAAGTTACACTTGGGTATTGCAATTTTATTTTTTCTAATACTGCGTGCTTTTTTGTTTCGAAATTCATTTTAAAATATTTGCAGTGTTTTTTTCTATTCATATTCTATTCACAGTTAAGATAAAAATTGGTTGCAGAAATTGTAAAGTCTGTTGTGTACTCAGCTCTAATACATTAATTACTTTCTACATGGTCACCCCGATGGTATAACAAATATAGGGTACAAGTGGACGTTTGTTTGAGTGGGCGTCATGTTGTTAAAAACAAATATCAAATGTGCACATATTAAATAGCTACGTAATTTATGAATTTATATAATTCAATCAATAATATTCCTCATGTGGGTCGTGACTCGTGGGTGTAAAATATTGCAATTTAAAACATGTGGCCCAATAGGGATGATGATTGGGTAAAAAAAACGCAATTCTATTTAGTCCATCAGTCAGATAATAGAAAAATATTAGATACATATTTTTTTTACTTCAATTTAACAAGAAATAGTTTAGATAACAGGCATTAAAGTTGAGGAGTGGGGGCTCGCTACATCACAGTTGAGTAGAAAACGTACCCTAACGTGACGTCATGCGAAATTTCAACTCAATGTAACGCCGTAATTTTATGATTACGAAAAAAATAAAAAAATACGTGTTTAATCTTTTTAAACACTCTACCTGACGGACAAACAAACAAAAATTAGTCATCATCCCTATGTGGTACAAATACTTCTCGTACACATAATAATGTGTAGTAAAGGTGTGTAAAGTATAAAAGAAAAATACATGTAACGACAATTATAAATTGATTTATTTATTTATTATATGTACACTGACAGATTACAATCATTACGTTAGGTATATTATAGAGTATTATTCAGTTAATATAAGTCAAGACGGCAATCCTTAATAAGTGTACACAACATGATTACAGTGCTGATATAAAAAAAATACAAAAAAAAAATAATGCTACTGTGAATGAAGTTAGGGAAATTTTGCATCTATAATAATATTAACCTTGGCTTAAATATGTCTAGATCGGTTCTATTGCGAGTATATTCATTGTTAGTCCGGCACATTCTCAATACAGGGTTATAAAATGAAATTTAAAAAAATAAAAGAATTAAGACATGGTTAAGTGACTGATGATTATTTTTACGCAAAATTTGTAATTTTTTGGTCTGAATTCATATTATACAGAGAATAAGCACACCTACTACCTTCTAGAAGTAAATATTACTACCGTAGAACCTTGTACCAGGTTAACATTCGCTAAGTCTCTGTTTAATAATATGAATTTTGACTACTAGTAAGTGCTGTCTCACCGTAAATTAACACCAACGCTAAACCTTGTTTATCAGTAACACTGATGATGTAGTTCTTTATCTACTAGCTTTCCGCCTGCGGCTCCGCCTGCGTGCTCCTGTATTTTTTTTTTTTTTCCTTAAGCTGACTTGATTTTGGCATAGGGTCCAGAAAATAGTGCTTTAGATCCCCCTTGTGAGGGGGGATCGTACCAACCCCTGAGAAGCAGGGGAGGCGCGGAAGAAAAGGGGAGGAGACCGGCGAACTTCTAGATGGACCCGGAAGTTCCTCCCCCTGAGATAGGAAAGAAATATATATTAATATAAATGAAATGAGGAATATATAGATGATAATACATATAGATGAATAAGATATATATGGTGCCGCAAGAGGGGTCCCCCCGCCGTCCGGCAGCCCCAACCCAGAGAGGAGGTTAGGGTCACCGGGCGCCGGGGGCACCGGCACTGGTAGAATATAAGATGAGGATGAAGAGTCGGGAGGTCTCGAAGGCCGCCCCCCCGCCCCGCGCCCTCCCCCGCGAACGGCGGCGGCCGCGGCACGGGGGGGCGATCACTGAGTCCTCCCAAATGAAAACAGCGGGGTCAACCTGTGTTGACGCTACCACGCCGTGCCAGGGCGACTCTAATTGGATGTAAGGATACTGAACTACTGAAAACTATGGTCCATATGACCTGAAAATTAAGATGGCAAAAATGAAAGATGGTATAATTAGTAGTAAGATAATCAAATTAATCCACAATGTTTCCAACTTCCCTAGACGAGGGGTCGGTGGTCGCCCTGGGTAGAGTGTGCGCGGACAGCGATGGGCCATCTCCCTTTCCCACACCAGCCAGACCGAAGTGTGGCGATCGCGAGAAGCGGAGTCGGCCGGGCCGTCTTGATCGTAACGCGCGATGGTGGTCGGTGTAGGCACTTCGCCTTCGCAGAAACCGAACTCCCGTATTTACACGGTGCAGAAACCTCGGCTCCGACGAGCTGTTACTTGGAGTCCGAGGGGGCCCCGTAGGGGCTTGATGATTTTAAATTTCGGAAAGATTCCGACAAATAAAAATGATTAGAAAAAAAAAGAAATAAAATCAATGATATAACGTACGATGGTGATCGGTGTAGGCACTTCGCCTTCGCGGAAACCGAAATCCCGTATTTACACGGTGCAGAAACCTCGGCTCCGACGAGCTGTTACTTGGAGTCCGAGGGGGCCCCGTAGGGGCTTGGTGATTTTAAATTTCGGAAAGATTCCGACAAATAAAAATGATTAGAAAAAAAAAAAGAAATAATATCAGTGATATAACGTACGATGGTGGTCGGTGTAGGCACTTCGCCTTCGCGGAAACCGAACTCCCGTATTTACACGGTGCAAAAACCTCGGCTCCGGCAAGCTGTTTCTTGGAGTCCGAGGGGGCCCCATAGGGGCTTAATGATTTTAAAAATTTCGGAAAGATTCCGACAATAAAAATAATAAAAAGAAAAGAAATAAAATCGATGATATGTTAATTCGGGTGGCCCCGAACGCCAACCGCAAGAGCAGCACAGTGGTCCCGAATTCGATTCCTGTATGTTGATTAAGACTTATTGCTGATATACTGACTTATTCTAAGTTTACATAAGCGTGCTCCTGTATTGTACATATAAATCTTATATTGAATCCGTTATATAATCTAACAGATCTTAGCGAACAGACAGCGTGAAGCGACTTTGTTTTACACTATGTATAAATTACAGTATATTTTGACTTTATATAATACTAGCTTTTGCACGCGTCTTCGCCCGCGTCTCCTAGTTTTAAGTCCAGAAATAAGGAAATTCTATAAAAACTTTCATCCCCTAATTTACCTCTTTACGGATCGAATTTCGTAAAATCCCATCCTAGTGAGTACCTACGTCCTAAAAAGAACCTGCATCGAAAATTTTAAAGTCCTAGCACTTGTAATAACAGAGTTTCATACAAACTTTCATCCCCGAATTTACCCCCTTAGGGGTCGAATTGCCTATTTTTACGTAAACATTATCAGTTGGTTTTAAGAAAATTGAAATTAATTATTTTCAGTTAGATGCTCTCTAAAATACCTAACAGTTTACCTCGATATAATCCGCATTATATTTTCAGAGACTGTTTCGTACAAACAAACTGTTCTGTTATTAATAGATTAGTTTTTCCCCGCGGCTTAAGCTGCGTGAAATTAGTATTTAAGTATCCTATTTCC
The DNA here is from genome assembly GCA_918026875.4 of Diatraea saccharalis. Lineage (NCBI taxonomy): Eukaryota > Metazoa > Arthropoda > Insecta > Lepidoptera > Crambidae > Diatraea > Diatraea saccharalis. Next base: position 4,589,950 of record OU893351.1, on the reverse strand, counting down.
TTCATGAAGCTTTCATCAAACTCTATTATTTTCAAATTACTAATGAAATCCTCTTAATATTATAAATGTGAAAATTTCTTTGTTTGGTATTTGTCCGTCAATTACGCCGAAATTACTGAACGGATTTTGATGAAATTTGGTGTACAGATAGGGTATTAGCTAACTTAGATAATACATTTTTAACCCACTAAACGTTTCCCTAGGGACCACACGGGCAAAGCCGCTGGCGAAAGCTAGTTACTAATAATAATAACGTATTAAGTTTATATTTAAAGATAGTATTATTACGTATAAAAACTGCAATACAGATGACGACTGGGTAAAAAAAAATACAATTCTATTTAGTCCGTCAGTCAGATAATTGAAAAATATTAGATACGTATATTTTTTACTTCAATTTAACAAGAAATAGCTTAGATAACAGGCATTAGAGTTGAGGAGTGGGGGCTCGCTACGTCACAGTTGAGTAGAAAACGTACTCTAACGTGACGTTATGCGAAATTTCAACTCCATGCAACGCCGTAATTTTATGATTACGAAAAAAATAAAAAATACGTGTTTTACCTGACGGACAAACAAAAAAAAATTAGTCATCATCCCTAATAATGATTATTATTAATAGATATATAGAATTAAACAAAGTTCTCGCTGTCTGTACGTTGAGATCTTTTAAACTACAAAGCTGATTTTAATGTTTTTATCAATATACAGGAATATTCAAGGAAAGTTTCTATGTATAATACAGGACCACGAGGGCGAAGCCGCTGGTGAAAAGCTAATTCTTCATAAACAATTTTGCCCTTATTTTAGACATGTGCTGATTTCTATGAGTATATTTAAATTCTTGCGTTACTAAGTGACTGACTGAATGACAGACAACGTACAGCCAAAACTACTGAGCGTAGAAAGTTGAAATTTGGAATAGAGATTCCTTAGGGAGTGTAGAGGACTTTGAAAGGATTTTTGAAAATTCCACCCTGAAGGGGCTAAATTAGGTTTGTATGAAACTTCGTTACTACAAGTGCTGAGAGTTTCAAATTTTGCTTGCGGTTTCTTTTTCGGATGTAGGTGCTCACTAAGACAGGATTTTAGGAAATTTGACCCCTGAAGGGGTAATTTAGTGGATGAAAGTTTTTTATGGAATTTTCTCATTTTTGGACTTAAAGCTAGACCACGCGGGCGAAGTCGCGAGCAAAAACTAGTTATAATATATAAACGCAATCACTAGTTTGGAAACAAATTCAAATAATGCACAATACATTTATAGTTTTTTTTATCTTTAACAATATTATACTTCTAGACAAACTTTCTTCCCCTATTTTAACCCCTTTTTTCACGATGGTAATTTATATTATTTCTCAAGGTTAACTCTAGCTCTGTATCAAATTTCATTAAATTTAATTCAATGGTTTCGGCGTGAAAGCAAAACAGAAAAACAGTCACTATAGCATATGAAGAAACGATAAACAAGTATATAATAAAGACAAAGTTCAGTTACTACTTTTACTGCAAAATTGTAATTATTATTTTTCGGTAAGCACTCACAAAGTTCCGTTGTCATAGCAACCGGAGGGTATATTTAAAATCTTTGTTTGTACGAATTAAGTTAGTTACACGAAGGTTCACCCGCAATTAACACAGGATACGGGGGCTTGGCACCAATTAACAGTACTAAGTTTAGTCGCCATTTTGAATTAGACAATCCCACCAAAAACATTTTCATGTAAAGTGTAGCCAAGCCGAGATCATATGACTCGCACTATCTAAAAGTTATCAGATCTCGTAGAGTCAAGATTCTAACTCTACACGCTCTAAGTCTACAAGACTTCACTTCACAAACACTACAAAACACATGGCTCAACCCTGAGGGTAACTATCCCCAACTATAAATTCTTAAACCAGTAACAGAACAATAATTCGCCAATAAGCTTATAAATTAAATTAAGGGTAATAAAAGTAAGAGTTAAAACACAATTTAAAAAATTAAACTAAAATCTGGCTGTTCCCGAAAAAGACTGAGAGTGAATAATGCAAAGCTTGAAATCAAAAATTTTGAAATAATTTTAAGAGAAATGGAAAGTTTAGCTTTTTAAAGAGGGAAGGGTCTCAACAGAAAAGAAATAAGCTAAATTTTTTATTTTGCTCATAACCAATTTTTACTGATATACTGACTGCAAAATTTATATCCATTCAGTAGTTTTAGCATGAATATTAACAAATATACATACATACAAACATTCGCATTTATATTATAGGTAAGATTATTAAGCTTTGATGTGTACTTTATAAAAGAGCATCTTACGTTCCCACTGCAGGGTCTCAGACCTTCCTTATGGAAGGTTAAGGAAGATGGGCCGTGACCCTCCACGCTGGCCCAATGTGGATTGGAGTGTATTTTATAAACTATATCAGTAAATAAAGAATTCCGACTATAATAAAGAGAAATTGGTTTCTATCTAGAAAAAAGACATCTATCCTTACGTGAGGCAAGTATCCCTCTGTAACGGTGCATTGTACCACCGTTTATTTCGTCCTAGATTTCCGCATGCAAACTTTTTGTGTAAATGAGCAAAGAGTGAACCAAATAAAAGAGCACAAAGAGAAAAGATTACACTAGAAGAAGTGTTGTTTTAGAATTTAAAAGTAGGGTTCGGCCAACTCAAACTTACATAGATTAGAGACCAAAAATGCAACCATCTTACGTAATAAACGGATGGTACGAAGCACCGTTACACTTCGGAGCATATTCAATGCTAGGCTACAATCGCTATAGTCGGCGAGGATCCCCCTTTTTAGAGGTCAAATAAAACAAAATTTACTCAAAACTCATGAAATTTATATTATCAAAACGAACTTTTATAGAAAGTCGATAGCCTATGTTTTGATATACACTCCGAATTCAACATTAATAAGCACGTAGCATTAGTAACAGAGCTTTTTTGAAAAATTACCAACTATCTGGCTTTTACCCTAATAGAAAATAGGCAACAGTTCCAGTGTCTCTCCATCCGCCCGATATATAACGAGACTCTTATGCAATATTATTAGTACAGACAGTTTATTCTAAAGTCAAAATCAATACCAGTGCAAATGTAAAAGGTAACATTTGTAGAAACATATAACACAGCAATAACATATAATTCATAAGTTCTTAACTTAGAATGTCTAATGTTCCCGAAAACCAATTTCGTTTCATCTATAATTTGATAACTGGCTAAAGGTCGAGCTATAATATAAATAGTTCTTGTACGATGTGAAAATATTTTAACCGCTATTTAAGGTAAGGTGTAAAAACATCAAATCAATCGAAAGATGATTTTATTTATTTTTATATAAGTATCATATTTTTGGAGGAGCTCGATTCGGTTGTTATGCAATTTTAGCGTAGGCTGGTCATAGGATAGGTGTCCAAAAATTTATTATTTCAAACTCCGTGCTTCGGAAGCACGTTAAGCTGTTAGTTCTGAACCTGTAGTCATTAATACCCATCAATCTGCACTGGGCTCGCGTAATGGCCCATTCTCCCAATTCAATTTGATTATAATGATAATTTTATTTTATTTTAATATGTAAAATACTAGCTAATATGGATTTTCATCAATACCCTTGTATCACAATGTTTTTGGGAAATATATTATTTACACAAGCTTACACGAACTGCGGTGATATATCAGTTCGTAGACGTAGGCACGCAGAAAACACACACGACGCATCCAAATGGCTCATTTTTATGTAACTTGTACCTTACCTTAAGGTATGGTGCAGAGGACATATTTTTATATCGGAAAATGGTTAATTTTTTTTTTTTTTTTGTATGAATAACAAGCTTTCGCAGTATATAATGTTATATCAAAGATTTGTGTAGACAAATCAAACGAGCCCGCACTGAATAGGATTGCATAATAACCACCTTCCAGTTCCATCACCAGACTGCGTATTATCTTTTCAGGCCAAGACATTGTTTTATTTGTCTTTCTCAAGACAAATAAAATAAGCCCAATCTCCATAGTTGCTTCGTTTAATTACATAGGTCCATAGCTACTTTGCGCCTCCATTAACAGGTCAACTTCATTCTATATTAACATTGCATCGTTATCTAAATTATAATTATATGATTATTGAATGCATGAAATTTCAGCTTAATCGAAAAGGGGAAAGTGGATCTTTAGCTTACAAGATTTGACTCACACTACCAAACACGTCAAATTAAATAAATATTTTAATAAAGGTCATGCCTTTGACGCAGACAGAGCACATGGAAGCAGATATTACACCGAAGTATATTGTCCTCTCTGTTAACACATAAATTGTATTTACTCATCAATGCATAAAAAATCCATAACAAGAGAACCTATGAAATAATACGTACTATTATATTGATATACAGGTTGTATAAAATCTATGGTAGTCAAAGTTATCCTTAGATGTCCTCAATAAAGTCATAATTTCATCAAAGTTAGAATTTAAATGAAAGTTAGTGTTATTTTCCTTTAACAGGTGCCACCTATCGACTATCTTCGGCAAGTAACGTTAGATCTAGGGGGCGAAGGCGTATTAGGAGCCGTCACAGAGCGCCATATGATAAGGAGAGCACCTCCAACCCACACACAGCAAGCTAGGAGCACCGTACGAGCTCTGATCAGAAGATTTAACGAGGTAAGACCATCGAGTAATTCATTAGTTAATTAATATTACATTGTTTACTCGTTTCTTATGTTTTCACGCAAACTACTTAAAAATATCATTATTACAATAATACACGGAGAAAAACGTACAGATATCAGACGCGCACAATCACGAGAGTTTTTTATTAAATATGTCAAGGAACATTTCCTCAAGCTGGATTCATTTTTTTCATTCATTTCATTTTTTTTCTGTTTTGTATATATATATATATATATATATATATATATATATATCTATATTAATTATATTAGTAAATGTATTACAGTAATACACTAGCCCGCAGTCTCTTTATTCAATCGGTATAGCTTCTTTTAGCCAAGGGTAGCCTGGTAGAGATTAGCAATAAGGCCACCTTTTGCATAGATTTTTCTAATAATATTTATTTTCATGTTTATGTTTAACTAGGCGCAGTTTAAAGTAATTTTGACATTATTAAAATCACAAAAACTATCGGCCCTAAAAGAGATCCTGGAGAAAACGCATAATCTATAATAGTTAATTCGACAGGTATTCTTATTAACATTTTAAAATAATATATAAAGAAGGAAATAGGACACGTGAAAGACCAAATAAAATCAACAGTTGGAGACGCTCTACACAAACTTGGATGTCAGCCATTAGATTAAGATGGCGAGAAATTGTAAGAAGATTAGATCAGCCACCTAATCTCATGAAAACTGTCAAGAGCGACCCGACACAGAACAATATAAGTTAATAAATGGTTTTTCTTTTTGTTATTCTCGACAAGGCAATAAAGAAAAAATACAGATGTGTGCCGATTTTACAATTCTAAACAGCCTATCTACACATGAATACCTTTAGTACATTCAGAATAATATTAATTGAATCATATAATCTCGTTTGTAAGTATAGCTTAGTTAGACTACGTAATAATAAAGTAATGACGTCATGCTGGCGAGTTATGAAATTTGTACCAAGATATTCCAGGAAAGCTGTCATTTTCAAGCCCTTTGATGTACAAATGCAGAGTTATCTACGTCGGTTTCCTTGGACGGACGAACTTAACTAAGCATTCAAATATTTTTTTAATATTACGAGTATATTAGATTTTTTTATTTGGCTAGGAAAAAATCTAAAGTAGCAAAACAACAATTTTATATGTTCGATAGCCTCGCTAAAGGCTCGAGTAACTGAATTAGTTAGAACAGTCGCCCCATCGACGAAGGGACACAGGTTCAAAGCCCGTGTTGAGCACCTGGGACGTGTTCGCGACTTCGTCCGCGTGGAAAGTCGCCTACGTTACTCCTTATTACATAAGCTAACTGCCAAAGTCCCGTCATAATTTGTCCAGCCGTTAGCCGGAACAAACAGACAAAAAATGTTATTTCTATATATGTTCCGTGTATACATACGTGATTTAGTAAAATGCGGTTGTTTTAATATTAGAAACAGACACTACAATTTTATTTATTTGTATAGATTTATACATAAAAAATAATTTGAAGTCTAAAACTTATAATTCTATATATTATTAGTTTTAGACTTAGAACTAAAACTAAATCTAAACCTGATAATACCACATATTATCAGTTTTAGACTTAGTAGAAGTAATTATATTTAAAAAATATATAGACCTTCCACTCGAATCACTCTATATATTAACGAAATCGCGTCAAAATCCGTTATATTAGATTGTATAAGACCCGATAGATTTGGATAGTTAGGTTTTATGTACTTTCAAAGACCTTAGCGTACTGACAGCGGGAAGCGACTTTGTGTTTCTTTTGTTTCAATTCATTGACACAACTGATAATATAGTGATGTTTGATTAGTAACACGAAATTGTCTGTACGTGAGTCTATTAACCGCATTTTGTGAGGCACCGCACCTCTATGAGTTTTTAAACATTTGTATCTATCATAAATTTGTTTAGTCCTAAACAAATATTGCTTAATTGGGTACCCACGGAATTCATTTTGAGGCATTACCAATGGGGACTAAGTTGTTTGGCAAAATTATATTTTATTACTTTATATATAATAGGTCATTTGTATGCTACGGTAGTTCGGGATAAAGAAGAGAGATTCTACTGCAAATTATTTATTACCACAAACTTTTTATTTATTTGTAACACTAAGTCCTTCCCTACAAGTAATGTATGACAAATCGCGTCTAATACGCATAAAGTCCTGCACGTGATATTTCAAAACCTATTTATTTACATTGCACGATCAATCCAGTAGTTTCTATGTGAAGGCTGCGACGGACGGACAGACGGCAAACAAACGAGTGAACCTATGGGTTCCACTTAAGTTACTGAACCCAAACAAGTGACAAAAACTGCTCTTATTAAAGTTGGTGTGTAATTTTTCAAACGCGAAATTAATTATTCATGAAATACACCATTTGATCTTCGACAAAGTAAAGCGACCCATATTAAAAGCCTATAATATATTACAGCACATGCAAATTGATTGTTCGATCACAGAAATCCAATTTCTCGAGGCAATGATCAATTACTCTGTAATTTTATCAATGCGAAATGAGAATTGTTTGATTTTGCGTTAAGTTGTAGACCGTGATGCCTCGTAAATCCAATTAAGCTGTACAATATTATATTGTGTGGAAACAAATAGAGTAACCGTCGCGTATCTTGAAATTATAAATACAGATACTCACGCTTTCGTCTCTTGTAATGGTTCCAATAAAAAAAATACATATGTTACTCTATAGACACAACAAACTAATAGAAGATATCGAGTAAATACATGGCTAGCCTCTTTTAAACAGCGATCGGCAGCGAGTCTCCGCTCGCTCAAACCGTCTAAAGTATTTGTGTTTAGCTCGCTGTTGTAAGGGACTCGCTTCACTCGCTCGATCTGTCCTTGGTATTTTGTGTTCAGCTCGCTGTTGTAAGGACCTCGCTTATTGAAATTAAATTAAGAAAACAATGTAATACCCCTTAAATTGTGTTCACCACATATTGTGGTCCACCATAAATGGGTATAGACAAGGGACTCGTGATTTTTTTGGGCTAAAGACTCACTTTTCAAAATATATCGACATTTCAAACCCTTACAAACATATTACTTTAAAAATCTTGTCTCTAGTTTCATTTGCCCGAAATGTTTGTGTGTATTTTCCTTTAACATAATTTCAAAATAGAATTGTGAAAGCAAAAATTAAATATTTATTAAAATAATAAGGTGGATAAAATTTCGAAGTATTTACTAAAATATACATGACGATTATCTTAAAAATAGTAGAGTTTCGAAAATAGATAATATTTCGCTTTTCAAGAAACAGAATAATAGGTCTAGTACTTAGAAATATAGATACCAGTAGGGAATTCCACTGGTAGTGCGCCTTAAAAAATATTAAGAAAATCGTTCAGTGGGGTGACTTGGAATTTTACATGAATCAAAAAGTCTACGAATCTCTCAAACTTTTTCAAACTTCTTTATTCGTCTTGAATTCTCGTAAGAAAACCTATTGATTTTTAACGTATATCTGAAAACCATTTCAAGATATTGTTATTCGAATTATAAACGCGGCTTTCATCATCTCATTGTATAGAAACATTGCGTTCGCCAACGCAAACAATAATTTATTGTACGTTAATTGAGACATTAATTGTTTTGTTCTTTATACAGATATTTCATTGTCTAAATTAAGCTTCCCCGAAATATTAAAACTCCGTTAATAAAGCCATTTAAGTCGCTCAAGGAATTTGAGCTTAGAGCGAATTTCGCTTTCATTACAACTTAGTTTAAGTCGTAATTATGTCATTTGAGGAAGGAATAACTATAATATAATAAAGTTTTATTATTATATACGGATGTATCCTTCTTATTTCATGTTTTCTGAATATTAGTTCACGTTCTTCGTTTGTTCTTCTTGTCAGATAAAAGACATCCTGCACCTGAAAAAAAATTAGAAAGATTCAAAAGTCCTTGGAATAAACTTATTTGAATAAAGGTTTTTAGCATTCATTTGTTCGTTCAATTTATTTCTAACAATGTTATTTTCACAATTATTAATTAAAATGTTTAAATTACGCGATATAGGTTCTTACACTTTCTCAAAATGGCGCCCATTTATCGTTTGACCTCCAATCACACTAGCGACACCTGGATGAAACAAATTCGGACATCAATGGCATTACCATCATTTGTTCACTATTTTGAGCAGTGTAAGTAGACCGGCTAATTGTATTTATTTTCCCACTGCTGTCCCTATGAATTTAATCGAATAGAAAAAACAGTTATTGGCTCACCACGCTGGCATAGTGATGTTAGCGATTACCTACACAGCCGGGACCAAAGGCCTGACGTGCCTTCTGAAGCTCGATATAATATTTGGTCACCCATCCTATAACCGACCTTTGCGAAAGTTGCTTAACCAGTGTATCACAGAAAGCATTAACCACTGTGCTGTCAAAATCCTATTGTGTAGGCAATTGCCGTTTTTTTATCTAACGTGTAAAATATCTGTCGTCTATGCTCAGCCTTATTTGGCAAAGAGATAAACGAAGGTCCTTGATACGTAAGACACGAGTCTTAGTAGATTACAAGCGTGAGCTGAGCGGTTAGAACTATGTCATAGGTTCTCAAAGTATTAACAGACGAGCACCCATATTAACTAATATTGTATTATCACGGACATGGAAACGGAAAACATAAAATAATTTATCACAATCCCACGCAACTTGTTTCCATTCGTTTCAACTTATAGTCTAATATTTTTATTTCGAATATGAGTTTATTTATAATAGGTTTCAAATAACTTTATTGATCTACATTGTAATTTCTAAATTATTCTTCTAGTATGTTGTGATAATAATGTATGATATAATAATATATTGATCTAAATTGTTATTTAATTTTGACAAATAAAATTATTCTGAGAAACAATACATGGCAACATTCCGTACTAGCCCATAATGAAACCATGCAAGCATCTTGACCCATGTTACGCGGTAAAGTAAGTTGGACACGCACAAAATAATTTAACGTTATTTGAAATGGGTCTTTGGTCAAACATTTTGGGAAACGCTATATAAATCTAATAAAGCCTACACTACAGAGGTATCAGAGACGCATTAATGCTTCGTTATTTATGAACAATATTCTTTGATGGTCGTGCGAGTATGTTACGTGATACTATTCCAGCTATTTGGATACTAGTTGTGTTACTTTGTCGATGATTTTATCGATATTTTTAACACTATATATATAACTTCAGTTTTGGATACTTTGATATTTTCTACCTGTCTGTCTACGATAAAGAAGTTTAGTAAACATTCAAAAGTGCCGGTCACAGGATAGATGACCAAAATTTTACTATAACAAGCTCCTCTTTGTTTTGAGATATGATAAGCCTTTGATCCTGGCTATGTCTGTAATCCACTCTGAAACCACATGATAGGTTATCGTCCACATACCTACCTGGATATTATTTATAGGGAAGATCTGTGTCTCAACCGTGGGGTTATTAATATGCTTATGATGATTACCTTGACTATCCAGACTTAATAATTTTATGAAAGTTTTCAAACAACATTAAGAATGTCAAAATTAAAGTAAATATGAGTTTCTAGCTAATAATATCTTATCTCAAGGTTGACCCTTACTTTAATAAACATTATACAACTACACATATGTTATTCAGATCCCAAACTAAGTAGCTTAAGTCCTTGTATTATGGAAATCTGAATCAACGAAGGTAACCGTCACTTGAGTAGGATACAGTAAGACACAACTGATATGGCTCATTAGTATTCCTGCACAGAAAGCTAAATTTCAAGCAAATTTCGGCCAATCAGAATGATTCAAGTGCCGCCACATGTGAGTGAATTTATTAAAATAAGACTTACTTTAAATATCCTTACCTTTATCCTTTTATCTTTTTCTGAATTAGTAAATCTGCGCAAACGATGACACTTCAGGCGCCATATTAGTTACTGTACGTGTCATCTATCGATATCATTAGGCGAACATTTCCCTGCACGTCGACGCCAAGGCTGGGTATCCATCACTACACTAAACACTCGGTGTAATTATCGAGTTTCGCTACGAATGTGTTCATTCGTACGTAAATCATCAATACCCTATTGAAAGCGGTAGCTGAATTACGTTTATTTTATCTTCTGATAAATAAATTTCTTTTACTTAAACGTGTAATTAATAATAAACTGTTTTTATTCAATAGGGATGATGACTGGGTAAAAAAAATGCAATTCTATTTAGTCCGTCAGTCAGATAATAGAAAAATATTAGATATTTATTTATTTTTACTTCAATTTAACAAGATAAAGCTTAGATAACAGGCATTAAAGTTGAGGAGTGGGGGCTCGCTACGTCACAGTTGAGTCGAAAACGTACTCTAACGTGACGTCATGCGAAATTTCAACTCAATGTAACGCCGTAATTTTATGATTACGAAAAAAATAAAAAAATACGTGTTTAATCTTTTTAAACACTACCTGACGGACAAACAAACAAAAATTAGTCATCATCCCTATTGTATTGATATAAAAGACTACTCGTAACTAGTTTTTTTGTACTAATTTTTTTAAATCCAGCAGACAAAACGTTTGAGTCTAGTCATTGTCTGTGGTCAGAATCAGCTAGTTGGCTACTCCATGCAAAAATAATATTCAGCGCCATCGAAACTAATACCTAATAGCTGTTTCTTATATCAAAGACGAAAACTTTAAATAAAATTGATCTAACCTTTAAACTTTGTTGCACTCGACGCTGATTTTATTACAGAGTAGCAAAGCTGAGCATTGAAACTGGACGATGATATCTGCGTGCAAAGTGCGTGCGAATTTTTCCTTGCTTTCATCGGTCTGTATTTTTTTTTTACCAATAAGATGGAAGCGCTAAGCCGCCCGCACTTCGCGTGCTGTTCAAATCCACAAGTTTAAATATGCCATTATATTGAGCACTGTAAATTGAAGTTTCAAATGATCTGTCAACGTGACAGCGCGTAAATGAAGCTGTGATTGATCTGTAAAATTAACCTTACACTCGATAACCTTTATCACTCGATGAAACCCCAAACTCATTTTTTTTCTCCAATGCGATCGCGACGCAAAGTTTTAACTCATTATTGAACCTCTTTTCTAATCTTGACATGAAAAATCTTTAAGTAATAGAAACTGTTGTAGATAAAAAAAGCTCTCTCACTAACGGTAATATTGGAAATAGCTCTTTTTAAAAAAAGGTCGGCAGTTAATTTTTATGTGACCAGTACCTATTTCGACTAGGATTACAATATTTCACTATGAAATCTCTATGTAATAGAATTGTACGTACCTTTTTTGGGTAGGATGACCATGCGTTCTATTATTTATTGAAGAACCAAGAATGACACGCCGAATTTGATACTTCATTTGCAACTTTCAATATTGCCAAATCCAGTTTGAATACGTTTTAATTGACTTTACAACTTTACTATTACTGGCAATCCACCGACTCTATTTTTAAACTATCAGCATTCAGCATAAATGAATTCTACTAGATTCTAGTATCAGTAAAGTCCTAGTTTTCAAACCAGTTTATTTTAATTAATATAAGAATTCAAAAAATGTATAATTTAAGATTCCATAGACTTTATTAGCCGATTGTATTTCTGACATATTAGATACTGAATATCTATCAGTATGAATAAATTCATATCTTCGTTCTAAAATAAAAACTCTCGACGGACGGAATATTAATGAAGCACCGACTTTCCACATGGACCCACTGATAGAGGTATTAATAGAAACTAATAGAGTTATAAAAACATCGAGGTACTATATTGTTTCTACTGATGCATACGCCCTTAAATAAATCTAAACTTTCGCGTTGCATTATATTAGATTGTATAAAACGGGTATTACCGCAATAAATTTCGATAGTTAGGTTTTTCACCTACCTATATTTCCCGACGTTTCGACCAGGTTACACCGGCCGTGGTCACAGGCTGACTACTTCTACGATGCTACGTCTCATCTTCTGAAGTGGAATCCACTTCTACCGTCCAGTTTTTTTTCCAGGTACCGTCACACAAATCACTAACGGAATCCCTATTCTGTATCGCAGCCGTATTCTGGTGGTCCGGCAACCGCGAAAAGTTAAAAATTTATCGCGGTAATACCCGTCTTCTACAATCTAATAAAATAAATCTATTAATCAAATACTAAAGCACGAGAAGAGAGAGACAGATAATATACCGGGACCTTCTCTATGTTTCTAACCTAGCGATAGCTAAAGGTATCGCTCAGAGACTTAATAAACCTTATTATATACAGCAGATACCTTTTCCAAATATGATATTATTCCCTCAAATTTAAACATGATTTATGCCTTTATTAATTTTTGTAACTCCAATTTTTCTCCTAAATTACTTTCTCTGGTGATTAACTGCACATTGTTCGTACAGTTTATAATTTTAAAATGGAAATAATTTTGTACATTAAATGGGAACATTTTATAATAATATTATATAAATTTCTTCGTCTTTTATCGACCATTTAATAAACTTTAGTAAACCTCTTTTAGAAAAACTCTCTTGAATAATGAAACCGATTAGATAAGACTTTTTTCTTTTATTCTAATTCGATTCTATTTCTGAAGAAAAATTATGTGTCTTTTAATACCTAAAGGAACGGCAAATATCGAAACTGATAGTTTTATAATTTCATTTAGAATATGAGTAGTGAGAACCGTACGCCACAATCACCTGGCACTGTATATACCTGTCTTGTGGTTTTGGCCTGCTATCTCTTTTTGAATACAATTATTTGTTTATCTGATTATGAAAGACGTATCTCGACTTCCTCCTGCTTCTAAATCCTGCCACTTTCACGTTATATGGTGCAGTATTTGATTGAACTTTTCCTAATATCACAATAAAATAACAAAAACCACAAAGTAAAATATCATATGACAGTATAGCGTTTTTTGCCTCCGCAGTAATAAAGAATTTTAATATTCGGGTCATGTTGCGTGTAAAATAAATACTTTTTTGTCTATGATTTTGCATTTTATTTTATGATCTTCAATATCAAATATTAATTATATTCAAAGTTGGTCTCTAAACTAATGCCATACGATTCTATAAATTGTACTACAAAACAAATTCAATAAATAAATATTTATATTACAAATACAAAGGCGTATATGTAATAACCAGTGGTCGGAATTAGGTAGAGTTATTCATGTACTTACACTGATTTCATACAGCGAAAGAATAAAGTGGATATGCCTTAAATCCCAAGATTAATTTTAAAGAGCAGAAAAAATCCCGTGATTGTTTTAAATAAAAAGTTATTTACTTTTACACAATTTAAACTACTGCACGCACGACGTTGCCAAACTTACATCAATGACATCGGATGTCCAAAGTTGCAAAATACCAATACGCACGATGTTGCCACGAAGGTCCACATTAATATCAAAATTTCGATGCAAATACATAAATAACTCTACCTAATTCCGACCTCTGGTAATAACCCAACCAGCTGTTAGTCTAATAGATAATACAACAACAGGTTAGCATTTCTGAAATTGCCCCCTACAAACAAAGAAACAAAGGTAGAACCTTAACCTCGTAGTAATATTAGTTTAGTATTCAAAATTTTAATGAAAAAAAGGTTACGGCAATGGTAATAATTAAAAATGACGATAAAGCCACAATTATCTTCCAAATAAAACTATAAGAATCGTCAGACGGATATTTCTATTCAGCACCCGACTAGATAGGACAAGGGGAGCCCTTTACTTTACTATTTTAGTGATCTGATTTCAGATACCACATTTGCATGAAAAATTTGCATATTCCACTATTAAGTTAGGAACTTAGTTCAGTCTGGTGGAAATAGTTGAAGTAGGCAATCCCAATATTTGCGGTAGTTAAGTTATCTATTCATAATTAATTCTATATGTAATTAATTATCTTAACACACTTATATAAGAAATTACTAGACATAATTCCTGATAGAGGCTTATACGCCCGTTTTATCCGGAATACAAATATTTTAACTGCTTAAATTTATATTTGAGAAATGTATGTCATAATGTCTTATATGTCTTTATTAATTAACACACTTACATAAGAAATTACTAGACATAATTCCTGAGAGAGGCTTATATGCCGGTTTTATCCGGAATACAAATATTTTAACTGCTTAAATTTATATTTGAGAAATGTATGTCATAATGTCTTATATGTCTTTATTAAATAAATATTGTCTTGCAACTTCGCTCGTGTAAATTATAGTCTATGTGATACCCGCGTATGATATAACTTCCCGTAGGTTAAAGAATTTTCATAATTGAATTAATATTTTCGAAGATTAATCCCTACAAACAAACAAAGAGACTTTACCTTTTTATAATATGAGCAGAGGTATGCTTAAACGAATTACTATACTACGATGTAGCAATATTCATAAATCCCACCATAATATTAGGCTGTATTGCATCACTGTAATATCTCGATAATTTCCATCATATATATATGCTGCAATGTACTTCAGTTCCTCCCAGGTGATTAGATGTTTATTTGAGTAGGTGATATTGAATTATTAATCTAAATAAATATGCTTATCGTCTAATTGGATGAGTAGTTTGTATTTTACTAGGATGTTTTTGATAAGAGAAAAAAACCGCACAATGCCGATTTTCTAAATACTAATTTATGTGTTCGTATCTTGTGATTGTGATATAACAACTTTTTTACATGTACTCGAATACTTTTATTATTTTAATAAGGACTGTATTAATCATAATATTTATTGTATTTTTTTTTATAATAAAAGCAATGAATGCGTTTAGTCTACATGCCCAAGAAAATTATCCAGAGTATACGGCTAGTATACGGCTTTTGTAGTGTTGGAGAAGGATGAAAAAGATAAACTGGGCAGAAATACAATTGATCGAATAATATCTGGGAATCATCAAAGAAAATAATTTTCTTGAATAAGTCGCTTTTGAGATAAGTATTATTTATCACTTGTTTGAAGTCGGTTCTACTTTTTGAGGTGAGTAATAGCTGATTTCACGCGAGTACAGAGCCGGTGGACGTACATAATGTACTCGTATTAATATACAAATATGAAAAACGAAGAAAATGTTGAGTGGTACCAGCTAGATAACACGTACAGTTAATTTTTAATATAATTCACCGAAACTAGTAACAGCTGATAACTTCACAATTGAATAATTCTTCTAAAGTTTCTAATAAAATGACATGGACTTGATCCATGTCGAAAAGGAATAAACTAAATTATTTTCCATTGGTAAGCCTTTAACCTTCATATGCCATTAAATATACAATACTAGCTTTCCGACAGCGGCTTCGTCCGCATGGTCACTAGGGAACTGTTAATGGGCATAAAAGCCTTATATATTAATTCAGGTTGTAACGCTTAAAAAAAAAGTTTATTAATTAGTTATAGGTTGTTGGTGGGTTTAGGACCCGTAAGAGCGTTAACAGATGGGTAATAAAACAAATTATTTTTATAATAAACGTTTACTACCCAAAAAGTAGGGAGACATGATATCTCAGGGTTAGGGTTCGACGGGAAGCTCGCAACGTGGATCAGTATATGTATAGGTACAATTATATAAGGCCCTAGTCAACCGTTCGCAATAGCTAGGTCTCGGTCATCCACTGTCCTGGTAGTGCTCCGGCGAGATGAACGGCCGAAGAGGTCCAGTGGTGTAGGCCATTAGATGGGTCCGAAGCCAGCGCTTCAGCACCCAGATGTTAGGTAAAATTGATGATCATCTTAAAGCTTCCCAGGGGTGGGAAGGAACCCCAATACGGGGATATCACTTCGAATATATTATTATACTTTTTCAAAAAACAAAGTTACTAGTACGTTGATAATGTTACGTTCGCGACGGCAGCGGCCACGAAAGAAAAATCTCAATATTCAAGGACTACATGTTGACGTTACACTGCCTTCAGTTGAAATGTGTCACAAGGAGCGCGTTCACAGGTTTTGTACCTTTCATAAAACTGGTTTGCGCCTGCGACGCCGAGAACAATAGCTTCGAGCAAGACATGTTGTCAAGCCCGTCGCCGTTTATCTATATAGAAAATAATTGGTTTGTCAATCTTCACACAACAAATTTTATAGTAAAATAAATGTATACGTTTTATAAAATATAAACCGTTACAAGGTTTAGAGTTATCCGTACACCAAATTTCAACAAAATTTGTTTAGTAGTTTTTGTGTGAAAGAGTAACAGACATACTTACAATCGCACAAACTTTCGCATTTATAATATTTGTAGGATAACATCGTTGTAATGACCGTCAATTCGCACGATCGGTGACATATATTCGAGGGATCTAAATCTGAATTACTGCCTAGTAAATCCGACTTAATTTGAGCTAGAAGTTTGACGAAATCTGGAAGTAAAAAGCAATTATAGACGGATTATGAAACTGAGCGTCAAAAACATTGTATAAATATTAAAACACATTAATTGATGCCAAATGATTATGAAAATATGCAAGAGACTTATTAAGATCATAATGACAAAATATAGATAAAATATAAATGTAGTGCATGAATCTTATTCATAATAATGAAAAATCCTAGTAATGATTTACATTTCAACGCAAAAAAAATACGCAAAAGTGAGTTCAAAAATACGCAAAAGGATCGAAGTTCTTATTATCGAATAAAATATTACACAAAAATCCAAAATATATTGAGACTTTTGGGAGCAAACTATATATGGAGCGTGGGCCATCTCCTTAAAAAAGTTTGCATTATATCCCATTTAGAGTTTAAGTAATATGATATAGTTTCTCATGATTAATTAATAGTTTTTAATATTTGCGTTAATTTGAAATTAGTGTTCGTTTAGGCATCTCGAAAGCCTATTACTTTTACATAATTGTTTACTGCTTTCAGGACCCGTTTTATACGTATAGGAGGAATAAGAAATCTTATCTCGCATCCCACATTCAATTAACTCTGTAGCCTTGATTTTGCTTACACGTACAGCTTGTAAACACGTGTAGTAGTCTCTGTTTATATTAAATTTCAGATAAGTCGAGTAATCTTATAATCGTGATTGTAAGATTTCAAAGAAATTTCTTGCATGAAAGCTGAACAGACAAAAACATAATATTTTGCATGAAATGTAAAAACTTTAGCCAATATTCTTTCTCGTTAAACTTCTTTTTCCAGTATTCAGTCTTGTTTAGATCCGTAGTTTGCTAACTTTGCTTTATTAAAGGGCATCCTATTACACTTCGCTTTTCCTTTATTCTTTTGGATTATTAAAATATCTGGATAGGTGGGATTCAGAGACGCTGGCGCTGTGATTTCTTTGAGAATCTTGTGCTTAAAGAATGGATAATAATAATCAATATTAAATAATATTAATTACATGGCTCAGCGAGCGTTTCCGCAAAATTCCGAACCCGAATTCGAATTCATTCGTGCGTTTGATTTCTACAAAACAAAACAAGATAGATTGATCATAAGTGAAGTGAGAGGTTCGCAATGACAGAGGGACACTTATGCCACTTATGACACTAATGCCACGAAACGTTAATACCAATTCAAGTTTAAGTGGATGTCGGTTTCGAAGTGAACTCAGACACCTGAGTGAATTCGAATTCGGGTTCCGATTTTTACGGAAACGCTCTGCTAATCTCAAATTATTAGCTAATTATAAAAAAACAGTTTTAGTTTCTACCTGTATTGAATATAATATTCATCAATAAATCTATGTATTCTACTGCATATAATCTGATCTAATTTACACACGTTTGCATTAAGTACATATTAACACGCGATCACATTCGCGGAGCGCGATAAACACGCCGCCAGATGGAGCTTGTAGATTTACGCCCGGTTTCTGAATTGATTTTAAACGTTATTTAAACAGGAAAGTAAAATCGGAAAACCCGTTTAACTGACGTTTAAGTACAGTTTGAAACGTCCTTAACTTGATATTCTCAATTCAGAAACTAGATGTTAATCTAAAGACATCATCACCTAATACTTTCTCTAAAATTCTTATGCGTATGAAAGGTACATTTTGTGGAAACATGATTTGAAGTTGCGTTTAGTTTATACTTACCTCAAAAATTACTGAAATTTTGTTTATTTTAATTTGATAGCTTAAAATATATTTCTTTCGAAAAGTCCATTTAGTCCATCTTTTAGTTTGTAAAAAAAAGGACAACCAACTCCTCTATTCAACTCAATGACAAAAACAACATTTACAAAAGTATATATATTGTTACCAAACCCGGCTCAAAGCATAGACATATTTATATATGTTCAGACTCATTTTTCGCTTCTAATAGTCTCATGGGAATTGAGTAGCAAAGTTCAAAGGCAGTAACTGACAGTGTAATCTTATTTAGTCTCACATCGAGTTCCTATGATCGGTAATATGTCGTGTAGTTGCATAATTAGTTTAGAGAACCTGTCACTAGCTTCCTGTATCAATTAAATTCTATTGAAATTTTACTCCTTGTTGCAAATGAATTGTCAAAACTTGTGTTAAAATTTGGAGTATTATTGGTTATAGAAATATATTTGACTGTTGTTTGAAAGCTTTGATAATGAACAATGCCTTCCTAATTTAAAAGTTTCGAGACATCGCATTTCGAGTTCAACCAAGGTCCTTGAACGGAAAATTATGGTAACTGGTTCGTTTTTATATACGTTCGGCTTAAATTACTTATCTACAACTTTGATAACTACTTTATCTAATGTAATAAGAAATTGTGTCAATAAGTCGCCAGAAAATTTCTTTCCGGGAACCACACTCTTTGGAATCAGTTAAAAACAAGCTATAACAACTGAATCTCGGTTTTCCATTAATCACAGTCACCTCAAATTACGTCGATAGGTCATAATTAATACAATTAAAAGCGTCATTAATCTGCCTTTGACATTTTAAAAGTCGGTGTGATCGTTTGGGAAAAGGACAATGCCATTTTAGTAATTACAAATTATATAATATCCCTGTGACATATTTGGAGGGAATTATCTAATATTATCTAGGTGAAGTAGTGGTTAACGCGTTTGTAACTATGGAAATCGAGCAACTTTCACGAGTGCTCGTCAAAGGATGGGTGACCAATATTTATTATATCGCGCCTTTGGTAGCTGTGAAGATTATGCTTCTAAAGTCATAGGCGTTTATTACAGCTGAATATATATTCATTAGCACTCACCTATCCACATACTGCTCGCGTAGTGACTTATGGTGGCACTCACTCTTCATTCTTCTTATATAGAAATATAGGAGTAGGATTCATGTGGAAGACCTTTACTCCAGTAGCAAACATTTGATGATAAGGGCATTATAATTGGTAACTTTTTTGTTTGTTCTCAGGTGTCAGCTTGGGTGACTGAGTTGGTGCTTACTCAGACCTCATCAGAAGAACGTAAAGCAGCGTTGGCTTGCGTGCTCCGGGTCGCGTTAACCTGCTGGAACATTGGAAACTTTAACGGAGCAATGGAGATCGTTGCAGGCTTAAAGTTAGTACTCGTTTATTTCGAAAAATTTAGTATAAAACTCCGATTAAAGTTGTTTCTAGTTACAAACGTAAACAGCATGTAATGTTAAGTGAAGAAAAAAATGGATAATGGAGCTGAACATCATCATCAAGAACTGTTGCATCATATAGTGTCAACCAACGAATGAGCGCAGTTGTTCGTCTGAGATTTTTTACCTTTCTCATTCAGAACCATAATCCAATTTGTTGGCTGAATATTCATATTATTCAGTCCAATCCGTCTATATGTTTTCGGCTCACTGTTGTAAGGGACTCACTTCATTCGCTCATACCGTCCTTAGTATTTGTGTTGAGCTCGCTTTTGTGAGGGGCTCGCTTCACCCGCTCGATGCGTCCTTAATATTTGCGTTCGGCTCGAAGTAACTTTACTTTCAAGAGTAAAGTCCAATACTGCTTCCATCACTCCAGCCCACAATGAACATAGAAAATAATTGCTCAGTTGGCAGGGGTTTCTTTCGGCCTTCAGCTGTTCCCAAGTCTGTAGGCCGGCGGAAACTACTTGCCGGCTGCGCATTTAATCATCATCCTCATGAGAAGACTAGAGAAGAACACAAGGAATCTACACATAAAGCTTCATTGACTAAGGGTGGGTGCAAATCAGCCGGAAGCAAGATGAGCGCGTCTCGACAGTCAGAACCGATAAATTTATTATATGACATTCATCGACGGTTGCCAACGTACTCTAAAATAGAGTGTTGTACTCTATACCATGTACGCGGACCCTATAACCTAAGTATGATAATAATAAACGACGTTATAACACTTTTTTTTTCACACCATATTCATAATATTAATGTCAGGCACGGCCATGTGATTCATACCTATTGTCGTAACTGGAAAACAATCGAACATTAACAATAAATAACATAAACTCTATTACTTCTAATAAAAGTTGCAAACATACCTTACTATTTAAACAACTTAAAATAGTAAGGCATGTTTACTATTGTATGTTTACCTTGCATACTATTTTAACAACTTAATTAGTACTTGCTAATATTAAGCCTATTATTATATTACATATAAACAATGAGTGTTTATTAAGGAGGGATCCCTCAGAGAAATGATCAAAGAAATTTATAACATTGTGTACTTAGTTCGTGGGTCTATGAGTTTATTTTTATTTTTTTTGTAATATTGGCACAGATGTAAATTACTTTGCTGTTCCAAGGTTTAGATTAAGCAAAACAAGAGGCTTACCCGTCGCGGAATGTATAACTTTAATAAATTGCCATAAAATATTGTTCCTTTCGTATAAATTTAAATTAAAAGAAAATTACTCTCACAGGTAAAGAGAGCTATTACAGTCTAAAATTACTTGCGAGGCTCAAGAGCATGGTCTAATGGGTGTAAGAAACTAAAATGCAAGAGGTATTGTTCGTAAATTTAGTTAACTTTGATTTAGTGATAGATAGGTATAAGATAATTAATGTATATCTGTGATATAAGTAAAGAGCTGATATTTTTTGTGTCTTTTTTTCTTGTCAGTGAAAAAATATTCTTTTTTTTATACGTCGGGGAAATGCTTTAAATATTTGCACATATTGGACTTAAGATTTCAAAATTGGCTAAAATTAAATGGAGAAATATAAATTAAATCATACACTCTACCTGTTTATCAATTGAGCTCAACCTTTCACCTGTCCGGCAAAATGTCCGATTTGCGCAACTTTCGAACCAAAATTAGTGATTGGTTGTTTAAGAGGTGCATATCATTGAAATGACAATATGTCTAGAATTGTATATGGAAACCATATTGATAAATATGTTGTTAGAATTGTTGTGAAGTAAGATTACAGAATATGTTTGAATGTGTACATTTTATTTATATTCAGGTAATTTGAAGTTAAAGGTGCTAGAAGCATTTTTTTTCCAATAAGTCGAAAAATAAACGAGATTATTGAATACAAAAACATGAATTTCAATTTATTGTTATTCAATTTACATCACGATTCCACATTTAACAATAATTCACTCCTGATGACGCCTGTGGGTTTAGTTATTAGAAATGTTAATATCGCTCACTGTATAGTACAGTGGCACAACTCAAAAACCATTATTTCGAGAAAACGCCACACCATTGCGGTGGCATCCCATAGATAATTTAGTGAAAAAATAAAACACTTAACAGTAATAATATAATACAAACGATTAAACTGTTATGCTAAAAAATTTGATTTTCATAATTATATTAGATTTTAAAAAATTCGGAGAGCGTTTCTCGAAATTATGGTTTTTGAGTTGTGCCACTGTACTATTCAGTGAGCGATATATTCTATAGTTTGATATTTGGTCCTAATATAAACCCCGTCAAAAGTTAAAACTAATAATGTTACAACTTAGTGATCGAGAAATTTAATAAGGTGTGACAAACACTTGAAAAAAATGACCCCAAAACAGACGCTCTCAAAATGTTATATTTGTAACGAACTAAGTGAATTTAAAAGTCGACCAAGCAGTTGTGGTTTATACTGTTCTTGGTCTTTTTATTTTGGTAATGGTCTGGTAATCTCTTATTATATGATACTAGCTGTTTTCCCGCGACTGCGTAAACCCCGTATGATACCCGTAGGTGAAAGAATTTTTTTAAAATAGGTACCTAAGTTTTAGAGCCTTTTCGATGTAAACAAACAAATAATCAAATATTTCCTATTTATAATATTTGTATAGATAATGAGAGACAAACAGAGTCGTTGCGGAATTTAATAAATTGCCATAAAATGTTGTTCCTTTCGTATAAATGGAGCCTTAAATTAAATTATAAATTATAATAAAATTACACAGACCTACTTTAGGTCTGTTTAAAAAAGTTGACTTGAGATAAGAGATAGGAGGGATTGAAAGTTTGTATGATAATTCGTCATTCTCAAAGATAAAATCATGAAACTTTATATTCAGCTATGAATATTGTTTGTTTTAGCGTTTTTGAAAATACTGCCCAAAGTAACTATGCCGCGCGGAGAAAGTCGCGGGCATAAGCTAATTTAAGATAAATGTCAATAGTGAATAGAAAAGATTATGATATATTATCCTTTTCTAAGGGACGGCTGTAACAGTTTGCAGCATGCCCGAAAAAGCCTTCATACATTTAGGGACCACTATCACTAACTGCATAGTCCAAGGGATAGTGTACAGAATGTAACCTACATCCACCGAGAACGAGTGAGCGGGCTACCTAATGCGTTGTATATATATACTATATTATATATTTACCTATATATTATACCTTATGTTTATTGAAACATGACTCATTAGTAACTTCATAAATACCATATTCAGTATCATATCAGTATCATGTCAGTATCATATTCGGGTATCGTGCTACAGAGCATGATACTCGTAAATGATACAAGTAAATTTAAAAATACCTAAATAGGTCTGTACCTATTTAGGTATTTTTTTAATTTTATTAATGCAAAGTTGATGTTACAAAATGTAAACTAAAAGCCGGTATCTAAATGTCCTAATTTTATTTAACTGCTTGCTATCAATTGATCAATATATAAACTAAAATCAGAAAAAAAAGTCTGTTTATGCGTTGCTTAACTCAATTCAGAAATCGGGTGTAAATGTCCGATGATGCTGGCTATTTGAGAAAATGAGATAAAACTAACTTCTTCTATTACTTCAAAATGTATTTAGCGTAAGAATGTATTGAAAGACGTTGCTTGCTGTGAACATATAAAATTATAATTAACTGCCTTTAGAGCCGAGAAAAAATGTGTTAGGAGCATATGTCATTTACAGAGTACGGATACCTGTAAGCCACATTTTATTAAACTAAATATTATGACCCTGCCATCAATCTATATATTCGAGGTTGGTATTTTTGTCAAACAGAATCAACAACTATTTGAAAATAAGACGAGATTGCGTCATTGAGACAAATTATGTACGATACCCTATAGACAGCTCTGTTGAACAAAAGTATCTTTTCTATGGCTCCAAAAATTTTTAATGAAATTCCAAAAACAATACGTAATCTGGATGACTGTAATGTTTTTAAAAGAAAACTTTGTAAATTATTAGTAGCTAAAGCATATTATAGTGTAAACGAGTATCTAGCTGACAGTACTTTGTAAATGTATAAATGCTTAACGCATGAATTGAATTTTGTCATAACATATTATTGTTTAGATTAGTTGACAATTACTAACCTACTAATATTGTATGCCTTTTAGGCAGATCACGGTGTAACTATTCAGTCCTTGTATTCAATATCTTTATATAACCTGTGATCAACAATTAAGATTGATTTGATTTTTATTTTGCTATAAAACTGTATAAAAAAAAACTGACTAAGCTCATGATGAGTTTTGACCTAAATAGCCTCCTCCTAGTCGGTCCTTTATGACTGAGGATCGTGGTCAGTATCCACAGGGTAATAGTAAACTATGAACTAAAATTTGGATTATGATTGTTTCACTTGATCGGTTCATTTAGTTGGTAAGCGGTCACGTGATCTTTTACCTTCGATGTAATGATAATGTAAATTTAATGCACCACGTCCCCTGGTCAAAGGTACATCGGTCGCGTCGGACCCATTTCACGCAATATGTCATAATTTGTACTTGAATCTAGTCCGCCGTAATATGTTATAGTATACTGACATATAATATAATTACTTTTATATCCCGTAGGGATTGGACAAAGCTCGATAACTAGCTAGTGACAGGCCATGGTTTCGTTTCACTATTACATCACTTTTCAGTGAACCTATAACTTTAATGCAAAAAAAAGGAAAACATAATACTAAGAGCAGGTTTTTATGATTTATTAAATACTTAAAAAATCTGCCAAGGATTGTACTGATAGTTCTGTAACCATAAACTTGAATTGTGGCATAAAATGTGAAAAAAAACATCAACAGATCATTCTATCGGTAAGGGGCTGTCCATTAATCACGTGAGGCTCGAAAGGGGGGGGGGGGGGGAGGGGTCCATAAAAAAGTCACGAAATATCACAAGGGGGGAGGGGGGGTGAAGTAACATATCACGTGTATTTATTTTTTCGACAAACGCGCGATACTCAACCGAAAAGCGGCGTAAATAAGTGTAATAAAATTATTTTTTCGTCAAACGTCTACCTCTAGACATTATTGTACTCTTTAATTGTCTATAATACAATTAGAAAATTAAGATTCATTGTAAGTACTAAAAATACACGTGATATATGGGGAGGGGGGGGGGTAGTCTTAAACCTCACCATGTATCACTATGGGGGAGGGGAGGTTAAAAAATGCCAAAAAAAACATCATGTGATTAATGGACGGCCCCTAATATCATATACACAGCTTTACGCGTATCGTACACTGGTACGCAGCAGATGTGAACTTTAAAAGAGGTTGCGCACATCAACCCCAAACCTCCTTGATGAGATAAAGGCAAAAGAAAAAAAATGCTATCTTGTTTTGTCTTTTATTTTAACGCTTTTGGAAATACGTTGATCCGATTATTATAGATAGTTTAATTATCTTTTCCACAATTAATTAATTAAAGAAAACTATTTGTAACTAAATTCCGGAGGTGCTCATAGTTCGATTATATATCTTTATATATCGATTGTATGTCAGCGTTCTGTCGTGTACATTATAGAGATAATTTACAGTTATATAAAGAGAAAATATTTGATTATTTATTTGCATTGATTAGACTCCGAAATCACTGGACTGATTTTAGAAATTAATTCACTCACAGGCAGCTTGATACACTATAATGTGTCATGGCTATAATTTACGCGTGAGAAGTCGGAAAAAAGCAGTTAGTGTACTATATTTTTCTTTCGATTTCTTCTATTTTCACCCGCATCATAATTAAGCCCTCACGTCAGTTTGGCTATTCATAAGCCTCCTAACCTTGTTGATGTTGAGGTTATTCATTGAGATCAACTTTAAGTAGAGAAAATATCACTTAATATTACTTTATCAATAATGGTTTGAAGAATATATCAATAGCCATCACATAACTGTACCTACTGCAATATTTTCAACGTAGTTTTTCATATTATAGCAGATAATACGAGTTACTCCATTTACCGCACTGAAAACGCCTTATCCGTTGGGGGTTTTATCGCACTAGCTTTCCGCCAACGGCTTCGCTCGCGTGCTTTTCCCGTTTTTGCAACATTTTTCAGTTCTGTTCCACTACTTTTAGCCATATTGTGATTTTAAATAGCCTATAGCCATCTTCAATAAACGGACTAATCAACAAGAAAATAATTTTTCAATTCAAACCACTAACCCGGAAATTAGCGCATACCAAACTCTTCAGCTTTATGTCTATACTAATATTATATAGAGGAAAGATTTGATTGTTTATATGTTTGTTTGCAACGAATAGGCTTAGAAACTACTGGACTAATTTTTAAAAATCATATGCGGTGGGCATAGGCTATTATTTTCCCAAATAAAGGGATGAAAATGGGAGTGGAGGTTTGTATAGGGAATTAAAACTTTACCATAGTAACCATTGTTTACTATTCAATTGGTCATTGTAATTATATACGTGTCAAGATATGAATCGATATCCAAATTATTTTTTTAAATTGTTACATAGTAAACACACAAAACAGTTCCCTATGGATCATGCGGGCGATCCCGCTAGCGAAAAGCTAGTATTATTATATAGTAATAGTAATGGTAAATTAAAAAACATGAATTTATAAAATTTTTGACAGGTCTGGTGATCGGAATTCTGGTTCGTCGCTTGACAAATCAGTTTGGCAATCCGAAGAGGATTTTTGGCATATCACATGTTACTAATGATTGGGGAATAGCTTTTATCTACCAGTTTCTTTTGCCCGCGACTTCTTTCGAGTGGTATTTTTCTTTCATTAACAAACTACCCCACAAAATTTCATTCCCCTATTTAACCGCATTATTTCTGAACATAATTTTATTAATATCAATAGCGTGATTCGCACGCCGGTTTAGGGTTAAATTTCGGGTCAGATCAATCTAGAAAATGGACCTTCGTTGTCTCGGATACAAAATACGATGGCTTTAGTCACTCATCTTGGAGTGTGAAGGCTGAGCAATGTCTGAGGATATAATGTATTCAAATAACTATCAAATATCCCAGCAAAAACATAACATGTGCAAAAATGCACATGTTATGTTTTTAACGCAATTCTTCTATCGTATAAAGTTATGAAATCAATGTAAACCAAGTCGATTAATTCAGTACCTAAAATTCAGTCCAGAGCAGCTTCCCATCCTTGTTGTAGATTTAGAAATACTTAACAACTTGCCATTTGAGTATTATAAAATTCTCTTTGGTTTGTGTTACTATACAACACATTGATGGATGTTTTCAAAATGCTCTACAGTTATAAATAAACAAAAATCTAAAAACGGGACAAATATTTCATAATGTTATATTTTTTCTTTACTTTGTATGCAAAATAATAAGAGTTCAAAATTTGGAGCCTGTGGATCTGCTAGAAATACCTTAGATTTTTGATGATCTGTGAGTCAGTCAGTGACAAAATTAATGTATTTTGAACTGCGATAATTCTCAAAATACTCGTTCAAATTTAATGTAATTTGGAAATGTGCCTTGTTATGTGATGTTTGGTTACTGAAAATGTAGACTTCTAGTTCACTCCACAACAAAATTACAGGAGATCAAAAATGACCCGAATGGCTTCGAGAAAAGGATGGTACGGCCTTTTTTTTGTTCGACTTGGTGGGGTAATCTCCGTGCTCCCAGTTAAAAAACTTAATAAATAGTATTTAATGGACTTTAAGTTTTATCGAGAAACTTCCCAATTAACTAAGTCGCCTTGCCTGCTTTCAGAACACGTTCACTTGTTTGTGTTAACTATAGATTGTGCCACTCGAAACGAGAATAAACAAACGGAGGAACTAAATCCTGACTTTGTTTAATACTATCGACACGCCCTGACTTTACTCGAGTACACTTTACATGTTAAAGTTCATGTGGTTGTAACGCTTTTTAGAAAACGATGATGGTTGAGGTTTAAAGCCCGTAAGTTCTGCGATCACAGATAAAGGACAGTAAATCAATTAATTTTTAATGATAAAAGTTTTACCCTCCAATCCGCATTGGGCCAGCGTGGAGGGTCATGGCCCATCCTCCTTAACCATCCATAAGGAAGGCCTGAGCCCCTGCAGTGGGGACGTAAAAGGGCTGGTGATGTGATAAAAGTTTACTACTCAAAAAGTAGGGAGACAACAACAAATCTCAGGGTAAGGGTTTAATGGAAAACTTGCAAGGTTGTTAAGTGTATAAGATACAATTTTATGCCCCTAGTCTGTCGTTCACAATATCTGGGTCTCGATTTTATCCGATATTCTCGGCTATCATCGATATAATTCAGTCGATATACACATCATCTTTGAACATACGCCGAAACGGAAAGGTACTCAGTTCATTATACCGAAGCTGTTTGCCAAAATATCATAACCTCTTGACTTCATGCCAAGAATCAAGTGTTAATCTGGAAATAATAGGAAATAAGATATTTTTTAGAAGTCACATTTGGCAAACTGTTGCCAAAAGGAATAAGACTAATATTTATAGCAGAATACCTTTTCGTTTTTTTTTTAAATTTTCAATTTCATTGTTTTTTTCTGTATTTTATTCGAAAGCTTATGAGCCTGAGATGGTCTAATAAAAGAATATCGAAATCAAATTGGCACTTTTGTTATTATAACAAAAATATTTAGACGACATATTAATATCATCGAGTAAAACAAAAGACCGTGCATTTGATTGCCTACAATGGTTATATAACTTAACAATTTTAAAATCAATGAATATACATCAAAATTTAAACCCATTGAACATATAACATCCACCTTTTCAATTTTGAACTCTGTTACAAATAAAGTGGTCCGATAGTCTTTATCAGCTGTTACCTCAAATAGTGCCCTAAAATTAAAAGCCAATACGAAAACTCACCAAACAAAAAACCCAATAGTATTCTTTCTGTATCGTTTCCAGGTCCAACAAGCTGAAGGCCTTCTGGTTCAGCATATCAGACGAGCCTCTACCGGCACTGGACTTCCTGTCGGCTGCTCTACTATCAGCTGAATACGAACGAGCGTTGGGCAGAGCGCTGGCGATGCCTGAATGTAGACTGATACCATTTTTTGGTGCCTTCTTAAGAGAACTCAGGTAAGATAAAGCTCAAATGTTATTTGTTTATTTACACATCACAAAGAGCAGAAGAGCAGTAGCCCGATGGAAAGATAACGTAGTGCAAGTTGCTGGTGAGTAATGGATGATAGATAATAAGGGACACTAGGAATTTCTCAGGAGGAGCCCTTCACCTTCAACTGATTGAGGAGGTGATGTTATTTTATTAAATACTTCAAATTAAAGATAAAATGTTAACCGCTATGTAAATTATGCTCTTTATATCTTTTTCCCTTACGAAGTAGGCAGAGAGGACCAAGTTCCCCAAGGCACGGTCGCCTCGTCCACTTTCGTTACTCTTTTGACACATACTCGCCGGTTATGATGGCTTCTAACAGCACGCAATTGCTTTGATCATTAACACACCTTTAATGGTTAGCCTTCCTTAGCTTCTGAATTCTTTCTTTCTTTCTCGTTGTTTATCAGTTTTGTCATACTTTCAACTGGCATTCTTTTCACATGTCCGAACAGACAAAGCATTTTTATGTTGATTTTAACTTATACGCGATTTTCTAGGTCAACTCTCTTTATTATCCCTGCATTAGTAAGCATATTTGTTGCTTTTTATTAACAGTAAAATAAAATATTCAATTTATTTACCATTATAAAGAATTGATTTTGATAGAATAGAATTGATTGAAATTGCGGAAACAGTGATGTCAGTGAAAACCCTAATACTTCTTTCTCTCCATCAACATTTGTTTGTTCAGTATTAGACATTTACTCTTCCCCAGCTCCTTTCAGTGCGATCTCCAGGCTATAGCACCCAAAATTTGACAGCTGGTTGAATTTTACACTCAAACCTTCTTCCCGCTTTCGGTCTCCCTGGTTTCATGCTAATACTTTTCAACAATAAATGTATGTATCATGAAAGCGAAAACATCAAAAACATTAAATTCAACATTTGATATACTTTATCAGCGTCAGCCCATCAATAACCAGTTTTTGACATAGACTTCTTCCAGTTCTTTCTATATCTGTTTTGGAGCCTTTTCCATCCAGTTTCCACCTGCGTGTTTTCCATATTCATGACCTAAAGTTTCAGAACATCTTAAATATCTCTACGATCGGTAAATAAATTTGGATATCTTACTATAATGTTTGTATTTTTGTATTTAACTGTTGTCTTATAGAAAATATAATCAATAAACATACAAAAAGCTGCGTCATTCGACAAGCTCACTGTTACTGACATCACGCGGACTAATTAATTGGCTGCGATTAAGTTCCAGGCCACTAGGTCTGGGAATAATATTGTCTGTACACATTTTGCGCTTCTGGCAATTTCGTGTTGGGCTCATTATTTCTCAGTATATACGTTTTTGAGTAACCCACCCGCAAAGATGTACGGATTAGCATGTGTTGTTTTACCTCTGTACTTATACAGAGCTGCTCGTTATAAACATTAATATATTTTTATAATGCATTTATCTTTCATTATAATAATAATAATAATAATAAATTCATTTATTTAGCAACTGAGGCGCATTTGTTAGTAGATTACATATTAACTTAAAAACCTATGTTAGTAATTACAAATTTAATTTTAAAATATTAAGATGTTATTTCTTTAGCCATTCCTCATTTGGTCTCATAGTCACAAGTGAGAAATGCCTAAAGATTGGCGATTCGTGCTTACAACATAATACTTTCAGAATGCTGTTGGAGCTTTCCTGTACGTTTGTCAATATGGATGCTGTTTTCTTTCGCATCATTGCAAAGAAATCGTCCGTTCGCGCTTCAGCAAACATGCTTAAGGCGCTGCAGGAACGTGGTAACCCCATCAGCACTCTGAAACCATTATTATACTGAACTCTGAACGAGTTTAATGCCGCCTGAGTATAGTTGGTCCAAAGCGCGTGTCACCAGCATGAATTATGGATTATTTTCAAATAGGCAAAACTAATTGTCATAAATACGAAATCGTAATATAAAAAAATATTTATTAATAGAACTTAAAAAAGAACCGCGAAAATATACAATTTTATGGATACGTCAACTAAGATAATTTCTTAGAACTAAACAAAAGCAAAGTGAGACTCGTCTATGAAAACTTGACGGTATAAATATAAAGAAAATCGGCTGACGGTAACACAGCTCTATATATATATTAATCATCTTAAACGCAACAACCTGTGTGTTGTTTTTAATTGGTGCAACATTTTTGTTGTACATTCGCGTCTGTACTATGTTGTGTGTAGCGGCGGTCAATTATTCAGAGCACGTCGTTATACTGCGACTTAGTAATTAAATACTTGCATGTGTGTACTCCGACCGATATACCTAGATATACACTTATAACACTTACTCGGCTTCCCTTTTGGTCAATTATTTTTATTCCACCTGAATACACTAATAAAGAAAAAAAAATCTTTATTGTAAAATAAATAAAAAATACATCTACCCTACATTACGTATTTCGCGATCGGAAAATTAGAAATCAATATTAAATATTAGAAACCAAGACATAATACTATACAGCTAAATAGGTGATTAAAAAAGCAAAAAAATACTTTGAAATCTAGTATTTTTTCTATTTTTGTCGTATTTATCATATTCCTGTAAGTATATTATTAGGCAAATAATTTCTTGCAAATTTCGTTTACTTACAACTAGACGTTACGTATCAAAGCAATAAAAACACATTCTCTATTACGATTGTTTTATTACGATATATTTGTTGTTTCTTAAGCTATAATAAAAATAAAAAATCCGGTATTCGTAGGGAGATCCTGGCAGCAACCCCGGCACTGACCAGCCACTCGGTAGCAGCCACCCCTACACACAGAAGAGAATTCAAAAGAGAATCTGTCAAAGAAGACAGGTAAGCAACCTAGTATAGAAACATCATTTTTGAAAAATAATGTCTTAGAAAAAAGGAAGGCAAATCAATTTGTGTAAAAGAAATCTGTCTCATATCCACAAACTCATAACATCTATACAGCTTATAACAGTATAGGTATATAATAAGTCCATCCTATAATATCTAGAGTAATTTCTAAATAAAATTTCCAGAGGCTCACAGAAGAAAGACCCGCGAAGGGAAAGCGGGAAAAGGGTGGACCAGAGTACCACCACCAGCCCCCTCAGAGATAGCTGCAAGAGGGACGTCAGAGTTAGCGAGCCAAGCAGACAAGTGGTAAGTTAATAAAGATCCCATTAATGACCTACCATCTTAGGTTATCAGCCAAAAAATCAGGCGAAAGTGAATTAAAACAGTTACGAATATTAAGAAAATGAAAGTCCATGTATGTAATTACATCTATCATGTAGCCCTATTGACAACTTTTGATAGCAGTCTCTGCTTTCCTTTGAAGAGTTTCACGTAAAGGTATAAAAAATATGACACAACTATTACGGGGCTTCTTTATGGATAGAATCACAGTGAGAAATAGGGTCATCCATCATCGGAGTCCAGTGCAGACTAAAAGATATTAGTAACTACTCTATGACTCTTACAAAATACGGAGTCTTCTAGTCGATTTATGCGAAATTTGCTGGATGACTCATTTACATTAGTAGATGGGTAAACTCTGCGCACTCATCTCAATAATCAATAAAACATTAACGGACCAGTGAAAACGGCGGACTGAAACTACCCGCACGAGGCACACGATGAAGTTTTGAGTAGTATTTTCTTGAGGTTCCATTATACAAATCCATTTCAATTATATAGTATCCATTTCAATTATTTCAACATATCTTATTTCCAGTATATAGCATCGTTTGATGAAGATGGTGAGCAGGCTCCCGGGTGGAGGAGAGTCGGCCCCGAGGGTCTGGTGAATTTAGAGAAGGTGTACAGAACACAAGCAGTCATGGACCACATAGCAAGCTTCCACCAGCACCATTATGCGCTGGCGAGAAATAATGCACCTATATTTGGGGAGTATTTGAGGTGATGGCACTATTTATTTTATTATTTTAATTGGCACGCATAACATAGAAAAAAAATAAAATAGATGTTGTACAGTAGGCCTGCTTTATCAGCGATCTCTTCCAGACAAACTATTTACAAAAGATCTTATAAATCATCAGAAAAAGAGGGCTATGTGCAAAATTAGGAATGCAAAAAAATATTGAAAGACTTTACTGCTTTTCTTATCAGTCTTTCAAAATTATTAATATTGAAATAATTACTGTACAGCTTATCTTTTATGTCTTCTGAAGCGTTACTGTCTTTCAGAGCAGCAATATCTTCATGTGAGGAGCCTGTCTTCTCTCAGTCTTCTCAGAAGACCAGTGGCTGTGATTTCGAGAATGAGGCTCTTTACGAGCTGGAAGGTGGGGGCTACTGTCCTGTGCAACCCTTACCTCACGACCATGGAGTGACGATGTTCCCTTTGGCACCACAGAATGGTGAAAGAATAGACAGGCATGTTTTGCAGGTCAGTACTAGATTGTTTAAGTTAAAGCTCTTATCAATTCGCTAGCCGTGGTGAAGACGTGCTCTAGATTTAACGTGCTACACTTACATACTTTGTCGTTGGATTGAATCCTTGATGGAATAAAAAGTCTAATAAATATCTTAATTATATAAATAAATAAATCTTCATGTCTTTTAATATTGGGAAAGGTCGAATAAAAGAGGTCCTATTATATTCCCTTGAATAACCCCAGATTTATTTTTCTGATTAGTAGACTAAAGGAATTACGAATTTTTCATGAACTCACGTGATCTCAACGCAATGTCAACACTCTGGAATTGAAATTTTTGTAATTCGCTATATACTATAATATTCATGTTCATTTATCAATACGGATCAGGATATCAAATGCGTTAATCATATTGAAAAATTACAATTAGTATTTCTTAAAGACTAGAAAACAAAGAATTATGTTTTCTAGTCTAATAAGTGGCGTGAGTTATATGTGTTGTGACGGTGTACAGATAATGCAGCACGGCACCGCATGCGTGGTGGGTGAGGCGGAGTGGGGCGGCGCGCTGGCGCAGCTGCGGCTGGAGCGCGCGTGTGCGCTGCTCACGTGGTGCCGCACCGCGCACACGCCGCACCACCACCACGGTACGCTGCCTACACACGCCATTGTGCATATTCTAGCAGGACTAGTCATCTACTAGTGTTTTGAGCATTTTAAGATCACCTGCGATTGGCCGTTTTTAAAGTGAATTTTCATACATCACAGATATCTATGGTATTTTTGTCACAGTACAACATTTTCTGAACTATTCATAGCAAAGTAAAATTGAACGCCTTGAAGTGCCAAATGACCAAATAGTGGAGTGGCCAAAACCGGGTCTTCTGTCCCATATGGAGTGATTCTACTAGTGAGTTTTAACTTTAAAAGAAACTAAATGGAACCTTCTATCTACCGGATAAAGATCGAGTACCGCCAAACGACCTATGTAGACTATAATTTTTATGTATTAATTATGTATAAACATTATAAGCACGACGCAGGTGTCAAAGCGCTATCTCGTATAAATTATAGGTATAGGTAATCTTAAGTTTCCTGTCGATTGATGTGGCGATCTTAAAGAGATGAGTCGAATGAAAGTAAGACGAAATCTTAACAAATATATAATGTCACATATTCAATGTATGGTAAGGTAAGGTAAGGTTCACTGGTTTTTTGCACAAATACTCGCTGGTCTTGTCAAACAAAGAACATCTAACTTTTACGTAGTAGTTAAACTCTATCTCTTTACTCACGATTGCTATTGTAACCAGGTGATATGCCATCGGAGAATATACAGCAACCTGAAGTGAGCTTATCATATAACCCTGAAGAAGTTATACCCCTGAAGTATTCCACGAATCTAACGCACGAAAACGAAGCCGGCGTAGTGGCGGAAGAAGGGTAAGGATTTTAATTCCAATAAACAATTCGATTTTCTTCTTTAAATGACTTAGTTATTTTGAAAATATTTAATTTAAATAACAGAACGAACACCGTTTTTTCTTAAGTTACTCCTTCAACTAAGCTTCAGAAAGCTGATAGTAGACCTACTATCAGCTTTCTGAAGTTTTCCTCGTTCGCCTCCAAGCGGAGCTCAACTATGGTACCTATTCCTAGCCTTTAATATTTCAGAACCACGACTACTTTCTTTTCCCAAGACGTCTCGTCATTATGTCCTTCAGAAATTCCTATCTCTGATCTCAAAGATCATAATCTACATAGAATAATTTCAAACTTACAAAAACTTATCATTACAGCTTTATCGACCTCCAATGCGTTAAGGATATGCGTTTGGGTGGTAAACTCTTGGAGCCGCGTGATATCACCGAGCTGACCGCCTCCGCGCGGAGACACGGCCTGGAGTCTCACACTCCTCATATCATCAGCTTGGTGTATGGGAAGACGCTGAGTGATAACAGAACAGTTCATTTCGTGCTGCCATCATACTCCTACAAGTAAGACTAGAAAAGTATAAATATATTAATAATCCAATAAGAAATCTTCTCTAAGTATATTATTGGTAGATTATAAAAGAAAGTGCCAATTTTTTAAAAATCTCCTCATATCATTTTATCAAAAGAATGTTTAATTCAGTACGACGGGTTATTACAAAAGACCTTATTTACAAACTGTATAATCAATTTCATCTTCAGAGTATGGGCAGTGGGTCTCCATTCCGTCATCAAGGCACTAATGAGCCAAGCCAAACTGGCGGATCGAAGTCTGGCATGGTTGAAGAATAAGTATACGGCTTTATACTACGAAGATGGATGCTGCTGCGAACCTCTAGTTTCTGACGCTATAAGGGTATGCTTTATTTATTTTATTTTAGAATAACGAGCAAGACTCACTTATACCAGTTAGTTGTAAACACAATTTATATGGTGTCATACTTTGTACTAAACATCAGCTTAAGTTATATTCTATTAAATTCGACATTGATTAGATTGTTAACCGAAAAGGTAGTATTTGATAGTTATCACCAAATTCTCAATATTTATACGTTATATATTTTTTGTCATTCTGAAATTTGCTTTCTTTTTCCGCAAAACTTTTTTCCAACTACACTCATGCCACGTATTGATTCGGACTCGATGAATTTTCGTAAATAGGTAATTTTCTGAATTAATAAGGTTTTTTAATCTCCATAGGTGTTCGGCGGCAGGGAATCTGTCTGTGGTAGTTCTTCTCACTCTACTCCTGTAAAGGGTGTCTTTAGCGAGTCACATTCTGACTCAATCAAAAGTGCCGGTATTAAATTTAAGGTAAATATATTCCAAAACTATTGAACATGCCGCTGCTGTATGTAATTCGTTAACGATTAACGATTTTTTTCTTTAAGGAACAATATATTTGGATGAGATTAACCATTGACATTCATCATTTATAGTCACATGCATATTATTTCATCGTCATATGTATATGCTGATTATTTACTTAAATTGGCCTATTACTTGCGCTATCCTCAATTATAAATTTACTCATTCTTAAACATTCCTAAATTTATTACTGATACATTAAAAGAAAACCTTAACCTATTCCCTTCTTGTTGCTTACACGTTCCTTTGATTGCAGAAAAATAAATCTACTTCAGAACTGAAAACCTGTTCACCCAAAAGCTACGGATCCACACATACATCGGGAACAAGAAGTGAAGACGAAGTTGTACAGGGTTCACCACGACATAGGTATGTATCCAATGCCTGGCTAAAGTCCAACATGCACCGCTGTTCATCAGGAAACTTTAGAATAAACAAGTATAAAAACTTTAAAATATCGAAAATATCCGAGTAAATTTTATACCACCTAATTGGGAATTGGGGGAGAAAAGTGTTTATAAACTAGCTTATAAAAACTATTATATTGTTCAAATAGTTCTTACTCTGCCACCACGAGTCATCATCATCCTTGTGCACCGCGACACAGCAGCTTGACCGCTGCAGCTACCAGTATTATAGCTGGCTCACCAAACAGGAGCAGGTAAGCTAAATCATTAACAAAAAAACGAAAAGGGAAATATAGATGATCCGGCCAACTAAAGGCCGATTACTCTAATCCTATCAATACCAAAGATATTTGAAAAATGTTTGCATCCAAAAGGAATTAATTTCTTTAAAAACTTAAAATCATACCTGTCTTTTTTGATTAAACTAATGCGTGTGACTTTGTTTCGGACGATATCCTTTTTTGCGAAATATGGTACTTATAAAATCACCAAACTGGTCTGGAATGGATTAAAAACGATTTGCAAAATGGAGTACAATAAATGTGGAAATTGTATTGACTGTAATTCACATTTTAATTCAACTTTTTCTAGTACCTATAAATTAGTGTACCACGAAGAAGTATCTTGGGACCTTTATTATTTCTACTTTTATATCAGTGATCTTCCTAATATTACAAAACTATATAACAATAATAACAAATTGATTGAAATTTATAAATAATGATGAGACGAAATATATGCGATTTGCAAACAAAAATACTTAAAATAAATATTACAAGAATTAAATTTAAAAAGAAGTTGACTCCGTACCTTTCCTAGTATTAGAAATTGACAATGACAAATATTGTATGAAACCAAACAGATTTTCATACGTATTGTGGCGGTTATTTAAAGTAAGAAACATACAGACTGCCTCAAAAATCGACCATGACTATGTTGTTTCAAAATATGGGGTAACTCAGTAAAAAGTATATAAACTTTTTATAAAGCCCAAAACAATGCACAAAAAACGACATGTCTTTGTAAAAATAGACTTACTGCATGTGCCAAAAAAAGATATTTTTTATTACAATAAGAGAAAATAAGAAGACATACAAAGAAAATAATGTTGACAAACCACTATTTTTCTATGGCTTAGTGTTATAAATATAGAACATACCTACTTAAGTAATCATTAAAAGGAAATATTTTCGATTTTATTTTAAGAAAAATATTTTCTAAAATAATATATTTATCTTCGGTCCGTAGCACCTATGATCTGATGCTATCTCCAATATGGCCGAGGCAAAAACCGCTTGGGATATATTATCTACAAGTGATTTTCCAACATTGATGTCAGCCCAAAAATATTGGGATAAGTCGCTCTGTTAATTGGTATGGAATAATCTAATAAACACATCTGCCAATTCTGCTGAGCATAGTCATCTCTTAGCTGTCGCTGAATGGGAATCAGGTCTTTGGTTACAAGTATTTTTATCATCGACTGTTGGAACACTTCTCAGTGCCGGATTAAGCCAAAGCGGGACCTGTTTAAGTGTAGTGCAAATGTTTAAGTGTATAATTGATATAAAACAAAACTCTTACAAACTCTTTTCTTGATTTGTAACATTTCATTATAAAATACCTAAATACCAATAGAACTGTTTACACTCAATTTAACTTACAATGTCAGTATGTGTACGCGCCTTATTGTTTTTTTGATTGTTGTTTTTGGATTTTTTCTTTCAATCACCTCATCACGATAAATATATTATCGTGATGACGTTGACGAATAATCGGAACCAGCCCCAAATTTTCATCCGAATTCACTTCAAAAGCAACATCCGCTCTATCTTAAATTGGTAATATCGTTTCGTAGCATAAGTGAAGTGAGTTTCGAAATGATATAAGAATAGAATATCTGAGACACGTATATTCGATCAATTTTGTATTGTATTTTATACAAATTATGGAATCAATACAATTTCTACAGTAATTGACATGAATTTCTGACACATGAGTGAATTCGAATTCGGGTCTGTATTTTTACAGAATCGCCCTGGTGCACAGCTTTTTTTATCAATGTTACAATGTAGAAACCTTAAAAGATTATTTGTGTTTAACTATAAATGTGCAAAACATTTTTTAATATATTGCATTGCATAATGAATTGCAAATTATTTAAAATTAATGATAAAAAAATAAATATTAAAAATTTAGAGACAAGCGTAATATCGAATGGCCTTGACCCAATTGTTCAGTGACCTTGACTGACCCCAGAAGCCAATTAGTGACCTTTATCCCACTCCCCCAACCCTAGTTTGACCTCGATTTATTTAGGGTCGTTCGAGTAAGGCTGAGTGATTTTTTCATTTTGGATCCCGAAAGAAGCCATTGATGTTTATAGCCTGGATATTGTAAGCCGATCGCTAGATGTAACATTACTTAAACTTAAACACAAATGTATATCTGTCTATCGTATCAAAATGTAGATACCTAACTAGAACTGTTACGGGTTCGGTGCTTGGGTCAATTAATAAGGCTGCTAAGCTTGAGTATATATTTATTAGTTAAATAAGGGTAATAAGAAAAAACTGTAACAAACAAAAATAAATTTATAAAAACAGTTCGTAAGTTACTTCACTAATACATACTTATCAAATAAACGAATACATACCCCTTGTCGGGCTTCTAGTTAACTTTTGGATCTTCCAAAATACAGATTACAATTTAGTAGTTACATATGTTATATAATTTGTATCACCATATCACATTATTTATCACAATAAATGAATTATTTTAAAATTACATAGTAAAATTTATACCATTAATATTGTATTGTATTATAATTTCATCTTGTGCATAGGAGAATTTCTTACGAACTGACATCCATAAAGAGTATAATTGATTAGTCAAAATTTTAAATTACGAAAGACGAATAATAAAATGAATAGATGTTGAATTTCACAAAACAAAAAGTTTGCATACTGAAACCTAGGAAAACAAACGGTGGCATGGCACACCGTTACAGAACTAATCCTTACTTTAAGATAAACAATAAACATCAATATAACATATAAGTATGAATTCAAAATTGATCAAATTATTTAAAAATCGCTTTCATCGGTATCAGTGCTATTAATTAATTTTAGTGTTTGTCCAAATTCATATTATAGAGAGAATAAGTACACCTACTACCTGCTAGGAGTAAATGCTCCCGTAGGACCTCGTACTAGGTTAACTTTGCCAAGTCTCTATT
Source organism: Diatraea saccharalis (assembly GCA_918026875.4). Lineage (NCBI taxonomy): Eukaryota > Metazoa > Arthropoda > Insecta > Lepidoptera > Crambidae > Diatraea > Diatraea saccharalis. The sequence goes on along the minus strand of OU893351.1, from coordinate 4,549,701 downwards.
TAATAATATGAATTTTGATTAATACTAAATGCAGTGTCAGCGTTAATTTAGTCCAACACTGAACCTTCTTTATTAATAACAATGTATATGTTTATCTCGGTGACATGACTATAAATGTGGTAATCATAAATAATATTGCAGTCGGCCACTATTTTAAATCTGGTGAACCTCATTTTAGAAGTCGGTAAAAATTTATTCCAAATGATCTTAAATGCATTTTTCATTTTAAATCGATTGATTTAATTATAACCAACACTTAATATGAAGCTATTTTTTCAATTTGTCATCAATAATTTGCTTGAATTTCTAAAAGAAATTAATGAGATCATTAAAAGTAATGACATTCTTTCAGCTTAAGAAGATTAGAAACAAGCGAACGCTTTTGGGAGAACCTGAAGCATCTAAGAACCGGCTCTGTTGGCTACGACACGCAATTAGACTTCATGGACTTCGTCGCTCTATTTAGAAGTTTTAGGTGAGTTAAAGAGAGACAAAATACATTTCGACGGTTTCGATATAAAATCATAAACAAACAGACACGCAAACATTTATCATATGCAGTGGCGGACTAACCCCATTGGGGGCCCGGGGCGGCAAGTAACCCCTGCTACAGGCCGTACTTATTTGTCTACGGAACCTTGATCACATTATAAATTCCTACCCGACTTTATAATGTGATCTAGGGACTTTGCAGCCATTTGGAGACCTTTTAGAACCGGAGGTCCGGGGCGCCTCATCCGCCCTCCCTTAGTCCGCCACTGATCATATGAGTATATTGGATGTTTGAAGAAATAAATAAGCGTAGTTGTATCCAACAGCCTCGTGATGCGTTCGGAATTAAGGGATGTATTCGAGCAGTTGGCAGTGCCCAGGAATCGTACGCCCCTGCTAGCAGCCGAGAGGAGTAGGAGCTCACCGGAATTGTTCAGGAACAGGACTGTGTTCAGAACTGGTGAGATATTTAAGAACACCTATTGCTTATCAGGGATGCGACCGCGTAACTCTCTAGTCATGACTATAGCCATAGGAAATATCTTAGCGATGTTATTTTATTTTCATTTTATTATTAAGGTACAATTACAGACACCAAAATAGCAAACATACAAATATATAACAGATTACAAATATATACATTAAATTAATTAATTAGGTATATCTGAGCCCAATAACAATAGTTATTTACATTGAGTTGAAATTTCGCATGACGTCACGTTATGGTACGTTTTCTACTCAACTGTGACGTAGCGAGCCCCCGCTCCTCAACTTTAATGCCTGTTATCTAAGCTATTTCTTGCTAAATTGAAGTAAAAAAAAATACGTATCTAATATTTTTCTATTATCTGACTGACGGACTAAATAGAATTGCATTTTTTTTACCCAGTCATCATCCCTATTACACTGCTGCGGATAGAGTTTAAAAGTACAGCGTTGAATAAAGCTTTAATTACCTTTTTATGTAACCTACAATACTGTGTTAGCGTTATGATAGATACTGTATTTCAGACAACAGCAGTTCTATGTTAATATTTATTTATATAACAATCATAAACTCTTCTACAATAGGTTTATTAACACGAAACGGATCGTTGGACTTGGAACCACCGAGTGATAAGGCTGGTAGAAAGAAAGCTTTCGATTTACTCGCAGCCGCTGCATTACCAGGTGAATAATTTAAATATTAAAGTAATTTAATTTATTATTATTTGGGGATATCTATATTTGGAGTAGATCGGTGGCGTAGTGGATAAGCGCTGCGGCCTGCGATCGTTGTCGTTAAGCAACTTTCGCAAGGGTCGGTCACGGGATGGGTGACCAAAAAATTATTATCTCGAGCTACTCCGTGCTTCGGAAGGCATATTAAGCCGTTGGTCGCAGCTGCATTTGTAGTCGTTAATACCCTCCAATCTGCATTGGGCCATGGCCCATCCTCCTTAACCATCCATAAGGAAGGCCTGAGCCCCTGGAGTGGGGACGTAAAGGCTGATGATGATGATGATGATAGGCGATATCTGTACCTTAAATTTCTGAGATGTTCAATTTTTTAATTGTCAACTAGCTGTACCGCAATTTCGCCCGCGTAAATTTTAGCCTACGCCACCCGAGTATGATGTAGCTTTATTAGAATTTTCATGTTCGGATCGGTATTTCCGACGATTACGTCAGGCAGATTTATTGGAGAACATCAAACGCGTATTTTTTTGGTTAATCAATAAATTACGGAGATATGTTGGGTTGAAATGTCGCGTGACGTCACACCTTTGTGATCTACCTTCTAATTAGATGTGATATAGCGAAGCTCTACTTAACTTAATAAATGAAATAACTTTTAATAAGAGGTAGCTAGGGGTAAATAAATAAGTCAAATGTATTTTTAAAATAATTTAATCTAAACGTTTCCATAAAATATAAAATGTTTGTATTATGAATGTGTCCAATAGTATTGTTTTGAAGGTATCTAGACTCTTAATTAAAAAGACAATCAGCACCTTAATCTTATGAGAACACGGAAACTGTAAAGGGACCGAAACGTCTATAAAAGAAAATACAAAGAAAACATTCGCATATAAATCTTATAAAGAATAGGAATAGAATAGAATAGGATTATGAAGTAATCCTATTGATTATAGTTAATCCTATTATATATAAATAAAGCAATCAATGTCGATTCTAATTAATGCCACTAAATTGTAACGTTATTATAGCTTAGATTTTAATTCCAGGCGCCTGCCCAGAAGTGAGCGGGCGTGTGTTATCGCTGCCCACGCTAGGGAAGTTCTGCGAGACTAGACAAAACGAGCCGAAAACTGAAGCACAATTAAAGGACATCATTCAGGTGCTAAAAACGTTTACATTACAATTGTGGGTATATCGATAAATATCGGTCGTTCACCTCAAAACATCGGGTATATAGATAGCGGCGGTTTTAAAGAAAACTTCTTTCTTTCTTTATCTCTGTTAGCAAATAAATAAAATAAGACATGTTTATGGTTTACAGTAAAAAACTAAAATAGACTGCAGAAATGTATATTTGGAGACAGTTTTATTTTCAATAATTTTACAAAAAAATCTTAATTAAACCTAACCTAACCTGCTTTTTTAAAGCCGGTTGGTTATATTTGAGCACTGTTTTTACCCTGTATGTTTTTTAGACTAATGCATCATCGACTTTCTAAACGACAATAGGTACCTATTACATAATATTTTACTTATTTTTAGAGACACGAACCAGATCCCGCACTACGAGCGGAACATTGCCTGTCCTTCGAGGGATTCGTCAGATTTCTGACAGATAAAGATAACTACGCCTTTGTGCCGGAACAAAGGAGAGCAAATAACTTTTTGAGGTTAGTTATTAACGCTGTTCGAATTTAATTAAGTAATCTTTTTTCCTTATTTAACCACCTCCACCACAAATAGCCATCCTTACAGTGTCTTCGAAATACTTAAGAAATCGAAAAAAATAAAATTGAAGGAAAAAAAATCTATGTCATCATAATAAATATGAGTCTGTCTTTAGTAGTCTTATTTATTTTAATAACATACGCTTGTAGAGTTCGTTTCACGAATGTAATCCTTCTGATTACAATGTTTTCGCTTTTATTACAAAGGAATAAGAGTTATGCCAAGTGAACATGTTTGTGAAACGGTTTATAAGTATATGTAGTTTATTATTGGACTTAAAAAAAAAAACATAATATTATCAACACCCAGTTTACTACTACAATAAGTGACATCATATTACCACAATATATCAAATTTTGTCCCCATTTGATTAGCAACTCTACCGTCAAAGCATTAAGGCTCAAAATCCACTGAAGAAGTTTGACAGTATTATATAACCTGACAAAAATCTTACTTTACTTCGCTATAGTAAAACAACTACGGCAGAAGACGATGAAGCGTCAAAAGATCTATCGAAACAGATGTCCGGACCCCTCAGTCAGTATTACATCGCCAGCAGTCACAACACTTACCTTACCGGTCACCAGCTGAAGGGAGAATCATCGGTCGAGTTATACAGTCAGGTGAGTGTACGTTGTAGATTGCTCACCCAGAGACAGATTTGCAGGTTTATGTACCAACCCCTTTTTTAACTCTGACAATAGAGGCACTGTTAGCTCCAGTATATTTTATGCAATTATTAGTTGCCCAAGGTATCTGTCCGCCCTAAGTACCTTACTTATAAATCTAAACTTCCCTCCCGCACGCACACCCCGTCTTTGTGACGCCCACTTCGTAACGGGCCGTGCAGCAGATATCGTAATATTTTAATTTCGCCGTAAATTCAAAGCCAAACGTCCAATTTTAATCATTCAAAGACCAAATATTATCTACATAAACTGTACTTAGTGATGAAATAATTTATTTTGATAAAGATTAATAGTATAAGTAAAGCATTTAAATGTAGTCCAAAAAAAATCAAGATTTTTAAATAAAAAAATGGTTGATGTGCCTCACTCTACATATAAAGGTTAGTGTGTCGCGGTGTGTTTTGTAGATATTTATAAGATCTACAATTAATTAGAACATTTTATGGTTCCATCTTTTATATTTAAGTTAGCGTACGCAAAATAAGTAACTTTTCTGGTTGATTTTTTACACCTTGTGTCCGAAAAGCCCAAATATCTTACGGTGCCCTATTTTTTCCAAAATAAAATATAGCCTATGTTACTCGTGGATAATGTAGCTTTCGAATGGTGAGAGTTTTTAAAATCGGTCCAGTAGTTTTTGAGCATATTAATTACAAACAAACATACAAACAAAGTTTTCCTCTTTATAATGTTAGTGTAGATAAAAGTTCTGTGTGTGTCAATTTTACAAGCACTTTGTAAAATTGACATAAGAAATTCCTTTTCTTATGTCAATTTTACAAAGCGACCGCCGGAACTATCGAAGATATATCCTATTCCCTGTAAGTGAATAAATTATCAACTGTTCAGTCTCGGTTACTCCAATAACCCTTATTACATTGTAATAAAAGCGAAAACAATGTAATTCGAGAAACTTCGTTAGTGAAACTAATTCTAGTTTCGCGTGTGTTTAGGTATATCGCGAAACTAATTCAGTGAAATTAGTGACATTGGTTAGTGGCACGAAAACCACTCTATGTTTAGTAATATCAAGATTTAGAAATATATTTTTAAAAATCCACTCAAGTTAAAAAATCTATTTTATGAGTAATATGGGTGTAGACAAATTTTTAAATAATTTTATTTTAAGTACTTTTAAGTAAAGTACTTTTAAGAAGTCTATTTGCATAAAGATTATTTTGACTTTGACTTTGACTTATAGATATATATGAAATATATCTAAAAAATATTAATAAAAATATCATTCATATAACAAAATAAAATGTAAAAATAAGTTTAATTTTCAAAATTTCCTGTGAAAACGCCACTTCTGTCATGGCGCCGCTATGACGTCACGGCCTCTGAAACGATCATCATTCTATGTATGCATAAGGTAGAATTCTCAGTTTTGATTTGAGTAAGAATGGCATGACGTCACGTGCCGTTTGCAGTCATGTGACAACGAGTATAAAATATTAGTTTTTTCATAATTAAATGAAGCTTTTATATAAGTATTATATATTTATAATATTGCTTAAAAGTGTAATTATCGATAATAGTATATTAAATACCAGAAAAAAATATATGTACTTATTTTCATTTACTGTCCACACACGTATTGCTTAGTTGCCGAGTGTCACACGTGTTTATGATGTAGTAACGCCATCTAGTAACCAAGTGAAATAACACGTGTTCATATTACAGTCGTCCATACATTACGATTCACAACTAGATGTCGCTAATTCAATCGTTTCATAATAAAACCACGCTAAATGTCAGTGAAATATTTATTTAAACTTATAATTATAGATTTAATACATTAGTATTATTTAATGGGTGTTTCGTCTATACCAGAAGCGAGCGCGATAATCATCACTACAAGTGAGAAACGCCGGGGCAGTCCCTGAATGGACTATGTACCTGTAGAATAGAAAAAAAACTATATTAAATGCACGTTCGTTGACAGTGCCCATTCAATGAAATTAGCGACCTAAGCGAAACTAAAAGATGCCTATAGAAAATCAAAACAAATTAAAAGATTATAGATACACCGACGAAATGAAATTTCTTAATATTATATTTCTCTGTTTGAGCTAATTTTAGTATGGCTTAAAATGTTATACATATTTTCCGAGGATAGAGGCGCTGGATATTTAAATACATCTTATATACAACCAAGTTCAGCAACAGATAATATAAGATCTAATTAATAATTTATAAGCATAGTGTAAAATCTGTTATATCGTTATAGCCAATAATTATAATTATTTATTTGTACAAATACTGAAATTATTAATGTAATTTTACCAAAGCAAAAGAAACTCAAATTTCGTTCTTTCGAATATCGATGTCGTAAGAACAAAAAAGTAATTTTTTGGGTTCAAATAATTAGAGCAAAACAGATCATACTGTGATATGCTTTTCCAACTCGCTGGATAACTCATACTACTAGCCCGAACTCGTCGTTAAAGTCAAGTGATCATATCTCGCCAAGGTCATCAACTCGCACGAGGTATGAGGTATGAGGTATGAGGCATGAGGTATGAGGCATGAGGCATGAGGCATGAGGCATGAGGCATGAGGCATGAGGCATGAGGCATGAGGCATGAGGCATGAGGCATGAGGCATGAGGCATGAGGCATGAGGCATGAGCTCACCTGACCGCCCCGTTGTGGCCGAGCGACATGAGCTGGCACCTGCTGGCGCTGCGCGAGTGCCACGTGCACAGCGAGGTGGTCGCCTCGTCCGGGAACATCACGTAGTCCTCCGTGTGGTTGAACACCGCCTGAGCGTGGTGCTCCTGCTTACCTACCAACATCATCATCACCATCATCATTACCATCACCATCACCATTCATCATCATCATCGTCGTTATCACCATCGACTCGTTCACCATCAACACAGTCATCACCAACATCACCACCTGTCGTCATCGTCATCATCATCATCATCGACACATTTATCTTCATCACCGTCAACACAGTCATCACCATCAATGAAATCATCATAATCTCCACCATCATTATCATCATCATCAACATCATCATCAGCCCTTTTACGTCCCCATTGCAGAAGCATCCTTATGGTTAAGGAAGATAGGCAGTCTAGTCAAAATATCCAAATCCAGTTAACATAGGCATACTTTAAATGTAGACATCTAAAGGTTTCAGTTAACACAATCTGAACAATTTCTAACGCATATGAAAGATTACCTTGAAGCGGGAGCTGATAAAATATTTTCAATTTCTTTATTTTCTAAAATTAAAACTCTATATTTGATACATTCTTTGTTACAAAAATAAAATTATAAAAAATATATTTATTCTCACCCGTTGTACCAGCCCCTGTGTACTGTATCAAGCATCTACTGCTAGCCAGCTCCCACAACTTGATAGACGAGTCCAAACCGGACGTAAGAAGATACTGAAACCAAAATTATAAGTAAAAAAAAAATCACTTTGCTGTATCGACTAAGATGTCTACAATTTTGTAGCGCCGGCCATGTTGGTTTTGGAATAATGTTGAATCTGTCATCAGGAAGAGGTTGAAAAAAAACTTTTAAAATAAATAACACTTCAAAGTAATTTCTGTGGACAACTTTAGCTCTTTATATATTACAAGCTTTCCGCCGGCGGCTTCGCCCTCGTGGTGCCTAAAGAACTGTTTAGTGAGATAAAAAGTAGCCTAAATTTAATTTCATTATTAATTTGGATAAAGTTTCATAATTATAACACGGATATAATTACAATGAATAGTAAACAAATTCAATAGGGAATTCAATGGTTACCATGGTAACTTTTTAATACCCATTACAAATTTCCACTCCTATTTTTCTTTCTTGTAGCTTCCCGTAGGTGAATGATTTTTTTAAATCGATCCAGTAGTTTCGAAGCCTTTTCGATGCAAACAAACAAACAAACAAATAAAAAATCGTCCCTTTTTAATATTAGTATAGATATTAAGTTGTCAAACGAACTGAATTCAAAACTAGCCTAAAGTACACACCTTGCTGTTTCTAGTGAATGCTACCGAGCATACTTCACTGCCCTCGTGAGCGTTCACGAATGTGTTGAAGCACCTGTTGGACACCGTGTCCCACAACTTCACTGTACCGTCGGCACTGCCGCTGGCGAAATACTTACCGTTCGGCGAAAACCTAAGAGATATCCATCAATATATCTGTTTAATTGTATACAAACAGTAGTCAATAACTTCCGGATATATGAGAAAAACTTCCGGATATGTGAGCAATAACTTCCGGATATATGAGCAACAACTTCCGGATATATGAGCAATAACTTCCGGATATATGATCAATGTATTTAGCAACCTTAATTAATTTCATATGATATTAAAAGTATGTTATTTTTTATTTATTTATTTATCAATACAATTTACATAAGTTGGTTTACTTGAAGGCTCGTAACACATGCAAGGATCCATGTAAATTACAATAACATAAACTTAGATAACTATATGACATTACTTATCGAAGATTAAGGGCCAGTTTCACCGGTTACTGATAAAGTTTCAGATAGTTATCTGATAGTTAACGCTATCTACCGGATAAAGGTTGCTGTTAACTTTTTTCTGTTTCACCATCAAACTGCTAGATAATTTATCTGGCAGATAAGTTATCGGCCACTTATTAGTTGACGGAACGGCAACGTCGCTTTTTTGCGTTTCAATACTACGACCCAAATTATCGTCAATCAAAAATCATTTTTAAAACTTAATTAATATTTTTTTTTTGTGTTCAATATTATTTAAGTAAACTTTTTTCACATATTTTGAATTATAATTTTATGATTCTAGAATGAAAATAATACGATATTCGTATACTTAGCTACGTGTTTACAGAAACGAAACGCAACTATCATTTGTTTTGCTTTGTTGATATTTTGTGCTTAAGACGCTTTTCAATTTTTAAACTTTTCTTTGTGTATTCTTTTTGGATCTGTTAATTAATAATGAAAAACAAAAACGTGAAAGAAGTGTGAATTTTAATTAAGAAGAAACGGAGCTTCTTTATTTACTAGTTAATGGAGATTTTTTACTTAGTAGCCCGTTGTAGTTTTAATATCACTTTCTATTAACGATAGAATATAAACAACAGCCGAAATCGATTCCTAAAATCTTGAACGTCAAGTGATTTTAAATAATTAGGTCTAGGGTTAATTACTCGATTCCTACGGGGTCGCGTAATACGTTCGAAATATTCATCTAATTCGTCTTCTAAAAACACAAATAAATCCATTTTAGAATATTTGTGACACTTGTGACTTCAATCGACGCAAAGCACACAATAATGGTCTAAAACTAAAACTATTTTCGTTCCCGTCAATTGAAACTTTTTTTTATCTATCAGATAACGTCTTTATCAGCCACTTGAATCGGCTGATAACATATCTAATACTTTATCTGCCAGATATTTTTATCCGAGACCTGTGAAACCAAAAGTTGTAGTTTATCTGGCAGATAAGTTCCTGATAGACTATCAGGGACTTTATCAGCAACCGGTGAAACCGGCCCTAAAATATGTTTTAACTAGCTTTCCGCCAGCGGCTTCGTCCGCGTGGTCTCGTATTATACATAAAAACCTTCCTTTTGAATCACCCTATCTATGAAAAAAACCGCATTAAAATCCGTAGCGTAGTTTTAAAGATTGAGCATACATAGGGATATACGGACAGATAAAGCGACTTTGTTTTATAAAATGTAGTGATATAATAATTCTTTATCAAGCGAGATATAATAAAAAAAAATGTTAGTAGTGTTCGATCACTATTGGTTTTGCGTGCGTGCCATATTCACACGAGATACATCTCGACATTGGCGAGTTGCACTGCAAGTGTAAACCTTAATTTGACGCATTAGAGTCTATATTTCAAGGATGTCGGCTTTAATTTCATGAGCTTTAGCTTTTTTTTTATTGCTCACACGATTTTTTCTACTACTTATACAAATTATAGTACATATTGTATAGCTACAGTTTATTTAAATTTAAATATCTCGTTTACGGCACTAGATTTATATGGAAGTAATAACCAGTGGTCGGAATTAGGTAGAGTTATTCATGTACTTACACTGATTTCATACAGCGAAAGAATAAAGTGGATATGCCTCAAATCCCGAGATTAATTTTAAAGAGCAGAAAAAATCCCGCGATTTTTAAAATAAAAAGTTATTTACTTTTACACAATTTAAACTACTGCACGCACGACGTTGCCAAACTTACATCAATGAAAGAAAGAAATAAAAAAATATAGAAATCCCGGGAAGGTCCACATTAATATCAACATTTCGATGCAAGTACATAAATAACTCTAACTAATTCCGACCTCTGGTAATAACAAATAACTTGATAGAAAAATAAATAACATTGGTATTCATATTTTAATACCAGTTGTGTTTTATATATCCTATCTATAATATATAAAGCTTAATTACCACTCACTGACTCACTGACTCACTCCATGCTTTTTTCGGGTAGAAAGAGAGGGAAAATGACGTTTTCATGTATGAAGAGTGATAATATTTTTTTAAAATGAGTTGAAATGGCATTGGGGTTCAGCCAAAAAACAAAATGGCGGCGAGATAATTTTTTTAGTTTCTACATTATTCACTCTACGGTTACGATATTCAAAATGGTAGTAGAGTGGGCTAAAAAAATGGCAATGCAAAAGGGTTTGATTAAAAAAACAAAATGGCGGCCGAGATATTTCACCTGGAAATTTGGCATTTTTCGACCTCTGTTCGGGCAAACGTCAATTGTTTTTCTGTGGGTTTGGAGGGGGGATTTTTACGCCGGCGACTCGGAATTATAGTCGATTTTCACGTACGGGGAGTTTTCATTTGCGCGTCAACATGGCGGCGGCGGTGGCGGCCATTTTGTTTCGGCATTGAAAAATCGCCATTTTCCAGTGAGATTTTCTCCAAGATGGCGGCGTCGGACGGGTTCATGTCGTATGGGGCGGTCATGGGGCTCGGTGCGATCTTTCTACTTCACTACCGATTTCTACCATTTACGTGGTAGTTTAGGAGATTTTGGGAGAAAAGTGAAATTTCGAAATACGCACTTTTCGCGGAAAACAGACTCGATGCGGTGTGGCGCCGGGGAAGCCCTATGACTTTTGGTAGTTTTCGTTTCTGCGAACTGACAACCCTGGGCTCCACGGTAGAAAACGTGTTTTTCGACATGCCCTCATAACCCGAATTGTTTGGGAACCTGGGTGGCCAGCGGAGAAAATCTGTGAATGAGGTGTCATGCCAAATATAGTCGTGACTATGGGAAAATTATGAAACTCGGGAAAATCAATATGGTGGCGCCGGCAGCGGCCATTTTGTGATTTTTTCACTTTTTCGAAAAATTCAAACGCACTTTTAGCCTACATGGCAACATCGGAGCTCTTCGCCTGGTATGGAGTGGTCATGAGTCTCCGCGGGCTCTTTCGAATGACATGAAATTTTTCCCCGATTTCAGGGTAATTTCGGAGATTTACCCCAAAAAGGTGAAAAGTAGAAGGAGCCGTTTGGGAATTTCAAAAATGCTTTTCCTCGACGGAAGGCACTTCCCGAAATGACATTTGACCATTTTCATCACCGTCACCTGGCAACCCTGGTGTTTGCGGCGATTTGAAAAATTTCACCCATTTTTTACTTTGTCGACTCTAGCGCAGTCGGTATTGCCATTAGGAAAATGGTAAAAAGTGCATCGAATGCGCTATCGAGTTGGCCACACCGGTACGGAGCCGGATTTTCAAAATTCAAGATGGCGGCCAAACCAGCGGCCATTTTATCCGAAAAATTGGGTACCGTCACCACGTCGAGCCGATTTTGACGCACTTCGCGACATTTGTCAGATTACTTCCGGGGAAACAATTTTTAGGCAAGTAGATAAAGTATTGCCAGGTGAAAAAAAATCTTGAAAACTTTCGATACTTTATGAGATTTTTGAGGAAACACTTTTTGTCGAATTTTGAATTTTTTTCGATGCAAATATTTTAATTTTAACTTTTCAAGATACCCGATGGAAAAAATAGAACGATCAACTGGCAACACTGAGAGCAAACAACGTTTGAAATTCAACCTCGATTTTGACCGACTTGGCAACCCCGCAGGTATTCGGCATGTATGGAGCGATTGTGTATCTCTATAGACTCTTTCATGTGGTGGAAAAAAATTACCCGATTTTAGGGTAGTTTTTGAGATTTACCCCAAAAACTATAACTGTCAAAGGAATACTTTTAGAACTTGAAAATTGGCATCCGTCGATGGATGGCACATCCCGAAATCACACTTGACCATTTTCATCGCCAACACCTGGCAACCCTGGCAGTTACGGCGGTTTGAAGATTTAATGCCCACTATTCACGTTTTGGACTCTAGCGCAGTCATTATCGCCGTTAGGAAAATAATAGAAACTGCATTGGATGCGCCAATAGATGGGCTACATAGGTCTGAGGTTGAAATTTCAAAATTCAAGATGGCGGCTTAAACAGCGACCATTTTATCTAGAAAATTGATCATTTTTCATGACTTTCACTTTATAAAGCTGGCGTTTTTGGTAACATTTTTAAGAATACTTTTAACAAAAAATATGTACTCAGCTGAAGTGTTGCCAGATGAAAAAAATCCGGAAAATTGATTTCTTTTATACTGTTATTTATAGGAAATTTTCTATTGAGTAATAAAAGACTACAAGTCTATCTATACAATATTTATTTTAAGTTTTTCTTGCGTTTTCAACTGAATATTTCTTTTTATATTGCGTATAAACTGGCAACCCTTTTTTTATGTAGATAGAACTTACTAACTTTTTCTAGGCAATTTTATACTGTAAACCCAACATAACAAGAGGCGGACTTAAAACCTCAATATCTCTATTAACTTACTATTGAATAAGAATATATGTTCGATTGTTTTTTAATACTATACAGTAATTTACTTATAAATAAGAATGACAGAATAAAAGACAAAAAATATTTTAAGTATCTGTACAAAATTTATTTTAAGTTTTGCTTGCGTTTTTCAACTGAATATTTCTTTTTCTATTGAGTGTCAACTGGCAACACTTTTTCTTTGATGTATGGTGCTTTGTGTCCTTTAACACCTTTTATTTGAAGATAGAACTTACTGACCTTTTCTACGCAATTTCAAACTGTAAACCCGACATAACAATAGGCTGACTTGAAACCCCACCGCCCCGATTCCACCAGCTACTCGTGACCTCCCCGGGCTGCTCGCAGCCCGGGGCAACCAAGCGAAAGCTAGTCTATAATATATAAAGCTCAATTACCACTGACTGACTCACTGACTCACTCACTCCATGCTTTTTTCGGGTAGAAGGAGGGGGAAAATGACATTTTCTTGTATGGAGAGTGACAATATTTTTTTAATTCGAGTTGAAGTACCATATCGGTACAGCCAAAAAACAAAATGGCGGCGAGATAATTTTTTTAGTTTCTACATTATTCACTCTACGGTTACGATATTCAAAATGGTCGTAGATTTGGCTAAAAAAATGAGACTGGAAAAAGGTTTGATTAAAAAAACAAAATGGCGGCCGAGATATTTCACCTGGAAATTTGGCATTTTTCGACCTCTGTTCGGGCAATCGTCAATTGTTTTGTGGTGGGTTCGGAGGGGGGATTTTTGCTCCTTCAGCTCGGAAGTATAGTCGATTTTCACGTACGGGGAGTTTTCATTTGCGCGTCAACATGGCGGCGGCGGTGGCGGCCATTTTGTTTCGGCAATGAAAAATCGCCATTTTCCAGTGAGATTTTCTCCAAGATGGCGGCGTCGGACGGGTTCGCGTCGTATGGGGCGGTCGTGGGGCTCGGTGGGATCTTTCCATATTAGTACTAATTCCTACCATTTTCGTGGTAGTTTATGAGATTTTGGGAGAAAAGTGAAATTTCGAAATACGCACTTTTCGCGAAAAACAGACTCGATGCGGTGTGGCGCTGGGGGAGCCATATGACTTTTGGTAGTTTTCGTTTCTGCGAGCTGACAACCCTGGGCTCCACGGTAGAAAACGTGTTTTTCGACATGCCCTCATAACCCGAATTGTTTGGGAACCTGGGTGGCCAGCGGAGAAAATCTGTGAATGAGGTCCCTTGCCTGATATAGTCGTGACTATAGGAAAATTATGAAACTCGGCAAAATCAATATGGCGGCGCCGTGACAGCGGCCATTTTGTGATTTTTTCACTTTTCCGAAAAATTCAAACGCACTTTTAGCTCACATGGCAACATCGGAGCCCTTTGCCTTGTATGGACCGGTCGTGAGTCTCCGCCGGCTCCTTCGAATGAGGTGAAAATTTTCCCCGATTTTAGGGTAATTTCGGAGATTTACCCCAAAAAGGTGAAAAGTAGAAGGAGCCGTTTGGGAATTTCAAAAATGCTTTTCCTCGGCGGAGGGCACTCCCAGAAATGACATTTGGTCATTTTGATCGTCGTCACCTGGCAACCCTGGTGGCTGAGGGGATTTGAAAAATTTTGCCCATTTTTTACTTTGTCGACTCTAGCGCAGTCGGTATTGCCACTAGGAAAATGGTAAAAAGTGCATCGGATGCGCTATCGAGTTGGCCACACCGGTACGGAGCCGGATTTTCAAAATTCAAGATGGCGGCCAAACCAGCGGCCGTTTTATCCGGAAAATTGGGTAACGTCACCACATCGAGCCGATTTTGACGCACTCGCCGACATTTGACAGAGGACTTCCGGGGAAACATTTATTAGGCAAGTAACTAAAGTGTTGCCTGGTGAAAAAAAATCTCGAAAATTTTTGATACTTTATGAGATTTTTGAGGAAACAATTTTTGTCGAATTTTTGAACTTTTTTGATGCAAATATTTTAATTTTAACTTTTCAAGATACCTGATGGAAAAAATAGAACGATCGACTGGCAACACTGAGAGCAAACAACGTTTGAAATTCAACCTCGATTTTGACCGACTTGGCAACCCCGCAAGTATTTGGCATGTATAGAGCGATTGTGTATCTCTATAGACTCTTTCATATGGTGGGAAAAAATTACCCGATTTTAGGGAAGTTTCTGAGATTTACCCCAAAAACTGTAAATGTCAAAGAAATAATTTTAGAACTTGTAAATTGGTATCCTTCGATGGAGGGCACACCTCGAAATCATATTTGACTATTTTCGTTGCCTACACCTGGCAGCCCTGGCACCTACGGTGGTTTGAAGATTTAATGCCCACTATTCACGTTTTGGACTCTAGCGCAGTCATTATCGCCGCTAGGAAAATAATAGAAACTGCATTGGATGCGCCAATAGGTGGGCTACATAGGTTTGAGGTTGAAATTTAAAAATTCAAGATGGCGGCTTAAACAGTGACCATTTTATCTAGAAAATTGATCATTTTTCATGACATTCACTTTATAGAGCTGATTTTGGCGTTTTTGGTAACATTTTTAAGAATACTTCTAACAAAAAATATGTATTTAGCTGAGGTGTTGCCAGACGAAAAAAAAAATCTGTAAATTTTTATATAGTGAGATTTTTGAGAAACTTTCATGTATGTCATTTATGAAAATTATTTAAATATCTTTTTACAATGATTTCACTGTTTAACAAAATTTTTACTGTTGCATTTATAACATAATTGATGGAATAATTTGAGTGATCGACTAGCAACACTGATAATAGTCACCATATTAATTTCAGAATGATTCTGACCGAGCTGGCGACTCGGAAGCTTTATTGCATATATAGACCGTTTTTGTATCTTTACTCAATCTTTACGTGGTGAGAAAAAAATTCCAATATTTTCGCCAGAAAAATAAAGCGAGTGAGACATTATCATTCGATTAGATTAGAACTGTGACTAAAACAAAAAGCGAGCGAAGCGAGCCATAAAGAGTGACCTTTAGGAAGATTTGATTAATTGGTAAGGTAAGAACTGTGACTTAAATAAAATGCGAGCGAAGCGAGCCATAAAGAACACCACCAATAGAAATCTGATCAATCAGTTACATTAGAACTGTGAATAAAACAAAAAGCGAGCGAAGCGAGGCATAATTAAGGAGACCTGGTCAATCGTTTAAGGGACTGTGACCAAAATAAAGTGCGAGCGAAGCGAGCCATAATGCGAGACCATTAAAAGAGACCTGATCAATCGGTTATGTTAGCACTGTGATTCAAACAAAAAGCGAGCGAAGCGAGCCATAAAGAGTAACTATTAAGAGAGATTTGGTTATTTGATAAGGTAAGAACTGTAACTAAAATAAAATGCGAGCGAAGCGAGCCATAAAGAACACCATCAATAGAGGCCTGGTCAATCAGTTAGATTAGAACTATCAATAAAACAAAAAGCGAGCGAAGCGAGCCATAATGCTAGACCATTAAAAGAGTCCTGATCAATCGATTATGTAAGCAACGTGTCTAAAACAAAAAGCGAGCGAAGCGAGCCATAAGGAGTAACTGCTAAGAGAGATTTGGTTAATTGGTAGGGTTAGAACTATGGCTAAAATAAAATGCGAGCGAAGCGAGCCATAAAGGACACCATCAATAGAGACCTGGTCAATCGGTTAGATTAGAACTACGAAAAAAACAAGCGAGCGAAGCCAGCCATAACAAACGGAGACCTGGTCAATCGGTTAAGGAACTGTGACCAAATGTGCTTATAAGTGTGCTTTTTAGGTCTGAGGCTGAAATTTCAAAATTTTATCTAGAAAATTTATCATTTTTCACGGTTTTTACTTTATAGAGCTGATTTTGGCGTTATTGATAACATTTTTCAGATTACTTACAGAAAAAAAATGTATTCAGTTGAAGTGTTGCCGGATGATAAAAAAACTGTATTTTTTTTGATACTGTAATTTTTAGGAAATTTTCTATTGATTAAGAATCAAAGACTACAAGGTGATCTATACAACATTTATTTTAAGTTTTCTTACGTTTTTCAACTGATTTTTTTTCTTTTTATATTGCGTGTAAACTGGCAATCTTTTTTTTTTATGTATGATGTTTTGCGTAATTAAAGATCTTTTATTTGAAGATAGAACTTACTAACTTTTTCTAGGCAATTTTATACTGTAAACCTAACATAACAAGAGGCGGTCTTAAAACTCCAATATCTGTATTAACTAAATATTAACTTACTTTTGAATAAGAATAAGAGAATAAAAGACTACGAGCCGATCTATACAAAATTTATTTTAAGGTTTTCTTGCGTATTTCGACTGAATATTTCTTTTTCTATTAAGCGTTAACTGGCAACCCTTTTTATTGGATGTATGGTGCTTAAAAACCTTTCATTTGAAGATAGAACTTACTAACTTTTTCTAAGCAATTTCAAATTGTAAACACAACATGATAAAAAAACGAAAAATATTAAAATCCACTTTCGAGGCGGACTTGAAACCCCACCGCCCCGATTCCACCAGCTACTCGTGACCTCCCCGGGCTGCTCGCAGCCCGGGGCAACCAAGCGAAAGCTAGTCTATAATATATAAAGCTCAATTACCACTCACTGACTCACTGACTCACTCCATGCTTTTTTCGGGTAGAAGGAGGGGGAAAATGACATTTTCATGTATGGAGACTGATAATATTTTTTTAAAATGAGTTGAAATGGAATATCGGTACAGCCAAAAAACAAAATGGCGGCGAGATAATTTTTTTAATTTCTACATTATACACTCTACGATTACGATATTCAAAA